>OZ025202.1:1047500-1462500 GCA_964019065.1 Catostylus mosaicus
CGCATGAAGGGTAAAGACGGAAAGCTGACGGCAACTGTCGTGTCGCCATCCGGAGCTGAACTCGACTGTTCCGTTGTTGAGATCGAGAAAGACAACTTCGCGGTTAGATTCGTGCCTAAAGAACTTGGCGAACACAGAGTAAACGTTTTCTTAGATGGCCATCACATCCCTGGAAGTCCATTCAAAGTCAGAGTCGGCGGTGTCGACGGAGATCCGAGCAAAGTGCGCGCTTATGGGCCTGGTTTGCGTGCCGGCGTTGCTAACATGGAAGCCGAGTTCACTGTGAACGCACTCGAAGCTGGCTCAGGCGCGCTGGCATTGTCAATCGACGGCCCAGCAAAAGTCAAGATGAATTGCATGGAGCAAGACGATGGAACATACCGTGTAACATACAGACCCACCATTCCCGGCAGCTATGAGATCAGCATCAGATTCGCTGGCCAGCACATACCTGGCAGCGCGTACAAGGTAATGATCGCTGCAACAGAAGATGCCATTAGCGCTGCCAACATCCCTGATGCCAGCAAATGTACGTCAAGTGGCGACGGATTGAGGCGCGCATACGTAAACGAGGCTGCCACCTTCACAGTGGACGCAAGCCATGCTGGTAGAGGAATGCTGATGGTAGGTGTTGAAGGGCCTGTCATCCCAGCACAAGAAATACTCGTCAAACACAAAGGCAATCGCATATACTCAGTAGAGTACATTCTTGAACAGAAAGGTGATTACGTATTGAGGGTTCTTTGGGGCGGCTTCGACATTCCCGGCTCGCCCTTCCACGTGACAGTTTAATGATGGACCCAAGGGACAGCTCATTTCATATACTTAGACAAATTTTCTACAATTTTCGATAACAATCGTTTTTTGATCAATAATAATATTAATATTCACGACTGTTTTTAATCCTGCTTTTTTACGATTTCATGTTTTCGTGTTTAATTTTGTTCCAATTTTAGCCTTTTATGTTATTTGTGGAGAGTACCCTACCCAAGCTTAGCTGCGTCTTGAAAAACAGGCTGCATTATTTATGCTTATTTATGATAATGTGGAGCTCCTTGTTATGCAGTCAGGAATCAATAATTTTGTGTTTTTTTCTCGCAAAACGATTCCCTGTTCTCTTGCAAAAATCTTTCATAGGTTTGTAAAAGGGATATTTTTGCAGCTTTTTTGAAAATGTCCGATAATCGTTGAACTATTTTCGGTTATGTACCGATTATATCCAATAAGAGTGACTGTAGTCTCATGAATTTCGATGAAAACTCCTTTGCAAAGAGTCGATAACTTATTCTCAAAAACTGCTGCGAAATAAGAACTCTCCGAAGATAGATTGCTTCGAAGCTAAGCCTCTGCGAAGGCCCGTCCAGATCTCTGATTACGTAATTTGGACGGATGATTTGAAAATTATAACTTTCTTAAGCACTTTATTATTTATTTAATTATTGTCTCGTTATTGACTATAGCGCGTTATTGATACCAGTAGCACGATGCATTTCTGTTGCTTGGATAGAGATTTAATACTGTTTTTTGTAGGAATTAGTACACACGTGACCTTGCTATTGATAATTAGACATGTATATAGATGGCAGATTTTGCGTTTTTTTTCATCAATCCTTTCCTTACCCACATCAGGGTTCAGGCTAAGATGGGCCCTGGGTGCTAAGATGCCTGTGCCTTCAGCATTTCTCCTGGGTACCCATTTACCGGCCTCGCTTTCGCTTCATAGGTTCGTAGACATGTAAACTCGCTCACGCCGCAACCTCCCGTTCCTAAAATGGGGAAGGGGGATGGGGTGACACCTAAGTCTCATAGCGCGTTAAAAAACGGTGAGAAAATTTTCCCCAATGCATGGGTTTTTATGAATTGTGGTTTGTCACGCTGATTTTCGGTCAAATAAAGGCAGCTCAATAGTCTCAAGTTTTTAATGTGGCTTAACTTAGAAACAGCATCAAAGCTGAGGACGTATTTTTAGCGAGAGCGAGAGTTTCAAGAATTCTGCCGCTTTTCTTTTCCCAGGTTTCATGAAGAAGAGAAAACATTTCAATACAGCTGTTTCTGAAGGGAATAGAAAGTAGTCCTTGAAATTAAGGAAAGTTACATCCGCGTATGACTATCTAGTGAGCCAACTAAAAGCCACTAAAGAGGGAGATCGTCGCAAATTGGCGGCAAAATACGAAAAAGAATAAAACTTTTGTCAGGGAAGGCATGAAAAACAAGAGCCAGGAAATATTTCAAATAGGGGCCAAAACCACGAAAGTTTTCTTTTTTCTGAGGATTCGATACATCATTTCGATTCTTCTTGTGCTACAATAACGATCAATGCAAATAACTACAAGAATTATGGTCGATTTAATATTTCTTGAGCCCATATTTCCACGCTGCCTCTGAATTTCGCAGCCAATTCCTACAGGCCGCGCCCATCTTATGGACAAGTTTCTAAATCGACAGCCCCCATGGAGAATTCCGCTTTGACGTCCCTTGTTACACTAACCCAACTGGGCTAGAGAATACCTGTGACTCATTTTATTCTGAGGTTGGCACATCGTCATTCACTAAAATGTGTGGTATTTTAAATGTTTGCTGTGGCCTTGAACTCAGACAACAGTTCAATAAAGGCTTTTAAAAAATGGTGTTTGGATTCAGATTCTGCAAAAACCAAATCAAACGTCGGTAAGCCATTCAAATACAAGAATAGTTTATAGCAGTGTTGATGTCAGAAACTGCTAAGATTGCTAGTTGGTTCTCTTGCAGTTAGCAAAAAAGCGGTTGCAGCTTGCAGCAAATTTAAAAGTGGAATTTATGATCCGCCTTGCCTGACAGCATTGGTAAGCGCTTCCACGTTTTTACAAATGCTAAACAGTATGTGATTCGAGAAATTCTGTGGCCGTAAGATAATGGTATTTTATCGGAAGTTTATGTTCATTAGTTTGAACAGAACGACCCATAGCTTTTAACAACCCTGGAATTAAATTGCTCGAATTTTTGTAAAACCATCCTTTTTATAGATTTAATATCTTAGCATTTTGAAATATGCCTCCATTCGTTGAAAAAATACATCAATGAAAATGTGTCTTCAATGTTTTATTTCATGATTTAAGCGATTGTAAAATTCGGTGCACATAATTTCTACTTGATGGAATATAACTCATGGAATATAGGCATAATTGCTTACTTTCTTTGGTGCTCCGAATAGGACAGTGCTGAACTTTCTCAACTATCTTAGGAGCAGAGTTCTCCTTTGAAATACAAGGACGCCTACTTGTTTTGCCTGTATTCTCATCGCCTTTTTCCTTACTTTGGAGTACAGAGGGCAACCCTGATTCGCAGAATTTTTATGATCATTTCTGAATAAATAGTCATCGATTTTGAATTTTAAAAAATAGAAAATTAATCAGGTATTTTTTGAAACGCCGAAGGTTTTATATGACAAGGGTTATATCGAGTTAGGTAAATCGTATGTTTTGCTATTGAGGTGAATTGGGTGGCGATGTATTCAATTCATCATAAAGCAAGTAACATTCGACGCCCTAAAGGAATTTTAAATCCCAAAGTTTATAATCTTCGTAAAGAGAACTATAATGAATTCGTTAATTCCTTATTATGAAACAAAACGCTATGGTCTACCTATGTACTTTGAACAAAAGGGCATTGAACAAATTTCTCAGCTCATTTCGATGTGTTTTGTTTACTTTAAAAAACTCCATCAAGTTCTTGTTGTTTTCTTTGTTTATTGACGGCAATTTTTCATGCCTTGATTAATTTCCAAAGCCTCAAAACAAACGGTATAAACAAAACACAGGCTAGGCCCAACTGATTTGTAAACATGCTCCATGCAGTGCTGAAGAGGGCAAGGCTAGATCACCTCATAAGATTCGATCTCGTTTCTGTTTGGAAATAATAGAGGAATCTGGAAAAGGGAATGAAGCGTAGATCCTCTTGACAAGAAGTTATTCGTTATCTTTGTGTGTTAACATCTGTTTAGCTATTCTGGAATAAAGGTGAGGCTATGTTCATAAAAATATCGTTTATAAATATAATCATATTCAACAATATCTTGGAATGTAATGAATTAAAGTTTGTGGTAAATTAAAAATGATATGAATTGGAAATCGTCCGATTGCTTTGGGATTAGAGTTTACAATAAAAAACACTCCTTTATCTTTCTTCCTGATGTAACAGGCTGCGAAGATGAACGCCATTCTCGATGTTTTAATGTTCAAAAGAAGATTTCGACGTTAAAGTTCACAGGTAAATCTAGTTATGTTTATAATTTGCGGAAAAACGTTTCCTATCTTGCAAAATTTACATGCTTTTCCGAAGCAAGAGGAACTTTAGGTCTAAACTCAATATGGTCCAAATCTCTGCTTCAGCCAAAATTCTGAATGGAATTTTTCTGATTTTCTTGGTTTAGGAGGTCCTTTTTAGGATTTGTTCTTCTTTTTCTAAATCAAAATTTCTAATTTTTCGATTAGTTGTAGACTAGACTTCTTATCTAAAAGCTGTTTAAACTCTTTTTTAAATCATTTTCGAGTCTTAACAACTCTGGAAAGAATTTCCTTGAAAAATATCTGCATAAAGGATAACACACACTTGCCTTCAATAATGATTAACTGAATTGATAAATACCATATTATTGAGTTATTGACGAATAAATAAATGAACTATTGAATAAATGAATAAACTATTTGATGAATCATCGAATAAACGAGAAATCAACTGTTGAATAAATGAATAGGTAGATAAATCAATTAATAAACAAAGGAATAAATGGATGGATGAAGTAATGAGTAATGAACGAATAAATGAACAAGTGAATTAATGAATAAAAAAAGATAAATAAATCGATCAAGTAATTGATTAAGGGATTAATGAGTTGATGAAGTCGATAATAGATTAATAAATGAACAAATAAGTTAGTAAATGAATTTATGAATAAGAAGAAAGGTGAATGAATGAACAAATAGATTATTTGATAAAGGTCGGATGAATTGATGAAGAAATGAATAAATGGATGAATTAATAAACAAATTAATCAATGAATAAATGATTGGTAACAGAGTCTTGTTATAGCAGGGAATAACGCCCCCCCTTTCCTCTTTTTCAACAGTGGCCCTAATTTACCTCGTGACTCGTAATACAGTGACGTTGCTGCACCATAATTGGAGGTATGTCCACCATAATTGGACTTGTGGAAAGCTATGCGATTAGGCCATCGGATAAATTAGATTAAATTCTTTGTAAACAAGAAGAATAAATGATTCAAAAACAGCGAAATATAAGATCAGTTAGCAACGAATAAATATAGAAGTAGCACTAAATTTGCTCTGAAACTCGCCTTCATGTGCTAGCTGTTTCAATCTTCAATCGGTTGTAGAAAAACATAGAGGCTATTTAAAGCAATGTGCTAGCCTTGCCTTTGCAACTGTCAAAAGGTATATTTTGCCCTCAAGTTATCTTTAAAATTGGTCAGCATATAGTAACTATGTAATGAAATAATAAAGAATGTAAAATATATAAAATCAAAAGTATTGAAATATAGGTTATAAAAGTTTAAGCTGAGTAACTGTTCGTTCTGCAAAATTTTGATATTACAAAAACATCGTATATTAAGGCATAAATTCAATCTCAAAAATGATTTTGTGGTTCTAGAGGATGCAGGAAGATCTCTAGGGTAAGGGGGTTCACTTGTCTCATTTCCACCTCAACCCCCCTGTTCCATTATTCACGACTGTTTCATTAGCAGCACTAACTAGCTTGTATTTTGTCATGTTGTCATGTTTCTTACATTTTCATTTTTTTATTGTTTTCTGTTGCAGCTGGAACATAGAGAAACTAATAAATTGTGTGGTCTCAAAAGGATGCAATGGAGGGAAGTCGATTTACACCAAACAGTATGTTGTCTCATAACTTTTAAGAAATTCTTTCATGAAAAAGTTTAGGGATCGCTAGTTTCTATTGTGGCTGGGGTAGGGGGGGGGCGCTCTAGGACATCCCTCTTTTTGTGAAATAAGCCTTGGCCATTTAACTTAAGCACAACGTCTAGCCTCCATTTCAACTGAGGCAGAGGTTATGGTTATAAAAATCACCACATTATACACAGCATAACCTTTCAGAATGCCCCTTTACAGTATCCAAGATTTCTCTGTAGGCCCCCAAATATTTCTCCAATCCCCACTCCCAATAAGACTGCATTATTCTAATATCCAATTGAAGACCAACCGTATAATTAGCATCAAAAGGTGCATACTTAAGCCAAATCTATCTTATTTAAGGGGGGTGCAATATTCTATCCTTGGTTAATTTTAATCTCGATCATTCATTCTAGGCTCAAGCCATGACTTGGGATCATCATTATCATCATTATCAGGAAACGAAGAAGCATCTATCTACGGCCAGCCAAATCCTTTTAGAGTGAAAGCAAAAGGCCAAGGTATTTTTTACTTGTAAATTCATATGTGGTACCACAGCAAACATTAAAGAAAAGGTTTGCAATTTGTCTGCAATAATTATTGGCAAATTAATCAACGATTTATCTATGCATTTATCTGAAAAAATTAAAAATTAAAATGATAAACGTTAATAAAATCGCTGATCCTTTTTGTTTTGTGTAACTTTTCATGTAATTTTTCTATTCCTATATGATAACTTTTGTTCCTGATAAGTATCTAAGTTCTTTGTTGTCGAAATGATTTGCAAACTTTATTTCTTCATTTCCCAAACCTTTTAAGCATTCAATTCCTCTCTACATGTTTTATTCTAGAATGTAGTATTTTCCCTTTTAAATTCCAATTTATTTCAAGCACTTGTATTTCTATTACGAACACTCGCCAAGCTTTCACCCCACTTCAAAGTCCTTGGGAGGCGGTTAATCAGATTACCCTGTGTATTTCGCAGACTGTTTTGCCAGACTGTTTTCCTTCATTTCCAGGGCTTGCTTCTGGCCATACTAATCAACCTTGCTTTTTTACACTCGATGCAAGGAAAGCTGGTTACGGTGATTTCGACATATTGATCAAAGGGCCTTCGCAAGCAGACATTATTTACCATGATCAAGATGACGACACGTTGTATACCGTCGAATTCCGCGTTGCCCTCCCCGGCGACTATTCGATCGAGATCAAATATGACAACAAACACATTCCTGGCAGTCCATTTGCCTCAAAAATCACAAACTTTAACGGTAATAGCGATGTAGTAAAGAGTGCCAAACACGACCAAAGCAAGGCCGCTGTAAATGGGCCTAAGCCGTTGGTCAACGGAGAAACATATTCATCTAATGAGAAAGATAAATTGAGCAGAAAGGATAAAGTTAATGGAAGTATTGCAAGTTTCCAGGGTTATGTAACAAGCCCATCTGGGGATATTCTAACAGCATCTCTTGCGCGAAAGGATGATGGGACATTTGCTGTGCAGTTTCCGAGAAACGAGGTGGGCACTTATCTGGTCAACATTGTCAATCCAAACACGGGAAAATGTATCTCTGGTTGTCCTTTTAAAGTGAAAGTTGAAGAGTTGACTGAGGGAGAACCGAAAGTTTATGGATCCGGACTGGAATATTGCCAAGTTGGAGAGACTGGAATGTTTACAGTGAAAGGTTCGCAAAATTTTGCATTTTCAGATCTCGCTGTTGCATTTGAAGGCGACGGTTTATCAAGCGTTAAAGTTTTCAAGAACTTCTACGATTCAGCTGAGTTTCTTTACGTGCCTAGTAAAGCTGGAAGATATAAGATTCACATTAATTACAAGGGACAAAAAATCAGCGGTAGTCCGTATCGCTTGATAGTAAAAAACAGAAAAAGATATAAGGAGATTTTCAGTAACAATGAACCTGATTCTGTCCAAATGTTAGTGTGGGTCGGCAAGGAGCTTGGTAACCGTGTGAATACAGATGTTCTAACACCATCCGGTCATCGTCTTCCACACTCATTTTCACACCGCGGAAACAGTCTTTATGAGCTGCGCTTCTGCACCAGCGAAAACGGTCCGCATACGGTGCAGTTGGGAAAAGAAGCCGGCAAAGCGGAAGAATTCGTAATAACCACGCAAGCCGCTGCGGCGGTGCTTCCGCAAACACTACCGGAGCTAAATGCAGGGAGCGTGCTTGAGACACAAGTAGGCCAACCTGGGAAGGTAGTTGTCGATCTTCCAATGGGGATACCTAGGTATCTCACAATCCAGTTTAGCGGTCCGGGTCAGGTAGATTCGCAGCGCGTCGAAGGCTCCAACGGGCAGATTGTGGTCCATTACAAGGCGCGAATCCCTGGAAATTACCTCGTTGCTGTTACTTACGACGGAACACCTATACGAGGCAGCCCGTATCAAATATCAGTTTTGGATGAAAATGGGAATGCACTGAAAGATTCTGGGAAATCTGTCGAGTACTGTTCGTGCTACGGAAAAGGGCTTCAAGAAGCGAAAGCTGGGGAAATAAGCAACTTTACTGTCGATGCTTGTAATGCAGGGTCCGGTTCATTGATGGTTGGTTTTGATGACCCGGATGTTATAGCTACTGAAGTGGTCTCTAAACACATGGGAAACTGCGTCTACGATGTTCAGTATTGCATTGAGAAGAAGGGGTGGTACGAACTGACGATAATGTGGGGTGGAAAACACGTCCCCGGAAGTCCATTTAAAGTCCATGTCACTTAGAATTATCAATTTTGCATACAATGTAGAATTTTCTATCAATTATTATTCTATCAATTATTATTTATAATTTCATTTATTTTACAGAAAATGTAAGTCGTTAAGTGTTGCAAATTTAATTAAAAAATACAAATAAATTTGGTTTAAATAAATGACGTGACATTCAATCATTTCCTCTTTGGCAAAGTCTAATGTGTGGTCGGAAACGTTAATGTGAGTGTGATTTGGGTAGAAGTTACCCCGCGTTAGCGAACGTCGAAGCATCAAAACACGATGCCAAACCAATCAACTTTCTGTCCCACCACTTTGCCCCCTTTTTGAACCACAATGCTAGCACTAATTCCATTTGCATTACAAATTGTTCTTAACCCGTAAACTTTTTTAAAGTGATATTGGCAGGAAATCGAATTTTTTTGGAATTTGGTGGTCAACTTAGATGCTGGAATTCGTCAGCAAGAGGCCATCACAGGTTTTGGTTCATTTTGTCACATATTTTTTGCGATAGATAAAGCACTGAAATAACATTTTGCAACGCAAGTGCTAGAAAATAATTTGATCAAGTATCTAAAACATATGATTTTAAATCATCAGAAGTAACTAAAGATTTAAAAATATTGTACTGAAAACTAGTTCTTAAATGTTTGGCACATTACGTTTTAGGCATCTTTACTATCCTGGAATTTAAAAAGTCTTTGTCGATTATCTGCTACGCATTGGGCTTGTACTGCACTAGTAAATGAGTATTTTCTTTAAAATATTTTGTTAATTTCTCTTCAAAGTCACCCTGAATCTCAACCTCGCCTGGCTTTATCAAGCCCCCAGTTCCAAATTTAGATTTAAGAAGATGCAGCAATGTCTTTGAGTCTCCAGTCACTTGTCGTACGACGGTGACTTTCTTTCCTTTTGCGCGTTTTTCGAGGTAAATCGGGAAGCCCCCCTTTTTAGTTCGCATAACTGCAAAGCCTTCTTGATGTCTATCCTTCTCACCAAACAAAACTTGAGATCTTCTCTCACTTACATCAGCAGCAGAAGCTTCACAAATGTCTTTACTTTCGTAATGTTTGCCAGATTCAGTCGATGATGATGGAGAAAGTGCTGGTTCGGCTAAGCCCCGTTCGGCACTTTCATCCTCAATTTCAACGCAAGCACTATCATTTCTAACTTGCTTATTCTTCCCGCCGCGAGGCTTGGCTTCCTTTATGAAGCAACCAAGAGTAATATTCTGTGGCTTTCTTTCGATTTCCTCTTCTTCTTTTGCGGCATTTAATTTCTTCTTAGGCATGATGGATCTCCAGTATCATCCTCTCACAATGCATTCCTTCCTAGCTGATTTTGTGTTTATAAAATGTTATAAATGCCACATTATGGAAAGGCCTCGATTTGGGGTTTGGACTATTTCCCAAGGGAGGCATCTAAGCTACATTTCTGTTTGGGGGGGGGGGGGCGTCCTGGGGAAATCCTTTAAAATATCCTATAGTGGATTCTTTGGGGGGTTGCCCGTGTGATGGGGCCTCGATACACACCTAACATGTTTACAGAGACGGATTTAGGGAGTTTCCAGGTTGCCAGAAGCCCCCTTTGCCAATTTTAATATTCCCTTGGATTGTAGGTCAAGACTCAGACAAATTGTTGTATTTCTTGTGTTTCATTGCAATACTGGAAGAATATTGTAGGATCCTGAGCCAGAAATCTTAGGGTCTCACGGTGCTTTGCCCCTTGGATTCCCAACGGGACCCAACCCTAGAGCTGTTCGGGGCCTTACAGCGCTCCTACACTGCCAGTTCCCCGGGGGGGGGGGGAGTACTTAGTATATGCTGCTGACGGGATGTGCACTCCTTTCCTTTCCGAATTAAAGCACCTTTTCTAAAGCCGGTTGTCGAAAGGGAAATTTTGCAAGAGTGGGGGCGTTTTTTACGTTTTGGAGTATACTTTTCGCCGATTTTTTCTAAAGCCGGGCACCATTGGTAGGAGGAGATTCTAGAGCCGGGTCAAAAAATTTTTCTATGAGTGCACACCCCCGTACTATTTTAGGTCAAGTATCCCCCCCCCCGGGGCCCTTCCCCTTAAAAACTTTTTAGTAACCCCTAAAATAAACAGCTGTGCCATGATTTTTGTATTTTTGCTTTTCAAGGGCGTATAATCGTCTTATTTTATAACATCAAGCTTGAGATGACGCGTTGAAATCCGACCAACTCTTTGAAACGAAACCCTGCAATTCAACCATCAACTGTTCAACAACTTTCATTGAAACTTGAGAATCTGAATGTACACAGGGACCGCAGACTACAACTTTTCGAGATCTGATTGTTCTCAAATATCCACAAAATGTTAAGAATGGAGGGCGGGGTTGACTAAGCTAATTCTTACAGTCACAAGACTGCGCACGAGCAGAGCCTATGCAAACAGGGCAAAGTTCGAATTTGACAATCTGCGGATTACTTCCTGGTATCGAGGAACGACAGCGAAACCTAGCCCCATGTGAGAGTTCCCTGACTAAAGACGGGGGTGATAATTCTAGGCAATTTTCTCAGGTCGTTTAATAGGGATTTAATTTTCAACTTGAATAGCCTCAATGATTATTTTCTAAATATTTAAAATCTTAGACCCACAATTAAGGCGCTTTTTGGGTTCACAAAAAAGTAGTTCATTTTATCGTTCAAAAGCAATCTAACTCCTGGAATATCTGTGAAAATTTCCTAACACTAATTATAAACAGGGACTCTAGGGGGGGGGGGGACTCCCCACTACAGAATGTTAGTCATTGATTTCTGGCCGTCTATTGCCCTCCAATAGTCCATGGCAAAAATTCTACTCTTATTTTTAGCAGCTGGTATACGGATTATAAATTTTTCCGTATCCCTGAATATTCAAATTCTACGGGTATTTTTCAAATCCCCAAAATTACCTGCTTGAGTTTTTTTCATTTATATTGAATGATCTTGATGATAAAAATTTTCTTCGCAGTTCAAGACCTTCCTTATCCAACTGATATTCTTCAAATGAAAAGAGAATTCTGTTATCACTCAATAATGATTTCTTAACTTTTCGAGGAGAAAAATACTTCAATAATTTCCTATTTAAAACGAATATTTTAGTTCTGTTTCAAGCCAATCATTGAATTCAAACGAATCATAAATTAATCAATAAAATTAACAGGTCCCTGTGCCCCTTATGACTCTTTAGCAGCCTCTAGCGTGAAACATGGTGCGATTGAGGGTACACCCCCTGGGAGGAGGGATTGGTTTCTTATAAAAAAGTTTCTTATAAAAATGGGCGTAATCACCACGTGGGAAAGACATGTTCGTGATTAGAGTCGAAGCGTAGGATGATGCGAACATTATTTGAATGACTTTAGGATGAGAAATGCGATAAGCAGATTGTAGGTCAATCAAAAATTAACCAATCACCTAATCCAGACAGCCACAGTTAGCCAATCCCCAATCGGCGCAGACATGAATAAAAATTCAGTCAATGAATCTTGGTCAATATTTTACATTCTACTACTCCATTGTAAACACTGCAAGAAACGTGACTCCAGTATCGCTGTGGTTAATCACAAGGCGAAACTCGGTTAGAGAAAATTTCTAAAGCTCAAACAACGATCAGTTGGTACGATCATCATCTCTAGATCAACGGAGCCTGTGATCTCTCTCCCCAATTTTAACCGTTCAGGTTAGTTCAAAGTTATGGATAGACATTTTGAGTTGGCTACAGCAAAAAGTTGCCGAGAGATCATCCATCCACGATTTTGAAAATGTCTTGCGACTCAGGATTGGGTTCAAGCGAAGATTCTCAAATTAGCAAACAAGAATTGTCAACCGGGGGCGATTGTGATGGCCCTGATGATCGAGAAACAGCATCTCAAGCAGAAGGTCAACGGTCCTTATCTGTAACGAGCGATGCAAGTGAGCATGCGACCCCCGTCGAGAATGAGAAGGGGAATTCTCAATTGGACCAGGTGAGTGGAACATTTTAATTTTTGTTTTTTCTTCCTTTTTCCTAGACCTGTCAAGGCAATCAATGACTTTTGTTGTCAAAGTTAAAATTGTTATTTTGGGTAAGGAAAATAGGATACAGTTGGATCTATTGCACGCATTTTTTATAAGAAACTCGGACTTGGTAATCAATTTCTTAATTTTTTTGTTGATTTTAGTGCTAAAAGTTTCTTAAAAGTTCCTTAAATACCTAAGTCCAGAAACCAGGTACCTTTTTTTATAGAAAAACGGGGTTTTTCAATTTCAAGCATTTAGTATTTCAGTTATGGTGTGTAGCGATTACATATCCGTATTATTCAGGTAGCAGTGTATATAAATGTATTTCACAATTTTTGGAAAAATTACCCCCTCAACGGCAATCAAAGAACTTTCTACTTGTCGATCAGTATCTTAAGTTTGAGTATGATTAGTACTCTGGCTTTTTTGCCAACCAAGGGGTCGGTTTTTTTATAGAGTGTTTCTTATAAAAAAATGCGTGTAGGGAAAAACTTCTTAGGAGACTACAATTGCTGAGAGGAAAATTATTTTTCAGTGACCTCCAAAGCTTAGGGTTTAGAATAACTTTTTTCCCAAGAAACAAATTTGTATAAAAGAAAGTACTTGGATCTAGTTGCTTCAAATAACTGAGAAAAACTTTAAAATGCAAAAGGATCATCCTCTTCATCATCGTCATCATCGTTATCATCATTATCATCATCGTTATCATCATCGTTATCATCATCGTTATCATCATCATTATCATCACCATCATCATTATCATCATCATCATCATCATCATCATCATCATCATCATCATCATCATCATCATCATCAATCATCATCATCATCATCATCATCATCATCATCATCGTCTTCATCATCGTCATCATCATCATCATCATCATCAATCATCATCATCATCATCATCATCATCGTCTTCATCATCATCAATCATCATCATCATCATCATCATCATCATCGTCTTCATCATCGTCATCCTCATCATCATCATCATCATCATCATCATCATCATCAGTAGCAGTATCATAGTCCTATGAGCTCAAATGTTACCTCATATGAGGTATGGCAGCTACATATAAAAAACTGTGATTAAAGTTATGTTTGCTAAATATGAAATGTGAAATTAGTATTTCTTGGACTTTATCTTTTGCCAAAATTCATTGCAGTATAATTAGTTTGATAATTTTATTGGATTCTAATAGTCAATCACATTTTTCCAAATGCCATTTTAATTACTATGGTCAAAAAAGATGCCTTCTTCTATAATTTTTCAACCGCACCTTTTCCCACTGTAATTTTGTTATCAAAATACTCCTGAGAGTTTCGACGTGAACAGGGGGATACGCTTTTTGAAATCTGTACTTTTCAAATATGCTATCTCCATTACCAAGCCAATCCCACTGTCAACCGAGCCCCCCTTTCAAGAAGGTCCGATTCTGGGTATAAATTTTGACAAATAAGTATCATTCCGACTTTTGTGAGCTCATAACAACCTTGCTAGGTAATGTTTCTCAATTATTTTGGGGTCTCGTTCAGTGATGCTCGCATCTGTTCTCCCCCTGGCCTAAGAACGGCAACTTTTATTTTGCTATTGTTTGCCCGTTTTTTACAGGGTGTTACGTCAATTGCCAGGTTCGCTATTAAATACCTATTAATACTGAGCCAATGAAGATAAATCAGTCTTAGCTACATGTTTCTTAATTGGAGCTCACGAGTCTTTTCTACGATACAAAAAATGGTGGTTGAAATAAATTAATTATTTTTTCAATGCCTAGTTTGTTATGGCAGGTTTTTTATCAGCTATTATATTTTGCATAAATTAGTCCGGCATGACCCTAGTACTCAAACTTTCTTAAAACTCTCAGAACAAAATTTTACTATTTTTAACCAAAGTAGCATTATGATTTATTGCGCAGTTTTTTTTGAAAGAATAACATTTTCCGGAAAAATTCTGGAGCCAAGGATAGTTTTATTTTACCAGTAAAAACATATTTTTTCAAAACGAGAAGAGTTTTTATAGCAAAGTATAGTTACATACTTGCATAGGTTGGAGAAAATCAGTACTGAATTGCGTCAAACCTTTTACAGTATACTTTCTTATAAAGTTATAAAATAACATAAAATTTGTAATTATTATAAAACTACAAAACATGTCATCTCATGATTTTAGGAATTTGAAAAAAATATTTTTTGCATCAGGTTGACCTTGGATTCCTCTTTTAGCAGCATTATCGTTTGTTATTTCCATCAGAAAGTCATTTTTATTTTGAAAAGCTATAAACCGTATCTTATCAGTTGCTCAAATCATAAATCAGGTGTGATAGGAGCAATTTCACCCGCAGATGTTCCTCTAAAAATCTAATTTGAAGACAAATAGTGCTGAAGGCCTCTTGTTTTCTTCAAATTAGTTTTGCTTTCACTAAAAATTCTATGAAGCATGTCTTTTGGTAGCTCTCCTGCCTTGGAAAAGTTTTCTTTTGCTCTGTCAAAATCGAAGAAACCTGACTTTTTTGTTGGAAAATTGTTCTCGTAGCCGCTATTTGAGCCCTGAAGGAACACGACATTTTCATAGCTGGATGGTGGAACAAGCCCCTCCTGAAACTTTATTTTATTTCAACATGCTTTCTTTCATGTATAATATTTTTCAGATCAAATAACAGTAGACATGAAATATAAGTATATGCTAAATAGTCGAAACGTGCTTCGTATTACAAGTTCACTTGCTTTTCAGAAGGGTAAAACAGAAGACACAACCCCCGAGAAGAGAGGAAGAGGAAGGCCTAAAGGAGCCAAGAACAAAAACCCCAAGGTGAGTTTGTTATCTACTCAGGGGATGCTCTCTTGTGATAGCCACCTAATAAATCGTTAAGGGTACTCTGAAATAACGGAGTATAAATGATCTGAACTACTCCCTTCCATACCTTTTTAGGTTGGAACCAAGGATGCCTGAATCAGGGGGGTCTAAGCGTGGACAATTGCCTCTCCTCCCCTCACCTCAGAAAATAAGCCTTATTTTCTAATTCTCTTTTGTCTTGCCCTTGCTTTCCCAGTCTTGCCCCCATTGCCATGGGGTGCAGCAGACACCCTAGATGGGAACAATTCAGTACCGAACTTTATAAGCTCAAAGATGGACCCGGTACTACAGCCTGAGGAAGTATGGAGTTGTATTTCGTTTTTTGAAAATTACCTTCCAATCCAACATGTCATCCAATAGCTGTGTTATACTTGAAATGCCACAGGATAGAGGGTGGAGATAGTTCTATAGAAATTCCAGCTCTATGCCTAGCAATTTCAAAGAAAATGTGAGCAATGATGTCATCCTTGACTTTTTTTCTTGAATTAAATCGTGTTTGCTACTGTATGTATATTTAGGTGGAACGGTCAATGATGGAAGAATTAGCCATGGGGAGCTGTTTATGTCACATCCAGACACCCCTATGTTCTAATCTAATGTTAATATGCATGACCTTTAAGATGTTTTGGTTTTGTTTATTGCATTTTTGAACAGTTTTACCACTGGGAAAGTTCCCAAGTAGGCCCAATGCTTTCCCAGGTAGAGTTCAGCAAAATCATAGAATTTCCCTTGTAGTTTTGGCCTTTGTCTCTTCCGATTTCCTATTTAGTTTGAAAATAAACCATTCAATTTGTCGTTTCGATAACCTGAGACAATCCTTAAGGTAATGTATTTTACTGCTGGATAGTAGACCCGTCTGTTTCTCTCAGATATTGCTCTTCTAGGCCCTTTCTGAAATGTCCTCCAGTATTGAAAGTTTCTTAAAAAATGCCCTTGTTCAGTTTGAGCAGTGGCAGAAGATTTGCTGCTCTCTTGTTTGGGGCCTTTTTCTAATACCGAGATAGATAAGAAGTATTAGTACCTAGCCATTCTCTGGGTCATCCATGAGAAGAAAGCATAAAAAAGGGATGAAGCATTTGATTCGAAGGATATCGACTGTGACCATAAGTTACAAAGAGGAAAAGATTAGAAACACCCTGCGTGATTTACTTCTGAATCTAACAATTTTTGCATAAGAAAGCCATTTATTATGGAGTTTCACTAGTTTATTTGTTGAAACACCGGGCCTTCATGCATTATGAAATTCGATTTTGATGATGTAAAGTGATTTTACATGCACAATACTAATCGACAGACCAGTTTTAGAGGCTGCGGAATGTAGACCAATGGCTGATGGGCAATTTTGTCTAAAATCCATGGGTCCAAAACAAAACAGAGAGGTGTATCCCAGAGGCGCCTCCGGAGCGAACAGTTCTCTTGTTAAGATTAGCCATTATTCAATGCGTTATCCCTTCAACCCACTTTTATACAGAGAAATCATTGGTTGACGTCAAAAAAAACTTTTAAGCAACTTTGAGTACTGAATTTTGAGTACATTTAAGCACATTTGGAGCCCTTGCATCCTTTGAGCACCTCCGGAGTGCTAAAAAGCCAGAACATTTAAGCACTATCGGAGTGCTTAAATCCCAGAGCTTTCAACCACCTTTAGAGTGCTGTCATGTGAGAAAACTAAGCACTCTTGAACTGCTGAAATGTGAGCACGTTTAAGCACTATTACAGTGCTGAAGCCCTAGAGCTTTTAAGCACTTTTGAAGCGCTTAAATCTGAGTTTATTCAAGCACATTTGAGCAACTCAAAAGACTTCCTTCACTATTTTTAATCGTTCATTAAGAAAGGATGTGTCTCATGTGATCTTGTGAATTAAAACACAGCGGTTTGATGTTATCTACTTTGGGTGTTTTTCCTTCAGTCGGTTTCCTGAAATTTATCACCATGTTTTATAAGTTTCCTTTTTGGTTTTTTTATTCAAATTTTACCAACTGTAGGCAGAATGGTTCGTTTCATCATGTCACTGAAACTTACATAAGTATACATGCCTGGTTCCTATGCAGCAGCTGATTGTTGTATGAGTGTTGCAGAGAATTGTAGGATGTTTACAATTGTTGAAGAGTGATGTAGAGTGTTGGAGAGTGAGATTGAGTAATGTTGAGTGTTGCAGAGATATGTAGAGCATCCAAATGTGTTGTAGAGTGTTGTTAAGTAATGTAGAATCTTGAAGAGTATTGAAGAGCGTTGTTGAGTGTTAAGGAGTATAGTAGATTGTTGAAGAGTATTGTTTAGTGTTGAAGAGTATGATAGAGTTTTGAAGAGGAAGCTAGTATGTTAGAGAGTGCTATTGATTGTTGAAGAGTATTGTAGAATGTTGAAGAGTGTTGCACCCTAGACCTCATTTTCAGCAGAATGTATAAGGCACAACAACTGATATTTTATTTAAACCTTTCTAAAACATCTTGCAATTTATGGCTTTTTGTTGTCATATGATAATCTTAAGGGAGGCTGTAGTGTTTTCGAGGCCATTATTTTGTCAGCCAAAGAGTATACATTAGCTCGTAAATATCTGCAATCTTGCTCTAAGAAACTTGCTACTTTCTGTCCCACGTGTTTTTCAGAGAAGAAACGATTGACCCATGCTCAAATCTTCGAAGGAATCACAGTACTTTAATACTTAAAATGTAGTATAGATTCTTGACAACGTATAGCTACTTTTTCCGTTACGACCTGAAGCATTTCAAAATGCTTCCTAATTCTTTTAATTATGATATTTTCCACAACTTTTGTGGAATGTTCCACCAGTTGAGCAATAAAATTTTTCGTTGGAATAGAAAGTAGTTTCTGCAACAAAAATATTAACATACATTTTCAGGTTAGTACAGAACAGTTTAGTACAGGACTCTCTTGCCTCTTTGAGAGACAGAGTACTACTGCATACCCCCGTCTAATTGACAAGGAATCCCCGTCCTAATGTTGCATTGTAGTACTTATTTTTAAGGATAAGGAGGTTGTTTAATCGTGGTTATGCAAGACAGCTGACGGGCTAAACTCGATATGCAGGATTGTCTTTCGATAATGTCAATTAATCGCTCCAAATTTCACAGCATAATGAAGATAAACGGCCTAACCCATAGGCCATGTTCATCAGTTTTGTACCCATTGTTTTGGGGATAATTTGGAATTGAATGGGCTTGTTGCTAGCTTCAATATTTCACTGAAATTCTTCGAGTGCCATTGCTGAATCATTCGCGTAATGCCTTCTGTTCTGCGTTGGCTCTGTAACGCAGGCAACCTGTCTACTTTGCGTCATGCGTAGTGATTGGTCTGCGTCTGCTCTGTGAAGAAAACCAAGTTTTGGCTTCTATACGTTGTGACGCAGGCAACGCTATGTCTATTCTGCGTCTGATGATTGACGTACACCAATGTTGCATTTGTCACGCAGGCAACGTTTTGTCTACTTTGCGCCATGCGTGTTGCGAAGTGCTTGGTCTGCGTCTAGAAAGGCGGCCTAGACGAATACGTTATAGCCTGTATTCGTTAAATTCGTTACGGAGGCAAGGCTGCGCTATTCTACGTCTGATTTTTACGTAGGCTACCCAGAGCTTGGCCTGCTTCTGTTCTGTGACGCAGACCACATTCTATCTTGCGTATAATGTGTTCCGTAGGCTACGTAGTGCGTGGTCTACGTCTGGTATCATATGTGACGTATTTCTCGAGTATTTCTCTTGCATCTCTCTTGCATCTGAATGAAGGGCATCTCACCTCTTCAAAAAAGCGTAACAGATTTTTCACGCTTTTGATCGATTTTGTGTCGGTAAAAAAAGAATTTCTGCAAAAGATGTAAGAGATTTGAAATGCCCCTCGCATTTAATAGGCCATAAGCCACCCACTTCTGTAATGGTGTTTGAGCAAGCCTTACGTATTATGTATTACGAGATCATGACGATAAAGAATAACAGTTTAAGTGTGCGCCGACTCTTTTCATTGCAGATTCAGAACGACTGTACAACACTAAAACTCTAAAAACTCTACAAAATTAAGCAAGCACATTTATACGCTAACAAACGATGATTGACAGATTACACATGAATACAAGACGACATAGAGACAAGGTTATAGGAGTATGCGTTTCCTGTTACACTACTTCCCTCCACCCAGCAGATACATGTTGTTTTATCAATAAAGCAGCTGTCGTGTTTCACCAGCCATTGCTGTAGAGAAGCGTGCTTTAATTCTGTTTCAGCGGAGAAACGAGAATGAGACGAGCTGGCTTAAACTGCGTCTTCTTTGATAGCAAGACATTAAACAATAATTTCTTCTCAATTCACCATAGCCTAAACCGCCACCAAAACCGAAGCGACCAAAAGGAAGACCAAGAAAATATGTAAGTAACCTCAATATTTCACTCGGTGTTCTCTTTTTTACATCAACTGCATTAGGACTTACAGACAAGCTTTCTAAATTTCTTTTCCGTTATGAACTAAGGATATTGTTATACCTGTAAACAGTTCGAACCTTTTGCCTGAAAGCAATGGTATAACTTAACTTTGGAAAGCTTTTTGAAAAATTCATTAACACACATTTCGTTTTATATCTACTTCATAGCTCTATGGTTTATTTCAGTTCTCAAAATAATGCCCTTTAATGAGTGCCTGCATCCCTGCACCCCTCATGCTTCCAGCATCCCTGATCACGAATTGATAGAGAAGAGAAGCTAATAAACAATTTGTTGATTATGTTAGCAGTGTTGTTTCTTTGCTTGTTTTCACTGGCAGATAATCTGGTCCCAGAATACTCTCGTCGGAGGCATATTTCCAAAAATACAGATGCGTAGCCAGGGTATTTTTTGAGGAGGGGGTGGGGCAGAGAGCCAATGAGTTTGCATAGCTACGCTACATAAACTGAGTTTTCAAAAGGCATGATTACAATTTAACGTCTCATTTAAATCAAATTATTTTTCAGACTTATCTACTGTCAGCGCGAACGACAAGGCAACATCCGTATGCAAGAATCGAGCCCGTATCGGCTGAGCCACCAGAAAACATTTTTGAAGACTGAACAAAACTTGACTGCAATGCTAAGCAATATGCATGCTCGAGATGAAGAGTTGTAAATTAACTGTACATATATATATGTGAAATTGGTTAGTGGTTCTAAACTTTTGAAGGCATTGATTTATGGCGAATAATCGGTCAGGGAGACAGAAAGTTAGTGACCAATACCCAAATCTAAAGTTTGCCGTTTTACTCTTTTTCTATGAACCAAAAGTCATGTTAATTCTGGACAACTGCTCTGCTCACACTAGTGATAAAGAATTAGTTTCTTTAGATGGAACATTTTGCGCTACAATTGTTCCTCCAAGTACCGCTTCCTTGATAGAACCAAGATTTGTCATCTCTGCAGAGGACGCGTGATGACTTATCACATCATAAAATATTATACATGTTGCCATGTTTCAATGACTTTGATCGTTTAGCGGTCTATGAGACCGATATGTGTATATTTAAAACAATGGTTTCTGTACTCGAAACCAGGAGATAGTTTGCAAACATGGGCGCCACTATAGGGCGATCTGTTTTGGAGAGGGTGATATGATGTTTGTAGCCCTAATAGTGGTTTTCGCGTGACAAATTTGTCCTGCCGGAATAACGCCCCATATTTGCAATAGCAGATTCGCAAACACTCTCCAAACACATACAGTGTATATTTTACTTTTGTTTTTGCCTTTAGAATAACGTTATATACAAGTTGTACAAACTTATTTATCCCACTGTTCAGTGGCGGAGCAACGGGGGTGTTTAGGGAACTGCCTACCCCACTTTTCTGAAGAGCGTGGCCGGATCCCATCATCACCTCACACTCCCATTTGCAGAGGCTGGCGCCGCCCCTGCCGCCGTTGTTGCTCATTGATTTCTTTACGACTAGAAACGTCGTGGCAATTGAGCACCCTGGGCCGTGGCTACAGTGGGATGAGGGGGTGTGACACCCCCAGGGAAGAAATTGTTTCAAAAATAAGACGTTTTTGGCCATGGAGGAGTATTTCGTCGGCAAATTTTGCTAATTTGTCGGCATATAAAGGGCTGTTTGCCCATTTTGTGGGCAAATTTATCATAGACACCCCCTTGAAACAGGACATCTAGCGACGGCCCTGTAAGCACCACTTTCTCTCGTTCATTCCCATTTACATATTTTTAATTTGCCCGATTCTGTTACACAGGATTTATCTACAGCTGTTAGTGTTAGTAGAATACTCTACTATGTTTTTTTGTCGGTTGAATCTCGATCGAGTTTTATTCTTTTCAATCGAGTGTTTTGCTCCTCTCCTTCTTCCTTCCGCCAGAAAGAACAATGCTATTAAAACGAGAGTTTCTTAATCAAGCTGAGGCAAACCACCCTCCTCATTGCCACCGTAAAATTTACCGCTGTCATAGGCTTACCTCATTCTTAACGTTGATTGTCTCTGATTGTTCATTCAACCTTACTTTATTGATATGAGTGCTTGTAATTAAAAGAAACTACTGCCCTTGGCTCAACACATAGGACAGGAGGGGCGCTTTCTCTCACTCCCACTTTAGAGAAGGTTCAATCTACCATTTTTAAAAAGCCTCTATGTGACTAGTTCCTCATGACGTCATTCACATTAAGTAACAACAATTGCAATAAGATTACTTCAATTTGCATGCTCAAAAAATCGATGAATATTTGTTACAATGGTAAGAAAATTGCTTCATAAACACATTATTCATATTGGCTTATACTCGGATCTTTTTGCATTCAGGAGAAAAACGTCTGAATTGCAATGAAAGACGCTTCTGTTCGTCTTTATTGGACTTTTGACGGGAGAAGAGAGGAGAGGATGAGACCGGCCTAAACTCATTTCATTGACCTTCTGGTTCGATAGCCGCAGATTAGCAAAACTCTCACAAATTTAATTTTCATATTCAAAGGACTCATTGATTTCAATGTTTGGTTGATTATTTTTGGTTGCTTTTTAGTTAAAAGGGTTTTCTCTTCAAATAATTTTTGTAAATTATTTTGTTCCCTTTTGCTTTCGCAATTTTGCAACCTGCAACTTTGATTTGTGACCTCAACTCGAAACAAAAAAGGTTTTGGCTTTGCGTCCCTTAATTTAAAGACTTTTTGCAGGAATGTAGAATTATGTTATTTTATGGTCATTTTTTTGATTTGTGACCTCAACTCGAAACAAAAAAGGTTTTGGCTTTGCGTCCCTTAATTTAAAGACTTTTTGCAGGAATGTAGAATTATGTTATTTTATGGTCATTTATGATTTGTGACCTCAACTCGAAACAAAAAAGGTTTTGGCTTTGCGTCCCTTAATTTAAAGACTTTTTGCAGGAATGTAGAATTATGTTATTTTATGGTTATTTATTATCATGATCAGCAGGCTAGGAAAGAACTTTTTGTGTTACAGTGAAACTCACTCTAATAATAATTATAATAATAGTGATAACCTTCTTCAATGTTAGGTTGACAATAGTGTGAGCACTAATATAAACTAACATGAGGCAATTTTAGAGGTTGCATTATGGAAATTATTTATTGCAAGCATTACATGCATATTGATTTTCAAAATCTTTTTAAAAGTTTTGAATTCATTTTCATTTTCCAATAATTTATTTTACTTGGGAGAAAATTCCAACTCTTTGGACCCAAAAAGCTAATGGATTTTATTCCAAAACTTTTAACCTTGGGAACAGATAGATTTGAATTCTTTGAAGATTATAGCTGTTGGATCTTGTGTGAAATAGTTTTTCATAATTGCTGGGTTCAAGTTATGTGAAATTTTGTAAGCGTCTAGTGCTGTGGGAAAAAAAAGTACAAATTGAAACAGAAAACCATGCATCTTGGTATGAAATTCAGAAGTATTTGAAAATAATCTAGAACTTGATGACTACCGCTGTTTGGGGCTGTGAAATTTAATCCTGTCTAGTAGATAATTTCTGCCTCTGTGGCATTGCTAAAGGGGGTACAGGGGGTGCCGTACCCCAAATCTTATGTTTCTTAACACAAAAAGTGCTTCAGTGGCAATTGAACTGTCTTTTTGTGTTTTGCTATCAGCCCATTTCAATAAAATGCTAAGAGATTATATCCTGGAAACTTTCATAACAGAATTAAACATTGTAATGTTGAGATATTTCACTGCTTATAATGGAAGAGACACCTGCCATTCCCTTGTACCCACCATGCCCTAGGGCTATCCCCTACTGTCAGAAAATCTTATCTTTGCATCCTCCCAGATATATTTTTGTTTGCACTGCTCCTGAATGTGTGTGCTCATAAGTGCAACATTGACATTAAATTTTATCATTGAATTTCAGGGTAGCTGCATGTTCAAACATACAAAGAAATGACCAATGATCACAAAAAACACAACATCTTGATTGAATTGGCTGCATCTAAAATGCAAAAAGTGGATGGGAAACTGTCAACAACATCATTTACGCAGTTTACTAGGGCATTTGCCAATTCTGTTCCTACTAGCAACAACTCAAAAATCTTTGACCATGATCATAATAAATTGAATTATCCTTTATATGTGGCTGTTCCAATTGGAGCTGTTCTGTTAATAGTTCTGCTCATTTTTTTGGTAAGTTGTTTTATCTATTTGTATTTTCATAATTACATAGGTTGTGCCAAGATGGATTGTCTCAATAAGGGAGCATAAAGGGTCAGACACCATCTTAATGACAATAAGTAACTTTTTGCTTTTCTTTTTGTTCAGCAAATTTTTCAGCATGTCAGTATCTTGATAGAAACATGCCAATTTTTGTGGATAGTTTCTCGCATTTGTTTCTCAAACATTTTCCTTGTTCTACTCCCCTAATTCAATTTTTTGGAGGAATGATTCCATATGACTTAATTATTTTCTAATTGCAGATAATTTTGATAAGAAGAAGTTTGAGGTAGATAAAAAAATTTTGTTAACTAAATGCTATAATTTCTTTCTGGTATTTATTTTTTAATTTTTCAGTATTATGACCAGGAATGAGAGGGTTCTGATTGGGGCTACCAGCCTTATTCTAATGAGAGGTAGGGCCATAATAAAAGGGGGCCTGGAATTGCCACAATCCTTTCTCCAAAATTTCTAAGTAGTTTTTGGCAATAATAGGATATTCTATCAGCAAATTTCTTAATTTGTCAGCATATTTAGGGACCACAGAACAATCTGAAAGGGGGAGGGGGCTTAAATCGGGCAAAGGGAAAAGATTGGGGGTCTGGAAATTGTTTTTTAGCCATGCCCCTTTTAGATGGCTATTTTGGAAGCCATATCCTCATGTGCATCGCGTGAAATATTTGGTGAAATGTTGAAGAAAAAATCATATATTTTGAAAAGCATGAATTTTGCTTCCAGTTGTTGGCTGTTCTTATTTAACGAATCTTGAAAAATTGAGGTGCCTGTTGTCCTTATCGAAAAATGCCTTGGCGCTATTGATCAAAGACGAAGACATTTCATATCTTTGAAAAATAGTTTACTACTTGTTCGTACCCTGCTCCGCGGTGCCTGATATTCAGGTTGACACGCCAGAGTATGAAATAGTGTAATATTAATTCTAGAAAGAGACAATTACGAAGAGATCTGCTGCCTCACTATGGCTACGATCATAGCGAGGCAGAGGTGTTTGATGGCTACACTCAATTCACAGATGGACAGGGAAGCATCGAGAGACTCTCACAAGACAACATTAGATCCAAGGTAACCACTGCACAGATAATTGCATCATCTTACCCTCTCGATAGTTGCGCATGATAAAGAGGCTGTGACGTAGATGTTTCGCCACGAGGCCGTAGAATAACTTGATAATTACAACTTCCTGGGGGCCTAGACAACTTACAATTCTTTGAGATGAGAAAATTGTTCACATATTTTCTCTTGCAAAACGCAGATAACACATATAGCTATCTTCAGGAATTCAATTTCTTAGGGTTGTCACTTTATGGATGTTTGGAATATTTTTCCCCACATTTATGAAAATCGCTTTTTGCGAGGCAAAACAAGGAGTTTTCGTATCAATTTTAGGCCTGGCAAGGTATATTTGGCATCATCATTGCAGCGCAAGTTGTAGCATATGTCCAGTTTTTTCCTCTCAAGGCAAAATGTTTCTTTCATTCACAAAGCGGCCATTTGGCCAACTTACGGGGAGGCCAATCCTTTCATTATCCGGATACACCTGCTTGTGAATAATTCTTTTTCCCCTTGGAATCTGATCAGATGCCCTTGATGTTACTGTACAACTGTATATTCACTGGAAGTAAAAGGGTTAATTTGCTTACAGCCCAATATATTCACAATATCCCTAACTGGGTGCCAATTTGTGATCGAATGCTTTTCTATTCTGTTTCCAGGCAGCAAGTCCGGAAAGTACAGAAAAGTCAGTTGTGTCTCTGGAAGTTCCATCCATTTCAAACGCTGAAGACAAATCGGAAGGTACCCCCACTGCGAAGCAATTTGTAAATAGCCTAGCTATGTAGATTAATAATTAATTTCGCACTCTTTTGTATATCAGATTCTAATCATATTCCGAATTAATTTGGCTATGTTGACTATGTTTTTCACCGTCCTTTTCTCCATCCATGTCGACTCTCTTTCACCACCTCCGCCATCAGATCTGGCGCATTCTTGTAAGATGACGTCCTACAAAGAACGAAGACGGTCAGAAGGCGTTCAGATTCCATGGTTAGCAATCACGAGGAAGATTGCTGAAAACAATCTAAATTGTACCCTTTTTATAAGCAAGGCCTTTATAATCTAAGGTTAGGGCTACTTTTTGCAGCCTTTATAATCTAGGGTCAGGGCTAATAAAGGGGTTTTGACTATTACATGGCAAACAAGACATAGAGAGGCCTGCTGGAAAACAGGGCAGAGGGGGGCAAGACATTGGAAATAGGAGAGTAACATAATAAAATAATAACAAAAAAGAATAACAAAATAAAGAATTGATTTTTAAGAGCCCTGAAAAATAACTGCTTAGAGTAATAGAATTATCAATCATTTGCTCACACTGAGAGTCAGGCAAGTTCTCTTGAACCTGCCGGCCCCATTGGATTTGAAAGCCCCCTTATTGTCCCATTAGCCCCCCTCAATTCGTTGATGGCGGGTATGTTGATATTGTCACATGACCTCGTTTGTCATTTTGACATGTGACTTGACCTAGCGCATGCGTACCTCATTATGCTCGATGGCAACTCAATGAATGCATTGAGATAATGGCGGTCAAGACGAAGGAAGGACAGGGAAACCTATTCTATTATTTTGCCTATTTCATCGTTCCTGGCTAGACAATCGTCGTAGAAACACAATTTTAAAGCGAACAAAGGATTCAAAATTATTATGAAACTGTTTATGGTATAATATGATGCACTAAAGGATCAATATTACTTGTGTTTTTATCGTTGGAATTAGCAAACTTCGCAAACTTCAAGACGAGCCTAGCCTATTTTGTTGAGTTTTATAATTGTTGTTATTAGAGGTTGAGGAGGTTCAAAACGGCAAAAGGATATCGCAAAACAAGTAAGTAATGATGTGAATTTGCTATGAAATTATTTATGGTTTATTATTCGATAGGACTTATCGATACTGAAACAAATTTGCAGAGGCTATTTTCACACGTGTCAGGCCTAAGCAGAACTTTCCACTATGCGAACCCGACCGCGTCTTTTTCTGATCGCAGAAAGCCGTCGGATCTTTTGTTGTTTTCTGGATGATAGTTATCGAAATGATCGTAGAAATCGATAAAATATTCTGATAGAATGGATAGGTTATGAAAGAAAGTTTGGCTTTTAGGCCATGTTTTCGATATCAAAACTATTTTCAAAATAGGATGATAACATTGCAAAATTTATGAGAAAGAGCAGATATCGGCTCTTTAGCAAACTGATTGATCGCGGATAATTATAAATATCTTGTCAATAGAGCATTTCGGGGCTTAACTAGTTAAAAACGCTTGCTCCTATTGACGCTTTTCTATTTTTTGCGTGGTTTTTTTCTTCCCATGTAGGAGACCACTTGCATTTTCAACTATTGTAATTACTTGAAACTTCTTTGCAAGGCGAAAATGATGAAATTATATCATAAAAGACCCGCTCATATCTCGTTATTTGACTAAATATTAAAGTACCCATTTATTGTCTTTTGAAATTTGCCTTCGAGTATTCTAAACAGTCACCTTTCTTTTTGGGCTGCGCCTTTGCCAAACAATGTTGTACTTTAGAGGCTGTTTTGTCAGTTATTTATCTTATAAAATTAAAACCTTATTTTATCCGAGAACCTCTACTTTGTATTTCAAATTGGAGAAATTGATAGCGCGATGACTTTGTTTTTTGGTTCTCCTATACGACCCAACCTTTGGTTTGTTGTTTTTTGTACAATACCAACAAAACGGTTAGTAAACCTAAGGCTTTGCAAACCCCTTGCGTTCAGAACTATATTTTTTGTTCTCAAAGCAATCCATGGCAAATTTGCAAAATTTTCCATCAAATTTTCCGCCTTATTTTCTTACAATTTTCGTCCCAGCTCATCCGAAGGCAACTCTGCCTGTTTCGATGGCTATTTCGCAATCTGCTCTATTCAACCACAGAAAATTAATTCCAAGACTATTGTTTCTTTGTAGAATATGAATAATAATTTGTCAAATGAAGCATATGATGATTGTTTAGTCTTTGAATCTAAATATGCCCATGGTAAAGTAATAAAATGGGCGTTGCATCGACCGAATCGATTTAGGTCGCCGTGAAATTTTCCAGTTATTCCCTTTAATCAGGAGCAACCAGTATTTGTTTTTAGTGTAAAATAGCCACAGGTTTCCACGGCGCGAATAATACAAGTAGTCCTTCTTCCTTTCTTATTATTTAAATGCATAGCTATGTAATGATATTTCCGATTGGAAAGTGATAATGGTTAGATAATACGAGTAAAAGGTATTAGGCCATATTTTGGTAATTCAACACCAAATTTACTCTCTTAATAGTTCGTTCGCGAGTATCCAAGTAAAAGTAAACAAGGATGTATAAGTCATTGATTGCATGTTAGGAGAGTTAGTTCAAGTGATATTTCTGCCATTAATAAGTAATGAAAAGTGTTGAATTTTTCATTTGAGCTTTGATGTTTTTATCAAGAGGGCACCAGTTAGGATTGCTCGTAAGGTCGCTGTCCTACTTGTAACCCGTATACACGCATGTCGAACAGAAAGAAACTACCAAGTCTTTCACCCGCCAATCCCATTCAAATTCTTTTCAATGAAGTTATTCAATTCACCTTTCGATTGACGAGCCCCGCCAACACAGTAAAAACATCTCTCGTTCTTTTTTTGTTTTGTTTTGTATCCCGTTTATAAGAAACCCATTTATAAGAGGCCAGCTAATAAACGCCCCAAACAGTCAACTCTTATTTTTACAGTCTTATATACTAGTAACGGACCTCTGAACTCAAGTAGGCTTCAAAACTTCTTCAAACAGCTTCTATAGGGGGCCGAGATAAAAATGACCGCACCCTCTGGGCGTATCTCATAGGCGTGGCAAATTCAAGCGTTCGATGTCGTTCCATAGACAAATTATAGATATATAGGGATGTCAAATACTTTATATCTAGAAGGCAATTCTTAAATGACTTCGCCCCTGGGCTACACGACCCCCTGATCTGCTTGACCATCACACAACAGAATATGTCCATAATGAAGACACAAGTCATTAATGCTAGGGGGCTTGGTGGAAAGATCCATGATAGACCTTGCAGACCTGAAATCGATTGAATTTCGATAAAGACCAACATCCTAGCCCCCCCCCCCTCTTATGGCTATAACGAAATCTTGAAACAGCGCAAAAAGCATGATGTCATTTAATATTCCTGCAACAAAACTCAACATCTGCCATAAAAAGCCGAATAACTTCTATCGTGGCCTTTGCACGCGATTTTTCCTGATCTAGAAAACAACTTCCTTGTATCACTTTAGCTATTTTCTGTGTTTAGTAATTGTTCGTCCCTTTCTCAATATCACGGGCCTAAATCTGGCCTGTGTAGTACATTAAACGTGAATTTCTGTAATTACGGAGTGGTTTTGTTGCGTCGTGCTGTGCGAAGAACCGCAAATCCGTGAGGATTAACTTGAAAATTCACCGCATATAGTCTTGTGTCGAAGAATCAAATTCTTGTTGCTCTGTAAGCCATCTTTCTAAGTTTTGAGGTTTTGTTTGTTATCAAGCTTGTATCAAGACGAGGCTCTTAAACGCAAATAGAGGCTTCCATGAAAATGGTAACAACTCAAAGTTCTCGTACGCAAATAATCCTTAATTTTTCTAATTTTATTCCAAAACTCAATAAATAAAAAAGAGTGCTAAGTAACTATAATGCAAGGGGTCATTTTTTTTAAGAAACCAGGAAATAGTCGAAATGTTGCATGTTTTTTGGGGTTTTCCCAATTCTGGCTTTGAATAATATTTTCGTGATTGAAAAGGAGGAAATTATTTCACAAGGACGTGATACAAGGAAAGAACATGATGGCATCGCCCATTGTCTAAAATACAACGGGAAATACGAAAGAAACAAAACTGAAATACCGTTAAAGCTCTATCAAGCCCCCGGGGGGGGGGGGGCTTAGTTAATTTTCATGTTCTCAAGGAGGGCTTAATAGAGATGGAGCTTATAAGAGAGGGGGGTTTATAGAGCTTTTACGCAATTTAAAAAGTTTATCAAACTTTTACTGTACTGCTAGACTTTCATAATCCTCCAATGCTCTTATCAGCAGGTTTTTCTGTTAGAGTCTCGCATAGACTGAAGTGCATGTAATAACTTTCCTTTCATGTTGAACACAAAGGATCGAAAATGCATTGTCGTTTGAAAATTCGTTTCCTTGTTGTTAGTATTTTCATCGAGTTCTCATAGAAAGTTTCAAGTGACCTTGGGTGGATAAAAATCGCACTGAAAGCCAGTTATATTTATGCCTCGGTGTCAACTGACCTGTTTAATGCATTTTAATTAATCAGTCTTTGAAGCTTATAAGCTGTATGCAGAAGTAGACAACCTTGAGGAAATCTGATAGACACCGTCAGCGAGGGGTTGAATATGATTTTCATCCATAACATCTGTGTTATTTGGACTTAGATCAATTTTTCTTCACAGATGGTAAAAGTACCACAGTTTCAGTTACATATAATGACACATTCATATAAATCACCCCATCAGTCAACCAACCAATCAATGAAACAATCAATCAATCATCAATCAATCAGTGAATTAATCAATTTATCAATCAATCAGTGAATCAATTAATCAATCGATCAATCAATCATTCAATCAATCAATAAAACAGTGAATCGATTAATTAATCAATCAATCAATCAATCAGTGAATTAATTAATTAATCAATTAATCAATCGATCATTCAATCAATCAATCAAGCAAGCAAATATTACTGAATCAACCAAGCTTCAATCATTGAATAAAAAAACCGTTTTCTGAAAACGTCAAATTTATTTTTCATCGTTATATCGCAGCATTGTTAGCCAAAGTTCTTTTTCAGTAAACCATTCATTTGTTACAAAGTTTTTTCCTTCGATAAATCATAAGCTAGACATTAACCCCCAGAAAAATAGTATTAATTAAAGCTTAAGTTTCCCTCGATGTGGCCCAACATCAGATGTATGAAATGCTATTTTGCACCTTTTTTTGTTTTTGTTTGACCTTAATTTCTTTACTCTCAATAATTTTCGTTTTAAATTCTTGCCTCTTCAAGTTAGTTGCACAAGCAATAATATTTTGGATTCCCTTTATGTAAAGAAACCTTTAAAATGAAAGTATCTTTTCTTTTTTTACAGAATTGTCATTTGACTGATTACGATGCTGTTTGAGTTTTAATGCTGAATTGTCGCATAACGAAGACAATGATTACCTATTTTGTTGATTATTTCAAAGTTGCATAAATGCCAGTTCCAAGATTGATTGCTTCTATGATGGATAGTCTGAAAAGCGCTGAGTTGATACGAGAATTAAAAGCTGAAACCGAAAAGCTGGTTGAATCAAACAGGTAAAATTATGTGTTATTATCAGAAATCATCATTATGAATCATCATCATCATAATCACCAATCATCATCATCATCATCATCATCATCATTATCATCATCATCATTATCATTATCATCATCATTATCATTATCATCATCATTATCATCATCATCATCATCATCATCATCATCATCATCATCATCATCATCATTATCATCATCATTATCATCATCATCATCATCATCATCATCATCATCATCATCATCATCATCATCATCATCATCATCATCACCATCATCATCATCATCATTATCATCATCATTATCATCATCATCATCATTATCATCATCATCATCATCATCATCATCATCATCATCATCATCATCATCATCATCATCATCATCATCATCATCATCATCATCATAATCACCAATCATCATCATTATCATCATCATCATTATCATCATCATCATCATCATCATTATCATCATCATCATCATCATCATCATCATCATCATCATCATCATTATCGTCATTATCATCATCATCATCATCATCATCATTATCATCATCATCATCATTCATCATCATCATCATCATCATCATCATCATCATCATCATCATCATCATCATCATCATCATCATCATCATCATCACCACCAATCTTCATCATCACCAATCTTCATCAATCATCATTATCGTCAACTTTATAATGATTATAAAAAATACCAAGTTATTTTAAGCTATATCATTTTTTTTATGAGCCAGGCAGAAGTTAGAATGTTTCCCTGTTTGTTTAAATAAAATCTGAGACGAATCTGTGAAGTTTTTTTTCATTCTATTTTACTTTGATTTCAAAAGAAAAACATCTTTTCATTTTCGCTTGATGTGATTTTGAAGTGAAGCAACCCAATTGAAACAGCTTTCCATTAATCCTTTTGACGATTACATGTACCAATGTTTACATTAAGCTTAAAAGAAAATAGAATCTCTGCATTTGATTGTTTTACTTCTGATAGAACACCATAAAAGATTGTTTGACTAGCTTCATTCGCAAACAAGGGCCTATTCTACGCGAAGGGGAAGGCAATTGAAAAGCGTTTTCAGTAGTTAGAAATAGAATACATGTTGACATTGAATTGAAAGTCAATTTTTCAACGACTCATTTTGTTTGTTAACCTGCTGGTGTCGTTATTGTTGTTTCATCTTTTGTGTTTTCATAGCATGGTTGCAAGGGATGATGATGATGGCGGCGGTATCACCTTGGAACCTGGATTTTCTTATGACAATAAACCGAATCATTTGATCACATTTAAAAGAAATGTTATCCCTTATCCGGTAAGGTGTCTTGGATTATTAGCAGATAATTTGTCTATCGTGATATATTGGTCAACTTCACATGCAGGCTATCGCATCTATTAGGGTGCTACCCGTTTGTTAAATTTTTTTGTCAATGGCGGTTCGAACTGCCTCAAAGCTCAGCTTCGCCACTCCACTGGGCCGAATATATGCATTCCATTATAACTGTTAAGGATTATTTCCTTGTTGTTTGACATTAATTTTGCTTACTTTTTATATTACTATCATTGACATTTTCTATGAAAGTTATAAATATATATCTATGATAAATGGATTGTGAATAGATGAAAAGAAAACAAAAAAATTTAGATGTAGCATAAATGGAGAAGGTTATAGGACACTTAGGCCTTTCTTTATGTATTGTTGAGGATGCTTAGTATGAAATGTTGTCATTCATAGTCTGTTATGTAGCAGAAACTACTCTGCCAACTTTATACTTTCCCCCGGTCGCTATGCGTAATCGCATCTAGCAGGGTGCAGCCACAGACGGCGCTCATACCTACGGCCAAGTATACATTTATTCGCCTTGGCATGGAGAGGCACAATGTGTTTGAACGTGTTGCTCAAGGGTGCTGTCCTGAAAGGCGAGGAGTCGAACTGGCGATCTTTAGATCTTTAGTTTTCAGTTTTAATCACTTCATTGTTTGTAATTCCGAATAAGATCGCTTCTTGTTCTCTATCTAGTTTTGCTTTAACTTCAAAGTCTGAGGTTCTGAATTTTGTTGATCTTTTGCAGGACCATAATTATGGACAGCAGCCCCCACTTACCCCACCAGAGCAAGCAAGTCCCGACCCAAACGAACAAACAGACACCGGAAATGAGGATGAAGACGAAGAAGGGGTCACCAGATGCATTTGGTAAGAATTCTTAGCATTGACGAGATGAGATTCTGCGATTGTGTAGAGATTTTTTGCACTGGGATGATGTGTTGCTAACAAGAGCCAGATCCTGGTTCAATAAAGGGTTTCTTATAAATGTAATATTGTAGTGTTTACATTGATGAATCATGATTAACGTTTTGGCTTGTGATTAAGCAATCGTTTTTTGATTCTAGTGGATTTGATCATGATGATGGATATATGATTTGCTGTGATCGTTGTGGGTAAGTATTTTAACTTTAATCAAGGGACTTTTTACGGGGGATGCCTCCTTCTTTCCTATTGTTGTCACTTATCTAAGAACCAATTAAAATGTGACTCTATTACTCTGGTGACTATTGAATTGACCAATTAAGTACCGGGATTTTGCTGAACATATGTCAGGCTTTTTGCTCGAAAATCATCAATTTTAGTACCCCCTGCAGTCTGATCGAACGTGCTAGTGGCTCCTTTACAACTAAATTATCACCGGGGGTGACATGGTTAAATGCTCTGTGATGTAGGCTGGATGTGAAGGGCTTTGATGGTTCACGACGAACCTGCTATGCATAAATTAGCTACGTTTCGTGTTTTTTCGCAACCACGTGGAATTTATCAGCCAGCAATACTTTTTAATGGGATACGCGTATCTTCCCGACAATCAAACCGAAAACTGAGTTAATTAGTTCCTTTTCTGGTAGCATTTGACGTGCGTACAGAAGGATACTGTTTGCTAATCTTCCTCTTTTTGCCTCGTAATCTTTGCCAAATATGCTTCGATGGGTTTCTACTTCCCGTGTTTTCTTTGCATTAATAATGCATGAATATGCTTTTTTGCTTCAAAGCCGAACGGGGCCTGTTAGGGGCCTGTTAGGGGCCTCCACAGGGACATATCATTCGGAAAATTTAAATGCCATTCTAGGCAAATTGGGAAGGATAATTTTGTTGTAAGAAGGGAAAATTCCCAGTTTAAATGCTAGTTTTTAAGGCGATTTCTGTTCGCAATGCAGTAAATAACGATGTAAAAACAAATTCAATGAGTTTCAGAAAATAGTTCTTTTCTTTGTTAAAAGAATGATTATTCATTGTTTCATTCATTCGATACAGACACTTTGGCAAATTTACAAATTTGCAGATGCTCGAAATAACACAATTCAATTAAGGTTAATACCACAAAAAAGCATTTCGAAAAAGGATTCATCAGCAAATTAATACTGTTTACAGAGAGATCTTTTTATCATTTAGATATTTATAAAATATATCTATATGAATAATATCAATTAGGCATTTACTTACTTGTATCATATTTACTAACCATTAGCGTGCTACTCAATTCTAATATTTTTAGCCCCAACTTTGAGTCGAACCCTTTATTTTTTCGTCACATCAGAACATATATATATCTATATATAAATGAATTATATATCTTTTCTTTCAACTCTTGTGGGACGGCCGGTATCATCTTCATCACCATCACCTTTCTCACACTTTACCCTACTATTCCTTTCTTTCTTTTTACCTCTCCTTACCTTCAAATACAAGTTTTATCTATTTTATTCGGTCTTCATTGTTATTACCTAATTTTATATCGTTTCTTTGTGTTGTTTACTATATAAGCGTTCTATATTTCTGAAATATTTATTACTGATGAAGACGAAATTCGAAAGTTGAGTTTTAAAAGTTGAGGTTTTTTCTGAGTGCCTATAATTATTTTAAAATTTCTTTGTCATGGAAGCTGTTGAATGTATATATCATATACATATATCATAAATTCAAATAGGCAATGGCTGACATGGAGTATATATAGTAACCAAAAGGGTGCTACCCAATTGTAATTTTTAGTCTCGAACATGGGGGATCGAACCCGCGCTCACCACATTCGAAGTCACACGACCAATATATATATGTATATGCTTGCCTATGCATTGGTTGGCAGTATTTGATGATTTATTTCAAAAATTGTGTTTTACTTTCTTTTAGTTCTTGGCAACATATTGACTGCATGGGAATCAAATCAGATAGCGTCCCAGAGACGTATCATTGCGATCGATGTGAACCAAGGTTAATATTATCCTTTATCTCGGTTAATATTGTTTAATATCACCTATTGATGTCATTGATGTCAGTTCATATGACTAAGTATTGCCCTTTATCTCGGTCAGTATTTCTAAACATTACCCATTGTCTATCAATATTTCTAAACATTACCCATTGTCTGTCATTAATATTAGATACTACCCTTTTTCTTTGTCAATATTACTAAATATCACTCTAAATGTCGGTCAATGTTTCTAAATATTACACTATTTCTCGGTCAATATTACTAGATATCACCCTTAATGCTAGTTCATATTACTAGATAACGCCCTTTATCTTGGTCACTATGACTAAATATCACCAATTATTGCCAGTTGGTTAATATTCCTAGATATCACCCTGAACTGTCACTTTCATTTATATTACGTTTTGTATGCAAGGTTTGTTTCGATGAAGGGTTTTTCTGTTTGCTTAGAATATCTGCAACAATTTTTGGATTATTAATGAATAGTTAATGCCTGATAACAGACTGTAAAGACTCTGTTGCATTAAATTTTTCCGTTTACTTTCAGGCAACTAGACGTTGAACGGGCAAAAGCCATTCAACAAAGGAAGAAGGATACCCTCACAGGTAAGATTACAGCCTCATCAACTGTCAAATTGAAGCAGATTTTAGTCATCAATTTGAAACTGCAGTTGCTTTAATCATTTTCAAGGCCTAGATAGTTTCTCCCCTTGTCTTGAAATCTACAGCTTCAAACTTCCTGCAAAGCTAGGAGGGATTTCTTAATACTGCGCCGGATACTGTGGACCAAAATTCTGCTTCCAGTCCAAATTCCTGCTGAAAAGAAACTCAAAACCGTCGGCGCTGAGCTGCCCTAAAACTTCCTAGCATCGTTATTAGACATTTTCAAGCCTTGCCAATTGTATTGACAGAGATCACGAGAGTTTATTTTTGTTTCTATAGATGATGATGGCGATGATGATACTGACACTGATGAAGAATCGGGGCAGACATATACCGCAATTTCGCAGACCCCAACACGAATAACATTAACAGCAAATGCAGTGCTTAAAAAGAAGGGAAAAAACCGATTGAAAAGCACGGTATGTCTTTTTGTAGCAATGCTAGTTTCTCTATTTTTTCTTATATTTAATACGATATTGTGTTCAGATTTATATGGGTAAATGCAATAAAGTCTCTTACAGTTGAATAGAATTTGTGCAGGCCCGAAACATAATCAATTTCATTTTCATATTCTTTTGGAAGGGATGACAACGAACCTGCTATGCATATATTTTATTCTTTAGTTTCAAATAGGCTTCAATTTACTACATCATCATCATCATCATCATCACCAACATTATTATCATCACCATCACTATCATCATCATTATCATCATCATCACCATCATCATCAGCGATCATCATCATCATCAATCATCATCATAATCATCATCATCATCACCATCATCATCATCATCATCATCATCATCATCATCATCATCATCATCATCATCATCATCATCATCATCATCATCATCATCATCATCATCATCATCATCATCATCATCATCATCATCATCATCATCATCATCATTGCAAGATGTTTGAATCATGCCCCCAGCCGATGCATGAGACCACAACAAACTAACCATAGGAAGCTATACCAAACGTGACATAAGACATAAGACATAAGAGATAAAAGAGTTTTCATTACAACCAAGAAAGAAATACAAATTAAGTTAAGAATAAAAGTAACTACATATAAAGTAACCACATATATAACGTGATAAACCACAGCCACAATTCTAACCATGCCAAAACTTTCCTTGCTTTGAAATGCCTAATTCTAATCATTTCATTCAATTAGATATAAATATCCTTGACTAGATTTTTGTTTCATAATTTGCCACATTTTAATATCATAATAGTTCATTCTAATTGCGGCGTTCGTGATTCAAAATTTACGTTACGTTTATGTTAATTTATCTTAATCCGATTAAAATTTATTACAGCGTTATTATTATCTCAACGATTATCTTGTTACTATTGTTTGTGGCAAGAAAAAACCCTGGATTTAAAAAAGGGATCTTCTGAAATTAAGAAAACGATTTTATCGTGATGAAAGGTGTGCACGGGAACGCACAAATTGCAGATAAGCTATAATTAAAATTTGCTTAATGAGAAAATGAATGAATGGATGAATGAATGCATAAATGAATGAATGAAAGAATGAATACATAATTTAACAAACAACCTAATGAATGAATGAATACAATGAATGAGTGAATTGATTAATGAGTGAATGAAGGAATGAATTGATGGATAAATGAATGAATGTTTATACATGAAGAAAGAAATGAAGAAATTAAGGAACAAACGACCAAACAAGCAAACACACGAAGAATCGAATTTGTGAACTAATTGATAAACGAACGAATGAATAAATAGCTTAATAAATGCATCAAATTCTCACTAAATAAGCAATCAAAATCGAAAGAGTAATTTACGGCATAACAGGGGAACCATTCAGCCTAGTTCATATTAGAAAGCATCTCTTGAAGCGAGGTAAAATCTAGGGAACAACTTAGGACATTTCCTAGACCCCCTGGCTCAAATCATTGCCAAATTTGTGTTTTAGAGTGAAAAATAGAGCTTTCGAAACATTAAATAAGCATTCGCGTATTCGCCAACACCTCTGTCAATCAAAAATCAGATTATTTTCCCATCATTATGAAATATATGATTGCAATTTTTTAACCCAGAGTTCGGAAGGGAAGACGAAGAAACGAAAAAAAGTGAACAGAAAGCGGCAACGAACATCAACTGGCCAATGTAAGACTCGACACTTTTTATACTTGAAAAGGGTTAGGTGCAAGTTTATTAAGGATACTGTAAGGATCCATATTCGATCTCCTTAAGGCACAGTAGCTCTATGAGAATTGTGCCATTGTATGCCAGTTAATGATCATTCTGCAAATATATGCTAGTCATTGTAAGATATTTTTTGCGTGTAAACCCTTTCGCACCCGGATTTATTTTCATTTACCTTTTAAAAGACATATAGATATACGCTTTTCTGGGGGTGGCATAGTGAAACAAATTAAGTGAAAGCGTAAGCTATTATAGAAAACTGCCATCAGAATATTTACAATATTTGTACTTTACCTCCTGAAAATTATCTTTGACGGTGTTTGTCATTGGGTCAAATGGCCCGTCCAGGGATGTAAGGGTGAGCTTGAAGCTGGTTGATGATTGAAATAGAAATTAAAATAATTTTTGTTAGGAAGAATAGAAATTGATTTTTTTTTCAAATTTTTTAGTGAACGAAGTCATATTGCATATCGATAGTAACTCTGTTGAAAGTCAAATCGGGTGAGTTGTCTATTTTGTTTGGTTTATAACAGGGATGATCTTGAAAAGGGAGAAGAAGGTGGGGGGGGGGGGGGGTACGTAAATGAATACAGAGGGAGGAGTTTTATGTTCAAATAGAATATTACAGAAATAACATATAGTTTTAACTTAACTTAATAACAGAACACGACGGTTGAAGTTGTTTCTTAAAGATCGCATCAAGCGTGAAACTTTAAATAACAACTTCAACCATCGTGTTCTGTTATCAAGTTTAGTATAGCTCTGCTTCTTTGGCATCGAGCACTATTTTTAGCAGACCGGTTAACAGTAATTTACATTATAGTTTTAACTACCTGAATTACCACACAACATTTTAAAGATGATATAGTTGGAGCGAAAGGGAACACGGATGGACTAGACTAACCAGTTGGCAACCTAAAATGGCCTGCTATGATCACAATTAAAAAAGCTGCACTTCGAGAGATTTTGAAACTAACTGATACTGTCATAAATTCTGCCCCACATCAGATATCAGGTCAGATATCAAAGAGAGATTGTAAGGATAAGAAATAAAGAAAAGGAAAGCAAAAAGAGAAGTATAAAATTATGAGAAGGAATAAGGATAAGAGAGGACAATAGAGAATATATATAATATATACAAATATGCGATGATATGTATAATATGTGATATAAAATGAATCGGTTAATAATCCTAGAACCAAGTTAATGAAAGCTAAGTATAAGCTGCTCATTATCGAATAATTTTGAGTTTAATGTTGGTTTTTTAGGCCAGAGAATTTCCAAGAAATAGATGAAAACATCTACGATCAAGCGGTATCCTGTCTCGGTCTTCAAGACACGGAAGTAAGTTACTTTTTCTCAGAATTGTAAGGTTGTCGGTAATGTTTACATGCATCTTAGAATTTCAATTTTCTAATGTGGCTCGCCAATTCTGATACGTCATAGCTGGGCTACATCGTCATGCGCGAATGCTGCTGACCACGAAGTATGGTACAGTTTGTACCAAACTATCGGCTGTACTGCAAGAGGAAATCTTGAGCACAGTGTTCATTGTTCCTCGGTTCCTGAAATGTTGTCATATCGCTGTCCCCAGTGTTATAATCGTAGTAACTTCTTGTTTCTTTAATTACCTTCGCTAGAGACAAAAAGACAATGTTTATAGCGATATATTTCTTGTATTTCTCGTTCAAGGGGCGCTCGAGCCCCTTGTCTCTTTAAAAAAAGAACAGGAGGGGAACTTTCGTTGTTTTTGTTCATTGATCAAATTGAATATGGCAAGTTAAGAGATGTCACTTCTGTGTCATTTCAGAACATCGCTGAGGTGTTTCCAATCGATGCGAAGAAGATGTTCGCCGTTTCAGATGTTGCTGAAAATCGTAAGGTAAGCTAGCAATTCATTTGCTTTTCCTCTGGATTAGTTTAGACTTTTTTTGAAAAACTGAATGCTGATAGCTTATATATTGCAACAGCTAGGTTGAGGTTAGGGGTTGCTGTTTTATAAGTGTATATGCTCATTTTTGCTGCAATCTAAATGAGGCAGTTAATGACGAATGCATGCTTGATATCAGGGCTTAGGTTTCTATAGATTTACCCCTCTTTTTCTAATTTTTGCTTTTACCTGTTCATGGGCCAGGTTATTTGCTGTACCTGACTTGGTTTTTATAATTTTTTGAATAATATCAATATATTTGCTGTACCAAAACTTGTTACATAGAAGAATTGATTTTTTAAAATTTCCATTTAAAAACAATTTATTTGTAGACTGTTCAGGTATTTATTCCTCACTCCTTCAAAAAAGTCTTCAGAATTTTAAAGTGGTTGAAATTTTCTGTTTTCAACAGGGGTTGGTAGCCACTGAGGATATCAATATGGGACAGTTTGTCACAGAGTATAAGGTAAGGCAGAAGAGACAAATTGTAATTTTTTTTCAAGAGAATTCTAGAAATTTTTTAGAAATGCTAGCAATCCGATCTTCTTTTCATTAAAAAAATGACTTGATTTATTTTACTTAAAAGATCGAATTGCATTATAAAGTTTAGCTTTACTTTTTCTTTATACAATATTAAAAGTTGAATAGACTGAAGACTACAACACTACAAACTGCTAAACTACACTTGCAATTACCATACCAGGAGGAGCAAGATATCATGACTACCCCCTGGCCCTAACATAAACCTTAACATAACTTGTTTAGGTTTTTGTCAAAAGCAAGGGGGGTAGTCGTGCTTTTTTGGTGAACGGCAGAGGCAGAGAGGAGGATTCATAGATTTTCATTCCTGATATATTCACAGCTTTTAGAGGCCTTGATATATTCTAGCTTACCCAACGCAGCGTTATTAGACTTTGGGTTGAAAAGGGGGCAACCGCCAGTTCACCATGCAAAACTGCTCGATTATTCGTGCTAAAATAAACGCAAAAAACGTCAATTTTTCTTCTCTAGGGGAAGATTCTCCTTTCCTCAACTTATGAAGAAGCCAACCCATTTTTCAAAAGGTAAATACAATTCTTGATTCAATTTCTGCTTCATCAACCATTAGTTGTATTGCATGAAATAAAGTGTTTATTATATGAAGTCAGTCTATTTCTATTCTAAAAGTTGCAGCTTTTATCATCGTTTGTCTATTTTAGATAACCTCTTCAGATTGCATCTTCTTAATAATAATTAATATGCTGAAAATATGAATGATTATGTGCATTTGTAAAAAGTCAACAAAGCCCCGATTTGTAAAAATTTTCTCTTTATTTTTCCAGAGCTTGTCCATTCCTTCTTCACTACAACAAGATTGACCAATTGGAACTTGTCATCGATGCGAGGCAGGTTGGTAGTGAGGCTCGTTACATTCGAAGATCCTGCTGTCCTAATGCCGAGGTAAGAGTGATGGTTTTTTCTTTTTAATATTCAATAAAGATATCTTGCAAGTTTATGCCTTGCTGTAAGGATTAATATACTGCAAGAGTTAATCAGTGGCCCGAAAATGATAGGAATGCTAATGAGAGCTTGGTAAATACTGGCGATTGGAAAAAAAGTTTAAATATAGGAACTTCGCAAAGGTATGGGCGATCGCAAAACAAACCAACAAAAAAGCGCTCTGTGTGCTAATATTTCGCAATGCATTACACTGCTTCTTCACGGCTTGAACTCAAAGTTTTCAACTTAGATTTTCATGTACACAATGGCATGAATATACTGGCTATGTTTAGCGACGCATTTGGCGGCTTTTCGCTGTGTGAGAATCGTCTCCAAGGGTTTAGCGAGACGAGCGAATGTAAAATCGAAGGTTTTCTCGCCCTTATTGCAATCTCGAGCACCTGGCTGTATACACCCACTGTGGGAAAGCTTTCTTTTATGACGCAATCATAATCCATGCTTAGTTTGAAATGTCCTATTTTCGATGAGTGAACTGGCATTTTATAGAGCTTTCTGCATGAATATGGATGTTAGTCATTACAAAGGCTTGGATTTCATTGCACTGCAAACCGTTGATATAGCGTGCTTTCCCTCGATTTTAACCTCATAGGTACGTCTGTTGACTGATAGCGGGGTCACACTGTAAGCTTACGTTACACAAACATATTCTGTGAAAGCTAGGCAGATTTCGCATCCTAAGAAATCCACATGTTACAGAATTCCATTAGATGTTTTCTACGATTCGCTGCCTCAAACTGTTTTTCATCTAATGTTGTCAGTTGTTAGATTACCAGTCAAATGTATGATAGACTAAGCCATAGCCCATAAAAAAATCAAAACATGGCCTGTGCGAACGTGGCAGATTTCTTGCTCTAAAGACTCCCAGAAATAGCCTGCGTCATCGACTATAGAAGCATCATAACTTAACACGGTCCGTGCGAACTCAACTGATTTCTTGTATTTATTGTATGTAACAGAAATCCCCAGTATTAAATTTTTATTTTATTTCTCTTTATTATTCTTATTTATTTATTTTTCTCATTATTTATTTATTTATTTACATATTTGTTAATTTTTCATTAATTTATTTATCCATTTATTTATTCATTCATTTATTTATTTCTTTACTTATTTATTTATTTGTTGAATTTTTCATTCATCCATTTATTTGTTCATTTTTCATTTATTTATCCTTTTATTTGTTGATTTATTTATTCATTATACATTTATTTATTGATTCCTTTTTATTCATTTGTTTCTTTAGTAATTCTTTTAATTTATTTATTCTTTCGTCTCTTCATTCCTATTTTATTTCATTTATCACACTTTTGATAATCAATTTTTTTTAGGTTATGCACATGGTCAAAGATGGCAACATTCGAATTCTCGTTCTCACGAAACAACCGATCTCAATCGGGACCGAAATCACGATACCGTTTGAATTCCAAATCGAAACCTACCCCGGATTTGTAGAATGTGCTTGCAAAGATCCGCTGTGTTTCGCCGCCAAACACAACCAGACCTACATACCCGCACCCGGTCGGAAAAGGCAGAGGTACTCGGTAACAGATCCAAATTCATCGACCAGGAACTCTGCATCGGAAAACCAGGTATGAAAAAAGATGCCTTTCAACGCATGTTTTGTAATAAAACTTTAACCCTTTTTACCCCCGGCGATTAAACAGCTGTACATTAACATTAAGAGCAGCTGTTCAGATTTCAAGGGGGTACAAAAGTTGATGATGTTTGAGCGAAGAATCTTTACGAATGTTTAGAAGCAGGTGTATCCAGTTATTGAAGGGACTAATTCCCTCCTCTTACGAAATACCAATTCTCGCTGAGTGTTTCAGGACCAAATGGTCTCTCTGTCCGAAGCAATAACACAATGACAATTTTTTTAGAAAGAGAAACAATTTATTTTGACGGATCTTCACATTTTCCAAACTTGTCCTAGGGCGAGACAGATTCAGATGACAACGATTTAGACGGCAGCCGGCCAATGAGCCGTCGCAAGAAGCTGTCCAGAGAAGAGAGGAAGCTACAGGCGTATTTGAAACAGATCGAGAAGATGGAAAAGAAAGAAAAGAAAGTCAAGGACCCAAAGGCAACACCAAGGTATGGTCTCTTGAAAGCTTCACACTCGCTGCAATGAACTATTGTGAGAGCCCTGCAGGGGTTACTTGATTAATAGTTAGACTTGATAGAGAGGGGGGTAATAGAGAAGGTGGCTTAATAGAAGGGTGTTCACCCTTTCGCACCCGGATTTATTTTCACTTAACTGTTAAAACTTATACAAATCTCACTTTTTAGGGGGTAGCATAGTCAAATAAATAAGATGAAAACTAGAGCGTAAACTATTATAGATAACTGCCATCAGGACATTAACAATATTTTATTCTTTACCCCCTGAAAAAATGTTTTACGGTATTTTTATTTGGACCATATGGCCCGTCCAGGGGTAAAAGGGTCAATAGAGAGAAGGCTAAAAGAGCAGTTACCGAAATTCTATTTAATCTTTGATTCATGAAGGTTTAAAGTACATTGTACCAGAAAAAATGATGCAGCAGTATTGTAGGACAAGGAACTTTACGGATCGTTAATTTCCAAAATAAATCTTTGAATCCACCAAATTGGCCCTGCATTTCTCCACTGTCAGGTGTCACTCTTTGAGAAGTGCTCACATCCTCAATAATGAACTACATTCGTGCTTTTTGATGCAAGTTTCAAAGGTTCGAGGAACCCAGTGCTGATCTCTTGTGACTTTTTAAGGAGTCATGAGCCACTCTCTTGTGAACTGTTTTGTTATCAAATGAATGTGTAATTTTCATTTTCCTGCTATAAACCTGACATTACTGACTGTTTTCTTTTATTAGCCGACCTGGCATCGCAGCAGATGGTGGCCAACCCCCGGCAACAATCCCATCAAGGTAAATTGTTGACTCTTTTAATGCAATGATGAATGCAGGTTATACGGGGGTCGCACACACATGGTATCGAAGTCATAAGGGGGGAAAGTAGGGGTTAAATTATATTTATTCATTACGAAGGGTGTGTTGGAAAGTAATCAAAATATCCCTCGTAGAAAATTTTATATATTTTATGCCTACTTTTTATTTTCACCATATCAAAAGAGCCGCCATGGACCCAGGAAAACCCGGGAAATCTCTAGTTGTGATATTGTGATGAAGTAATGTAAAACCCGAAAGTGTACCGTCATTTTTGCAACGTTGAAAGCCTCTTGGGAGAAATATGACATTTTTTGCTCTGATCAATACCTCTTTTGTTTCTCACAGGCCATCTCAGCCTTTTGAAAGCAACGCATTGCAAAGTCCTGCTGCTTCTGTGCCAAGGTATGTTATTGTATCCCCTTGAGTAACATGACAACTAACAAGTTGCATTATTTGTTTTTATATATATCTGCTCAGTTACCATGGTATCTTTGACCTTAGAATAGAAGTCATTTCTGAGTTGATGCTAGTTTAATTAAAATCTATCAGATTCCCTCCTTAACATTGTTTGACTCAAGTTTTTCCATGTCTAAGAGTTTTAAAATAGAACGGGCGAAGTGATTTCGACAAATTCTGACCAGTTCTACATGCAACTACTCGTCAATTCTTGCTCTGATATGAAGCCTGAGAACCCCCCGTTAACCTCCATAGACGGGGGGCCCCGCTGTTTGCATGGAATCCAATGATGATGAGAGGGCAGGTTTTTTATCTTCATCGAATAAATTTAAGCGATTTTTCTCAGTTTTTGTTTGCCGATGCATTCAAATTTGCTTGTACTGCTGGTCACCCGACAGGTGCCAGTTTATATTCCTTTGACAGCTGCACCTCAAAACTCCTTTGCATAACAATAGATATTGTTTCCTATTACAGGCGTATCAGCTCTTATACACCGGGTTCTGCAAAGAAAAGACTCAGCGTCAACAAAAAGTGTGTAATTATTATCTATGTTTTTCAACTCAAAATTACCCAGGGTTAACATTGCTGTTTGATAAGTAACTGACTGCATGAATAATTAGGGCTTGAAAGCAACTAGGGCCTATGATACTTAAACATTTAGCAAATAGGGCTTAAGATGCTTAAACATTAAGCAACTAGGGTTTGATATGCTGGCTTAGGGAAGAAGCTGTAGTCATCTAGCAAACGGGTTGTTGAGTAGCTGAGACTTGTGAGCAATTAAGGCCTATGATATCAAACATTTAGCAAATAGGGCTTAAGATGCTTAAACATTAAGCAGCTAGGGCTTAATATGCTGGCTTAGTTGCTGTAGTCAACTGAAGCTGTAGCTAGCCAACGAGTTGTTAAGCAACTTGGGCTTGAGACACTTGAACATTAAGCATCTCGATCTGATGATTGAGCAGGATTTCGAATTTTCTTGCTAGAATGTGAATGGCCAAAAGAGAAAGCTGCATTTTATGGGAATCTCCTTTGAGAACAACGACTCTTTCTAAAGAACTTTAAACCTGCTTTCTCAGCAGTTTCTTAAACCAATTGTTTGTACATTCAAATGTTTTGTTGACGTTCTGACGTTGAATTCAAGTCAATGCAATTCCCTTCTCAATGGCTTTGTTATTGTTAATCTTCGCCATTGGCAACAGTTTCTTAGTAACGCTTTATTAATTATCCTCAGCTGATTGACTTTTCTGCAAAACAGCGGCTTTGCGCTTGTAAATTATTAACTTTGCAAACACGAAATGAATGAACTGTGGTTAGGTGGGAAAAGGTTATGGTAACAGAGTCTATCTTGCGGAAAATGTACTTGAAAGCTATCACCTCTTTCTAACTGGTAATTAAACAATCATCATCATCATCAACATCATCAACATCATCATCAACATCATCATCATCATCATCATCATCATCATCATCATCAACATCATCAACATCATCATCATCATCATCATCATCATCATCATCATCATCATCATCATCATCATCATCATCATCATCATCATCATCATCATCATCATCACCACCATCATCATCATCAATCATCATCATCAATCATCATCACCATCATCAGAATCATCGCGGACTTTTTCTTCCTTCATCCTACTTACCATATCGTGCTTATATACACAGTTGATCTCTACCAAAAATAACGCATCGCACGCAATTTTCCTTCTTTGTGAAGCCGCGTCTTGTTTTGGTTACCGTTTATTCACTTCTGCCAGGGGGGTTGCTTCGACACTTTCTGTTCTCTTGTGATGCGGCCGGGATATGATTCATATTGATTGAATAACAGACCACAGAAATAGATAACATAATGAAGACCTCTATGACGTAACTTTGGCAGATATATCAACATCATTATCCCAGCAATTGTGGAAAGAAAGAATTGTTTTTAGTACGAATCTTCTGTTGTATATCACACGGCCTTCGCGCAATCTACCTGTTTTCCTCGCTTGGTAACATACCGGATAGCGTATCAAACTTTGATCAAGCACGCCGTAGTCGTTGAGCAATTTCTGTCGCGTGTTTGCATCGAGTTGGGTGCCTCTTTGCAGTCAAAGGTTTTTGATGCAACTCAGGCAACGTTCTTGCATCGATTCGAAGCATTTGGTCTGCCATTGCTATTAATGATGATATTCAGATACCGTGATTACAGATTGGTTTAAAATGCCAGTTGCACGAAACAGGAGAAGGTCTTTTTTGTTTTATTTTCTCAAATTATGGATACTTCTAACAGAAATGGCAATCTATTTTACATGATACTTTGTTTTTCTGATGTAAAATCACAATTTTACCAACAGAATTCAACTACTCTCTACTGCTTGATCAAACTTGCTGTAAAATGATAGAATTGATCAAGGTTTAAGTTAGAATTTTATTAGACCAGTTTTACTCCTTCGTCCTCATTAAGAAAAAAATAAATCATGGCCAGCGTATGCAGATCTTTGTTTGTATTATAGAAATATGCTCAATTCATGCATGTGAAATGATAGCGTTCACATGATTTAAGCATTATATAGTTCCATAACAACAGCTCTTAAACTTGCTTGATATTCCTGACTTTACTGTCCTCAGGGGAGTTCTAAATCTCTGAAATTTCAGCACTCAAATATCCGGGAAATCTCAGCCCTGGAAAAAACTTCAAACCTAGATTTTAGCCTTCGAATCTGTTTAAATCTTTGCCTGTTTTGTTTTAAAATTTCTTTGAATTTTTGAGATTTCTTTTCAGATGCTTGCCTTAAAAGTTGCTTTAAGTTGAGATTTCTAATCCTGATTGAGTTGTCATCTTGGTTAATTATTTACACCCAAAGTTGGGGTTTTCCCGTTTTCAATTTTGAATTCATTACTAGGAAAAATGTTTTAAAGCTTGACTGAAGCAAGGTTACATGAATGTTCGGTAGGACTGCGGTGCCCAAATATTTATAAAAAAATGCTGAATTTTAGTACTGAAACTTTCCAACCTTTCCAATTTTTATTTATTCCATAAATATCTTTGTGGAATTTTATTTTTTGAGAAAAATGTAACATGATTGCCATCTCTCAACTCGTATTTTCTTCAACAGACATAGTTCTATGTTTTCTTTTCTCGGAGAAACACAGTACTGAACTTTCTTAACTTTTTAGGAGCCGAGTACTATTTTATTGTGAACCACTTGATAATAGAAAAACGCGTGGAAATTTTGAATTTGGGTTTGCTTGGCTAGTTCTTCGTGATGATTTTTCGTCAGGGGAGATGGCAAAATCAGATATCCATTATCTCAAAAGTGTGTGACAGAGATTTGCAACTTTGCCGATTTTGCCAAAACCAAATACGATCATCGCGAATTAAAATAGTTTTCTTACATGACAAGAGGGGTCTTCATCAACTTTTTGATTCTTTGAAAATGTTTATTTGATTTAAGAGTTAGTATTTTCTACTTTTATTTTTGTTTTCATTAAATTCTAGTTTGGAGAACACTCCCTCTTAACCCCCCCCCCCTTACTCTTAACCTTGGCAACCGAGAAGGGGTAGTAGCCCCTGGACCGATAGAATGTTGACGATAGAAGGGGCCACTTTTATTAGTTCGTGTTTCGTGCTTGAGCCTCGACCGTTCTGTCGGCTCTTCCTGCCATTTTTTATCGAGCCTCTTATTCATTATTCTTAGGCGACCGAGGATATCTAGCTGTTCTTCAGACCCACTCTCACCCGATGTTTCCACTTGCGTTGTGTCGACGACCGTGAATGCGACCGCTTTCCAGGAGCAAATACTACCGGCGCAGTCACCGCTTGAGCACAATGGCCAACTCAAGCAGAAGAGTCGGAAGGAAAGAGTAAGTGTTGCTTAACTAATTAAGTCTAAGAGTAAATCTGTTTGACCTTGATTTCAAATTTTTGTGGCGTTTTTCTTAATAACGGTTAGCATTTGTATTTGCGCCAACGAAGAGGTCCCACAACCATTTTGTTTTGCAAATTTTAGCAGCATATGAAGCTACAATGTTGGCCCAAAAATTATAAGAAAACCTGAAGTCTTGGTATAAACTTGCATTACTTCCATCTCCCCCCCCCACCCCATTTAATGGCAACCATATTGTATGGTATTTTTTCACCTAACATTGATGCGAGGGGGTAGACGGGGGTCAATTATTCTAGACTCATGATATTTTTTCCCCTGATTATATGCCTCCCCATTTCTACATCTTAACCTTTTTACAATTTTTAAGAATTTATGGGGAGTTATTGATGCCCTTCTGGTGAGGCAGATTTTAACGCGCTTTTCATTTCCCAAAGAAAATTATTATTAACTCTTACATAATTTATAACATTTTTAATTATTTTTTATTTATTAATCATATATTTATAGTTGTCTACAGAAAATAAAAAGCTAAATTAGAGTTAATTAAATCTTCCTATTTACAGTATGCATTATTATATTGAAATAAATATTAAATATTACAAGATAAAAGTGCTGAAAGTTCTGCAATATTAAATACAGTGTTCTAAAATACCATTTTCTATTTGTTCTAGGACAGTCTCGCATTATCCGTTACGATTGATAAACTTACGCCAAACTTCAAAGACCATTCTCGCAGGCAACGAAAGGACTACATCGAAGCCGTTGCGGGAAGCCCCACGCCCCCGTCCACCCCCGGCCAGCTCAGCCCCTCAACCAACCAGTCACATGGCATCCTTTCAGTAGACACGTCGAGTAATCTCGCCTCCCCTTCTGGGCACTTCCTCTCGATGCAGGATAGGCGGAGCATGTTGAACGGCCTGCTCCAGATCGCAGAACACAATGAGGGCAGCTTGTTATGCGCGGGAAGCCCGCGTAATTCAATGGCCACAAGCAACGGTGTTGCTACTGCAGAAGAAGTCATGGGAGAGATGATGTCGCGGGAAAACGCGGCATTAACGCCGACTGGAAATCTGCCGACGAGGAGAGCTACCAAGGAATGTAGATATTTTGGCTCTTTGAAAAAGGTATGTTGGATTTAGCTCAGTCGGGATGATTAGATTGGAGAAGATTTTGGTGCATTTGGAGTCGTTATAGAGGGTTCCCAAGTTTGTTTTATATAAGCCTTTTTCAGCATGTCCCATGTCCATATTAATTTTGATTAATTGCATCAAGCATTAAATACATCAGTATACATAGAAAATTACTGATTTACAATGTGCCCTGCTCAAAACCTATCTTACCTAATTTGATGACAGGAATGAATTACAAAAAACTAGTAAAATCCAATAAATAAGGAAACGAAGAAATAAAATGTATGTAAAAGGGAAAGGATGTGCTGATGGGTGTGTTAGAAGCAATCTTTCGGCTCTCTTATTTTTAAGAGTTATGATAATCAATGAAATCGACCCAAATATCTTAATAACCAGCTGTAATTCTAAATAATGTAGTTTTGTGTTAATTTTTAACCTCCTAATTTCAGAGATGGCTGGTACAATACGACCGACGAGCCATGTTGGAGATGCGGCCTAAGAATGGAATGTCACCTATTTCCATTTCAAATCTTATGAGCGAGTTCAGCATCCAGAAACGAGCTGAGCAGATCGCATCCTATGTCTTCAAAACGCCAAAAAGTAAGTTGATATATACCGACCCCCGTCCTTGTACAATTACACACCTACTATTTTATGTACCTTAGCATACTGTGGCTTTTTCCTTTGAGGGGGGCTTAATACATGACTGGTCAAAGAGCCATTAGAGAGTTTGGCGTTTTCCTCCCTGGTTTTGTTTCTCATAAGTTCATCTATTGCGAGAGCTTCTGCTGTGGAGGTTGATTCCTGCAAGCAGGTTGCCTAACCCCTCTTCTATTCATGTATTGTATGAGATTCTCTGTATTTTTGTATCAATTTTGTGAAACAATATTCTTATTGTAGTTTGGTTGTTTTTGTGCACAGTTGAGAAAAAATAAATTGCATGTAAGGAGTTTAAATGATGTAGAACTGACCTGAACTGAATCTGAAGCTGAATCTGAAGCTGAATCTGAACTGAACTGAACTGAACTGAACTGAACTGAACTGAACTGAACTGACCTGAATCTGAATCTGAAGCTGAATCTGAACTGAACTGAACTGAACTGAACTGAACTGAACTGAACTGAACTGAACTGAACTGAACTGAACTGAACTGAACAGAACAGAACTGACTATAAAAGCATTGAAAGTGGCATCGCTCAAATGCTCAGATTCTCATGTCCTGTTTTCTATTTTTAGATTGCATTCCCTTAAAGAAGCGACGGTTGAGAGAGGTGATGCTGAATTCCCCTGAGGAAAACACTGATGTAGACAATGAAACAAGCACTGTTGGTAACTCGTTAGAATTAGGTGATACAAGTGACCCATCTGTACCATCCACTGATGTTTCTTTGAATACAGATGCAGAGAAAATGGTAACTGAGACGGGTTCTAGTGCTATATTGCATGTCGACCCGATACCAAGCGCTCTTAATGCAGACATGGAATGCCATGGGGTTGATCTAGGTGTTAGAGATGTCGACCAGGAATTGAGGGAGGGTACAGAAGGAGATAAGGTCCAAATTACTGGCAATGGAATTGACCCTGACGAGCAGAAAATTTCAACAGAGGGAGTAACGCCAATGAACGGGGTTAATTTATTACAGACAAGTCCTATCAAGGAAGAGAAAAGTACTTTTGATACAACTTTATCGCACGCTGTTGCTTCAAACTCGCATGAAATTACCATGAAATCGGACTTAGATGTTGCTGCTTACAATTCTGTAGACGCGACAGAAAAATCTAGGTTTAATCCGACGCAAGATTTGAATTTGGATAATAATCCATTGACGGGAGAAAGTAATCAAGATTTAACTTTAAAAACTGAAGCTGGCACAGACAGCTTCAATTCATCGTATACGAGCAAAGATTTTTCAGATGAATCAGCCGACAAATCGGAAGCTACAAAGACTTCAATTGATAAGTCGGATGTAAACTTTAACGCGACAATCGATAAATCGGACGCGATTGCCAATTCGATTTCGTACTCGTATACGATGCTCGGTAGATCGGACACAACTGTTAATACGATTGCTAATTCGTACACAGTGCCCGGTAAATCGGATGCGACGTTTAGCACAGAGAATGTAAAGTCGGAACAAGTTGTAAATAATTCTGAGTTTGGTGTTGTCACGAACGACATACAATCGAAGCCGTCTTCTATTTTGAGAGACCCACGACTCAGCTCGTCATCATCGCGAAGTAGTCGCGACAGTACGGATGGACATGTTTTCGTCCGATCCGACTCGGTGAGCTCCATAGAGGACGCGACTACGACACCGAAGCTGACTCCCGACCGAAAACAATATGTGGAGAAGATGGACAATACAGCAAACCCCAAGAAAAAGGTGAGTAATGTTAATTATTTTCCAATTTCTATGTTTATGAGACAAATTTTCATGCTTTTGTGTTCACAGATTTCACGTTTTCGCGAGTTTCGCGAGATTTTCTCGCTAGCAAACGGGTATCGTATAAAGGAACATCACGAAGCAAACTAAACTAAACTAAACTAAACTAAACTAAACTAAACTAAACTAAACTAAACTAAACTAAACTAAACTAAACTAAACTAAACTAAACTAAACTAAAACTTAAGTAAAACTAAAGTAAAACTAAAGTAAAACTAAAACTAAACTAAACTAAACTAAACTAAACTAAACTAAACTAAACTAAACCTAAACTAAACCTAAACTAAACCTAAACTAAACTAAAACCAAACTAAAACTAAAACCAAATGTAACTAAAACTAAACTTGACTAAACTAAACTAAACTAAACTAAACTAAACTAAACTAAACTAAACTAAACTAAACTAAACCTAAACTAAACCTAAACTAAACTAAAACCAAACTAAAACTAAAACCAAATGTAACTAAAACCAAACTAAAACTAAAACCAAATGTAACTAAAACTAAACTTGACTAAACTAAACTAAACTAAACTAAACTAAACTAAACTAAACTAAACTAAACTAAACTAAACTAAACTAAACTAAACTAAACCTAAACTAAACCTAAACTAAACTAAAACCAAACTAAAACTAAAACCAAATGTAACTAAAACTAAACTAAACTAAACTAAACTAAACTAAACTAATCTAACCTAAACTAAACTAAACTAAACTAAACTAAACTAAACTAAACTAAACTAAACTAAACTAAACTAAACTAAACTAAACTAAACTAAACAAAACATATGTCATGGGTCTGGACATTTTCATGCCGGAGAATAGCTGTTTTGTTTTTTTTATATACAACCAGTTTGTTTTTCTCTCTCCTAGATGTCTCTTAGAGAGTACAGAAATCGCAAGAAATCCAAGCCTTCTTTATCAATAACCCAAAACAACATTGCACACAACAGTGATCATGTCCCAAGCAAACCTTTAATCAACCATCAATCAGTGCTTCTGCCCGACACCGACTCACTCTTAACACCCCGAACCGTTTCACTATCTAGCACGTTTGCGACTTCGTTAGGAAGAGACACGACATTGACTACCTCTGTTGCATCGCACCAAGGAGAGACGAATTCAAGAGAAAACTCCACCACGCAACATAACAATATCGAGAATTCTTCTTCTAACGGACCGATGTTTGAGCCTGTTAGTCCGAGTGAAGATTTTAGTACTGCGGACAGTCTCAAAGAAAAAGGTAGTGAAATATTCTAGATAACTACATTGAAATAACTTTATGTACTTAACTTGTTGTCTAATTTCTGTCTTCATTTTGTGGGGCAGTTTTGTAATCAATAGTACCATTTGAAGCTTTACCCTGCATATAGTATAAAACCGTTCACCCCCGGTGATTATGCAGCTATACAGTAACATCAAAGGTGTCTGCTCAGATTGCAAGGGGGAATTTTAGGCTTAACAATCTTTTGAATGTTTTGAAGCAGATGTAGGCAGATATTGAAGTTTAATGAAAAGGAAAGCCTCTGGTTCGTTCATCTGTATTTCTTCGTGCTGAAAATGCCTGATTTTATCTATAAAACATTTTGTCGGCAAACTTATCATAGGCACCCCCCCGTGAAACAGGAAATCTAGCTACTGTCCTGGCTAAAGAGACAATGAAATCTAACAAACTCGAAATGAAATGAAAAGGATAGCCTTTAACTCGTTCATGTACAATACTTCCTGCTTTGGATGCCAAAGCTTTTCTTATCAATTATTCTTGAAGTTATATGGTCTAATTTTGCAGTGTCAACAGATGCAATGGAAATTGATGACGAGCTGGCACCCACAACTAACAAAATCGTATCAGGGATGCAAAATGTTGCCTCATTATCATCAGGAAGAGAAGCAACAATTCACTACCCATATCATTCACCACAGCACATAAATCGACAGGTAAATACTTATTAATTCGTTATTTATTTATTTATTATCTTCATTATTCATATACTGAGCCATTTTTATGATTAATTCATTCATTTTTTTTATTCGAGTGATTTCACCGATCAAATCATTGCTTTCAATCATTCAGCAACAGACTTGATTTTTTGCATTTTTTTCCATTCCATTCATTTATTCACAGAAATTCAAGCTAAATTTCAAGCACCTTAGCAATATGATAACAAAAGAGCTAATGGGAAAAGAAATAAATGAAAAAAGAAAATACTTAATCATGAAAACAAAAATTAATCGAAATAAAGATGTTATAGCCAAAATACAATACTCAATAGCAAGAAATAGCATCTTCCACATCTACCACAAGACATTTTTTTAATTTTTTGTAGGGGCCAAACTCAGTTTATCAAATGCAGCAACAAGGGCGATCTGTTGGAAAGCATCGTGAGAAAACGTCGCCTGTTTATAGACAAACTCAGAATTACAATCAACAATTTCATGGGTAGGGCAGGAGATTTTGTATGCTAGATTTCCCAGCCTCGTACGCCTCCGCGTCGCTGCAAAGTTCCATTTCGAAACTGCAAAGTGTTTATGATTGCCATAGCCAGCTAGTTAATGGAGCAGGGGGCATATTTGGATCGTGTATTGCTAGCAACTGTTGTGTCAAGAAACTTCCCGATTGCAGATTAAGTTATTATTTTCAAAGAATCACCCTGGTTTTCATACGGTTGTAAAATAAAACCCTTTTGTTTCTCATATGGTGGGAGGATAAATCGTATTGTTTTATACACAATTCCGCAAGGTTTTTTTACATATTGTTTTCCCCCATTCTATGATGTAACAGCTTGCTTGCTTGGTTGCTTGCTTGCTTGCTTACTTACTAGCTTACCAGCTCGCTGCTCGTTTTGCTCAATCGTCAGATAGCCAGCTTCCAAGTGTGCTTGCTAGCAAACGTGCTCAGTAGTTTCCTTACTTACACTTAAGCATGCTCGCTTGCTTGTACTAGCTGGCTCCGATGTCCTGTTTCCACCAACTAGTCTGGCCATGGCAGAGCAGTAAATGAATAAAAAGTTGCTTAAAAGAGAGGCAATGTAATGCTGTTACCCACATTATGCCCTAGAACCTTATGCTTTAGATGTGGTCCTGTCTGTGAATGTCCTGTACTTCTAGGCAAAATCATTTTTCTCTTTGGTAGAAGACACCGTGCATCTAACTTAAGTTATGATCATTGAAATAGTCTCATGGAAAAAAGTTTTCTACAATGGACGAATAATCAACTATTGCGAAGGACTTTTAGACATAGTGACCTTCAACGAGAAATGGCTATTTTCTTAAAAAAGGGAGACTTATCTTTATCAGTATCTAGATACACCTGTTTCTAAACTATTGTAAGGTTTTATCAACAATAATATCGATTCTTGTAACCATTTGCAATCTGAGCAGGCATCTTTGATAGTGAATTCAATTGCTACCTCTCTTTAAGAATGATACAGTCTAATTTTCATGCTCCACAAAAATCACTCTAATCGTTTCAAATCATTTTAATCGTCGAGTTCTTGGATTGATCATCGAAAAATCCGATGTATCCTGGTCCGTGTTTTTCCCAAGCTTTTTAGTTTCTAGTAGAAAGGTCAGTCACATGATACCTTCAATGAATGCTATTGGATGAACAAGACCAGGGCAATTTACGGAGCGATTCAGAAATTAGGGATGTCATCTTATGCAGTACTAATAGATATAGAGACCAAAAAACAATCCATTTCAGTTCAATTTAATTCAATTCAATACACTTTTATACTAAATGCAAATTTTATGACGTAAAAAGGACAAAATTTATTGCACCAATCAGGGCATTTTTAACTATTAATACCCCCGTAGTTTTTCCCATTACATGGATGTAACAGCACTGTTTGAAATTGAATCAGGGGGCGATAGCTGCTGATGGCATTTGTTAAAGTTGGTAATTTTCATCGATGATCTGTTGATTAGTTGTGTAAAATTCATGTTTAGTCATCATTCATGTACAGAAAGAGCATGATTTCTAATTTTTTCCATATTTCTACTCAAAATTGTAGTTTATGTTTCCAGGTATAGTCAGTTCATTCATTCGTTCATTCATTTATTCATTCATTCATTCATTCATTCATTCATTCATTCATTCATTCATTCATTTATTCGTTCGTTCATTCATCCATTCATTCATTCGTTCTTTCCTGATTCATTCGTTCGTTCGTTCATTCATTCGTTCGTTCGTTAATTCATTAATTCATACATTCCTGTGTGCGTTCTTTTATTTATTCAGTCACTCCTTAACTCATAAATTCCCTCATTAATTAATTAATTAATTAATTAAGTAATTCATTCATTCTTTCATTCAGTCGTACACAACCATTTTCATTTTATTTTTATCTTTACATTCATTCACAAACATATTCGCTCACTCATCCATTTAGCAGTGCATTCATATATACATCCATTCATTCATACCTCCATTCATTCTTACATTCATCATACATTCGTTCATAGGTTTGTTTACTTCACACCTCACTAATGTTTATCGTTTGTCAAGATATATTCATCAACACCATTTTAAACTATGAGCTTATTCAAAGAGCTTTTGATCTAATGATGATAACTTCTTAATATATAATAAATAGTTATGAATGATAATAAATACAATATTAAATATTACCAGCCATTCGTGGCTGATTTAGATCGTTATTCCACATTTTTCTTGCAATTCATGTGGACTAACATTTCCCCCAGTTACAAATGCTACCACTTTCTTCCCAGCGATGTCAGGAACTTTCTTCGACAGGACGGCAGCTACAGAAGCTGCTCCAGACGGCTCGACCACAAGCCCCATTCCGTAAAGTAGCCTGACAGCCCTAGGAGGGAAATATAAGGGAATATGAATTGTAGTCAGAGGAACAACTGATAGTCGAAGAGATTTCCATTTATGAAATCGAGGTATTGCCAGGTTCGAATACTTAGGCCTCGCTCCCCCCCCCCCCCTCTTTGAAAGCGAAACAAATATTGTTTCTTTACCAACAGTTTTGAGCACTAACGACAGCAAAGTATTCACAACGCATGATCCACCGCCGTTCCCAAAACAACCTCATTCTTTTATTTATAGTTTTCACCGCGTTTTCATTCGGTCGGTAGAGACAGAACTATTTTAACATGAAACTGCAAAAATTGGCTCCCCCATTAAAAACTCCTGGCTACGTCAGACATTCTCACATCTTGGGCCAAAAAGGCATCTAAAACTGTGTATTCAAGGGCAAAATGATTGAGAAAGGTTAGTGAAAACACGATAAGATTGTTTACCTTTTAACTTCACTGTCGTCTATTTTTATGACGCCGTCCCCAAATGCACGAAAGACTTTGAAGGGAATGTTTCCTGTGAGAAATTTGCAAAAAGAAATTTTAATAAGTGTCTTGTGACGAAGCAGTTAGCTAGGTGAAGAGTTTGGTGGTTAGCTAGGTGAAGAGCTAAACCAACAGTTATCGAGATAACAAGATTTTCATTTTTTGAATGAACTTTAATAAATTTGTCACCAGAGTCTTGTTCTCGTCGCCACTAGAGAAAACCCTCAAAGTGACGAAGAAGCATCGGGTCCAATGGATGAGACCTAGAGGAAATCGGAAATGAACCATCTTTAAATTTTACCTGTATACGGAGCTGAAATCCCATGGCATATTGTTTTACCAGGATCCTCCTTCATGTACGCTATTTCATCTTCTATCAAACTGTCAAACATTGTACTGGCTAGAGCAGAAAGGATTGCTGAAAATTAGACAGAGTCAGAAAAAGCTGGTAGAGAATCAGAAATAAGAGGTCGCAGTTATCACATTAAAATCATAATTCAAAGGTCGTAGTTCTAGAACCAGTTACAATAAGATTTCGAAATTTTATTACAAATGTTGCAGTGACTTACATAAGACATGCTCAACGCCATAAACCTTCGTTCTTGTGTTGCCAGAAAGTCTAATTGCAGATGTGACACCAGCCAGAAATCCGCCCCCTCCGCAACAAACAAGGATTATATCCACCAATGGTTCTTGTTCCAAAATCTCAAGTCCAGCGCTAAAAATGATAAATTTGGGTCATTTGGAGAAGTCTTAAAAGAGTAGAATGTATGGGTGATGTTTGAGCTGATGTCATGGGAGCCAAGGAGTCTTTGGCTACTGTGCAAGTAAAGGGAATATCTTCAAGCACCAAACATACCTGGCATGTCCAAGTATGACATTTACATCATCAAATGGATGGAGAAATGCTGATTGTCTCTCTTGTTGATCGATGCTGACTGCAGACATTAAATCACTTTGATGATATTTGCAATTGACTTTGACACCAAATGCCTGTAATGGATTTTCAATCATCATTATCATCATCATCATCATAATCATCATAATCATCATCATCATCATCAATCATCAGCATCAATCATCATCATCATCATCATCACCATCACTATCATCATCATCATCATCATCATCATCATCATCATTATCATCATCATCATCATTATTATCATAATCATTAATCATTGTCATTATCATTAGCATCACCAACATTATCATCATCACCATCACTATCATCATCATCATCATCATCAGCGATCATCATCATCATCAATCATCATCATAATCATCATCATCATCACCATCATCATTTTAATCATCATCATCATCATCATCACCATCATCATCATCATCATTATAATCATCATCATCACCATCATCATCATCATCTTCATCTTCATCATCATCATCATCATCATCATCATCATCATCATCAATCACCATCAATTGCCATCATTAACAACAGATGCTACATAAGATGCCATTGCTAAAAGGTAATAATTAATTACCTCAATTCTTGTTTTTCTTCTTTCAGGCACTGTATTAGGCATTATCACCATGGCATTTTTAGCAACTCCAATTTCTTTTGCAAGAGTTGCAAATGCTGTCCCATAATTGCCAGCAGAAATTGTGACTAACTTTTGGGTTTTTATTTCAGGAAATTGGGAAAATTGATATGAGGCACCTCTTATTTTGAAGGAACCTGGAAACAAAATTAAAATGTTAATATAATATAATGCAATATTATATCAAAAAAGTATATCATATTATCTCTTATTAAATTTCATGATCTTCTCTTATTGTACTTCACTTGGCATATTACATTTTATATATCATACATACATATATTAAATTATATTATATTATATTATATTATATTATACTATATTTTATTATATTATATTATATTATATTATATTATATTATATTATATTATATTATATTATATTATATTATTAAATTATATTACATCATATCATTGCCATTACTGTGCAATATAATACATAAATAGAACACTAACCACTAAACTGCATATTTTCACATTTCAATCCAAAACTTTCTAATTGTGAAATTTTGTTTAAATTTCCAGGACCACAAATTGAAATACCATCAATTAGAGGTGTTTCTCTCACGTATCCCTCTTTTTTGATTATTTTTTGCGCCTCTTGTATGGCATCAAAAGTGACTAACTTCATCAATTCATCTGGCAACGAAGTGTAATTCCCACATCTTTGAAGAAGGTAACTATCAAAGAAAATAAAAATATTTCTCTTTAGCTAAAACCTTGACATTTAAGTCAATGTTCTTTATTTGGTTTTAATATACATTATATTACTTGCTAAGGTCTGTGCAGAATATTTTGTCTCGATAGTGTTTGCCTATCTCGAAGTTTGAAAGGTTTTATATTGTCATATTCTATGGATTCGAAAAAAGAACAACATGCCTGTTTTGTTCCTTCCAGAATTTCCTATGATCATGACTCTCTCCCGATTTCTCATTTGTCACTTCCTCCGATTGCATTTTATTTCCTGTTTGTTTGTTATTGTTTGCAATTCCAAGAACGATGTTGATTCTCGTGAGATAAATAGTCCTATCCCATGATCCTCCACTTTTACCTCGTTTAAGATTTCCTGCAAACGGGGCATCATTTTTTTTGCATGGTCATCATTTCTTTGCAAAAGACTGACAAAGTCCACTCAATAATTCTCTAATAAATCTAACATTTCAAAATTTTTGAAGTTCAAAACGTTAGCTGACAAAGCCCAAGCTTCTTCTTAACAATCATGGATCCGAAGGATTTTGTTGAACAAATGATTGCACAGAATAGGGTCGTGGTGTTCTCGAAGACGTACTGTCCTTATTGCACAATGGCGAAGGCTTCATTGAAATCTGTTGGCCTAAACAACTTCACAGTTGTCGAATTAGAGAACAGAGAAGACTGTGGAGCAATTCAAGATTATCTTTTGAGCAAAACTGGATCAAGGACGGTATGTTTTTTAGTCTTAACTTGCACTGTTATGAAATGGAACACATTGGTCCTGGATGGGCGTGCACCAGACTTGGCATGAACTTTCCACGCGCACGATATCTCCTGCGTGCAAATACATTTCGTGTGCGTGGAGGTGTGCATTGTCAAAAAAGTTCTTGGTTGTGTATACTGGCTAGGAAATGTTTTTGAGCAGGGGGAAGGGGGAGAATTTATGCCAGTTAGTTTCTTGTGCAATTTTGGTCCTACCACTTGACCAAACATCTCTTCTGTACCCCTAGTCTGCAGAGCATGGCAGTGTTCTCAAGTCCTAATTTTTTGGGTCTACTTCAATAAAATTGCCAAGTGTCTACAGTTGCCATATTATGAAGACTGGATGTATCCTCTGATTTGCAAGTATTGCAATTGCGATGTTCTTACACAAAACGGGATCACTTCTAAGGGGGACCTGCCTGTTAAGCAAATCTTTGGTGTCAATTATTTGGCTGTTTTTTAACTTTTGCTGGGACCAGGTCACTTGGCAATGTTATGCTGTATATCTCCCCTAGAAAAAAAGTCATTTAGGAACGGTCCCGTCTGTAGAGCATGGCAGAACTTGACAAGATCTGCAGGGTATAAAATGGAGGGTTCAAACCTTATTCTTTCGGGTGCACCAAGCTGCTTTAGGTTAATGTATTGACCTTATAGCACACAATACGCGCGTGCAAGGCCTAATTTTTGGAGTGCACGTCGAGCTGCTGCAAATTTTCTTGTGCGTGCAGTTGCCACACTCTGCAGGCTGGGGAACTGTTAACTGCTTCTGGGAATCGGACTGAAACGGTTTACTGATTAAATGTTGTTGTTTTTGCAGGTTCCGCAAGTGTTTATCAATGGTAAATACATTGGAGGTGGAACAGAATGTCAACAACTCCAGAAAAATGGAAAATTGAAGAAAATGTTGCAAGAAGCAGGTGCCCTTTGAAACAAAATTGACTCATTCTTTCCAACCTCTGATTTTTCACTTTGCACATGTATAACAGGCAAAATCAGCACATATCTTGCAAAGGGTATCATAGTTTGGAAACATGATTGCTAAATCATTTGGGCATGAATACATATGACTATTCATTAGATATATTCGCATTTATACTTTTATTATTTGGTGATCCAATTCTGAGTTTCATTTTACTGTATTATTCTTTAGAAGCATAAATTTGAGGTCTGATGGGCTAGGGGGCAACTCATCCTCATATCTACAAAAACATGATTTCCTTATAGAGAAAACTGGCCTCAGTTGAAAAATTTTTCTTTCCAAACTTTTCACGTTTTAGCAAGACTAGTTTTTAGCAAAAATTGAAAGGGTGTGAAAAACAAGTAATATATGAAATTTTTCAGAAAATGTGGAGTTTCAAGGAAATTTTATCAGCAAAAGTGTTGTCATTTTTTGCAAATTTTCTTCAAGCTCCCCACTTTTACATGACAGCTAATGATGGCCCTGAATTTTGGTACACTAAAATTGGTTCTAACATAGGGCAAATGAGACAAAAACCCTCCTTTAGCAGAGCAAGAAGCTAGACTCAGTTCATTTGGTTTTCATAGATTTGCCTGTGGCTAGTAACAGACTATTAACTGCCATCTTTACCTTTCTCTGATCATTTAACTGAATAGGTAATAAACTGAGCCTTGATATCAATATCCAATCATCAGCTGCTGAAAATCTAGAATTATTTAAACATGAAAGGCATTTAAGCTTTCAGCTTTTTTGTTGTAATGTTTGTGGCATTTGAATCTGAACATATATTTGCGAGTTTGGCACAGATTTTGAAATTTTTTAGGAAAATATCCCCCATGGGTCATAAATTATTAAATTTGTTCCCAACCCTCATGGGTATGAGTAGGTCAATAATTAACGAACATAATGCCAATAGTTGTCCCTCTGTATTCCTAACTATTAACAATGAGTGCTTGCTAAATTAAAAGTGGAATAGAAAAGAAATAGTTCAGATATTTATAAGTAAAAGGATAAGAATATAATGAGGGGCCCATATATTTCCCTTTGAAATCTACAACGTCTTCGTTAGTTGTAGTTTCATTTTGATTTTCAAGATGGATATTTTTCCCCAAAATTTTTTTTTGGTCAGTTCTAAAGTTTTAAATGCAGACTCCTTGGTGGGTATCAAGGTTGCAAACGGGAGGGACAAAATCTGATTTTTTTCCACCTTTCTGTGGCTAACTGGCGGCGCCTTTCATGGCGGTAAAACGCCGACAGAACGAAATGGTGCTGAGTTATCAAAGAGAATAGACAGAAAGGGCGGAAGAATTGGAGTTTGTCCTTTCGAAGTTGATGTTATTTTAGTACAGCGTGGATATCTTGCATGCGAGAAGAGCTCCTCAACAATTTCGATGCTTTTGCAAAGTTGAAACGCCGTTACACTTTTCCAATGTTTGATCAGCTTAGTGAAACTTGCAGCTGAGTCGAAGCACTTTGATAAATAGGATGTTGAAGGAAATAAATGATTAGTTCCTTTCATTTCCACGGAGAACTAGAGGTAAGCATAATAGACTTTCATTGTGGGACCTAATGTTAATTCATAATATTGATATATTGTAATACAGCATAATTTAATGTAGTATAATACGATAAGATAAGATTGTGATTATGGGATGTGCTTTTTAAAGTGCAATAGATGTAGCTATTGAAGGTAAAAATTGTTTAGATTTTAGAAATGTTTCTCCTAAATTTGAAAACCCCTAATTTAAAAGCTTTTTTTGAAACCATTTCCGGAACTCAACTTTTCAAAACTACCAAGATACTGTAAAATATGATTAAATTACAAAGCATTGTCTGAAATCATCAAGACTTATTGAAATGAAGTAAATTAAAGAAATTAGTATTTATTAATTCTCATATGGTAAAGTAATTCTCAATAAGTGGAGTGAATTTAATACTCTATATCTAAGAATATTTTTCATCGATTTCTTACCGCCGAACTGTCAACAGTCCCTAGGTTTTTTGTTGAAATGTCTTCTTTCCTAAAGACCAGTAAACTCGAAGACATTTTCAATCGTTCCTTGCTTTTTCTAGGGACTATTTTCCGGGTTGAACTATGAAGCTTCTACTATTCATAGCAAGTGAGTCTTCATCGTATACTCTTCCTAAATTTTTTCGTAAACACTTCCTTTTTTCATGTGATGTATATTCTTTAATTAATTCTGATTAACGCGTTTTGATTTGATATCTCTCTTTCCTGTCTAGGCCTGCTCGTTGCTGCTCTTGCACTTCAAGATGAAGGTTAGTTTCATCAAAAATATCGTCAAATCATTTTTGATTTATTTAACGAACCAAATATCAAATCAAAATTGCAGTACGGCTCCTAGGAACAACTTTCAAGGATTTGGTAAAAGGTTTGATTGAATGTCAAATTCTAAAAATACTAGAATGATAAGCAAACAAGACTGTTCTAACTTGTTTTGAAATCTTGGAAAACTTTCGGAATTTTAAACACGAAGGTAATATAAAAACAGTTTAGATTTCTGAAGGCAGACAACTGTAAGATTTACCGCCGGTAATTGTTACAAAATTTTGTGTTAATTGTTAAATTTTATTGTTTTTTTATGTTAGTTGGTACAAAAGTAACAATAATGTTAGTTGATAAATTTTTTATGTTATTTTTCATGTTTATCGCAGTTTTTGTTTTTTTAGGCCAAGGAGATGGCCCTTATAAACAACCTCTGGAACCAGGTATGTAGAGCTGGCCTCGATTCAATTGTGAGGCTCGTTTATGAAGCCAGCCTCGATTTATCTATAAGCCAGCCTCGATTTATAGGCACCATTGCTCTCTCATATCAATTTAGCAGTGGGTTTGCTCCCAACTGTTTTTTTCAATTTCACATACCCAAATAGATACATTCCTGTTAAGGCTCTATAAATTTATACGCCTTGAAGAATTTTATAAGCTGTGAATCGGCCCTGTTTTAACCTAAACCCTCCATATTCTCTAAGGTCACTTCTTTAGATGTTTTGGCATTTTTTTCGTTCATTTTCAGGACTTGGAGAAGTCGCATTCTCTGCTGGTGCAAATTCTGAACTCAACGGGTAAAAAACTCATTTTAAACTGAAGTATTTCATGGAGAAATCTGCAAGGAATGTTTAATTTACTCATTTGTTTGTTGATCAGTTTACTCAAAGTGTTCGCTTCATTCGGGGAATTAAACTGATGTCGCGTTTCTTAATTTCAGATACAAAGTAATCAGGGTTGTTCCAAAAAATTCAGATCAACTGGGATTTCTGAGAGTTCTGCTCAATCAGAATAAAAAGATGTACGATGTAAGTGATGTTTCTATGTTTTTATCAAATAAACCAAATTTCCTATAAATAGAATAAAAAGCGTAGATAAATTTTACGGCCTAGATGTTGTGTTGTGTTATGTTATGTTATGTTATGTTATGTTATGTTATGTTATGTTATGTTATGTTATGTTATGTTATGTTATGTTATGTTATGTTATGTTATGATATGTTATGTTATATCATATTTATTATATTATATTATATTATATTATGTTATATTATATTATATTATATTATATTATATTATATTATATTATATTATATTATATTATATTATATTACTAATATTTCGCTCTGGCATTTCTAGAGTATGCTATAATAATTCCTAGATTCTACTAGTTACAGCACAAGTCCTAATTATTCTAGATCGATTTTTGGAAAGAACCTGTCGAAGTTGGCCGACCAGTTGACATGATGGTATCACCGAAAGACCTCAAGTCGATCTCAATCTATTTTAATTTGCACAACCTCAAATTCTCATCTTTTATTGACAATGTTGAAGAAGTAGTAACGAAAGAAAATGAGAAACATGTTGGAACGCTTTTCAGCACATATACAGGATACGATTATGGAAGATATCATTCTCTCCGCGAGGTTATTTTTTATTTATTTCATTTTTAATTGATTGATTGATTGATTGATTGATTGATTAGTTGACTGATTAATTGATTGATTGATTGTTTGGTTTATGGTTGATTGATTGATTTATTTATTTATCTATTTATTTATCTATTTATTGATTCATTATTTTTAATGAACCTTTGATATTATACGATATTTTTTTGTATCAAAATTTTTAGGAATTTTGATGCTCTTGTTTTTTGGATAGCTAGTGACTTAAGTGTCTCTAATTTTGTTCTTTTAGCGACATTTTTTTCCAAATCTACACACCATAGATTGATTGATTGATTGTTTTTAATACAAATAAATTGCAGTTTTAAAAGTCGTAACTTGATTATCAACTATATTTAACAGATCCACAATGAAATACAGAATTTGGCAAATCGTTATTCCAACGCTCAAGTGTTCAGTTTGGGAAATAGTTACGAAGGCCGAGCTATGAAGGCAATCAAGGTAAAAATTCGATACTTTTTCCGCGGGTGTATTTCCATTTTAAGCGGTGATGAAACCTCCCAATCAATTGATGGTACCGTCAGCCTTGTAATGAACTGGTTTGCTTTTCTTGCTCTCTTCTAGCATTTAAAGATGCCGGGTTTATTTTGCAGATAACTGGCAGGCCAAAGGCAAACAAGAAGACTTATTTCTTTAATTGCGCAATTCATGCAAGAGAGTGGATTACAGCTGCTACTTGCATGTATATGATCAACCAGGTAAAAGTTTTGAATACAAGGGATGGGAATGGTTTACCGTTTAATATAGTTTACAGAGTAATGAGATACATTTGAATAGGGTTGCTACATCAGAGTGCGCTAGATTACATCCCATTAATTTACATCACACTACATTACTTTACCTCACATCACGTTACATTACATTACAGCACATTACATTGCACTACGTTACATTACATTACATATATTACTTTACATATATTACATTACATTACATAACATTACATTACATTACATCACATAACAATGCACTACATAACCTGGCATTACATTACACTACATTTCATTTCATTTCACCTCATTTCATTAAATTGTATCATATTACCTTGCATTTAATTACATTACACTACATTATATCACAACACATTGCCTTTTCTTGGATTACATTAAATTATACCGCATTACATTACATTTTCTCTTCAGATGCTGACACAATATGGCAAGGATTCATCTGTTACTGCAATGCTTGACAAAATGGATTGGGTTGTGCTACCTGTTCTGAATGTCGATGGATATCAATACACATGGAATGGTGGAAGAGCAAGGATGTGGAGGAAGACTAGAAGCAGGGGGTACAGATGTCATGGTGCTGATCCAAACAGAAACTGGGGCTACAAATGGGGAGGTACGCAATCTTTAATTTTGTAATGGGTCATTAAAGGGGGTTATTAGAGGGGTCATTTGAGGGGTTCATTGGAAGGGGTCACTAGGTGGATCATTGGAGGAGGTCATTGGAACGGGTTATTGGAGGGGATCATTGGAAGGGGGTCATTAGGCGGGTAATTAGGGGGGTCATTGGAGGGTCATTAGGGGTCATCGGGCTAAGTGGTCCCCGTGGATGAAAGGCTTAAACTTCAATTGTACTGTCTTAAACGGTCTCGTTTATGCTGGAGAAAGCCAGTCTTTGCCTATAAAGATACTCGTTTTAATGGTATTGTCTTTCGTTGTAGGAGTTGGTACATCAGGTGATGAATGCTCAGATATTTACCGTGGAAAGAAGGCTTTCTCTGAAATCGAGGTTGTCACCGTTGCCAGATATTTATATAATAACAAAGCCAGTTTAGCAGGGTACATGGACATCCATGCCTACAGTCAGTTGTGGATGACACCATGGGGATATACTAGAAGTTATCCAAGGGATTACAGGGAAATGGTGAGTATTGCTATAGAATCTGCTATTATTCTTGTAGTTTATTGGGTCCAACAGAGTTAAGACAACTGTACTAACTTACCTTAGTAACGTAGTAAGTGAACGTATGATTACCAGCTCTAGGACTTCTACTCAGCGGTGGCGCCAGCCTCCGCAAAATAGGGGGGGGTCAAGATGATGAAAGGGGGCCCGGCCACGCCCTTGTGAGCATGATGATACTGTTATAGAAAAGTTTAGAAAGGTCAAATGTTTTTTTCAAATCAATTTTCAAGTCAGTATGTGACTAAGAAACTTAATAAGCTTCTACCCTTGACAAATCTACATTACCATATAATCAGAAAAAGTGGGAAATCCCCCCCACCTGATACAGCCCCGTGGCTCCACCGCAGCTTCTATCTTTTTGCAGAATAGAATTACTTATAGATGTAAGCATTGATCACGTGATAATGAAGGACCTCAATAGGAATGAGCTGGGATGTTTTTTGCCGGATATACTTAACGATTTGCCTCATAATTAGTTGTTTACTCTATTTTGATAATGACGTCATGTTTATTTTATCGTAGATGAGGGTTGCTAACGTTGCAGTTCGGGCTTTGTCACGTGTTTATGGAACAAGATACAAGGCTGGAACCTCTTCTAACATCATTTGTAAGTTGATTGATTGATTAGTTGATTGATTTATAGAATGATTGATTGATTAAGTGATTGATTTGTTGGTTGATTGATTGATTGATTGATTGATTGATTGATTGATGGATTGATTGATTGATTGATTGATTGATTGATTGATTGATTGATTGATTAACTGATTAATCGATGGTTGAGTGATTGTCTGGTTGATCAGATGATCAACTGATTGATGAATCGATGGATTGATGGATTGATTGATTTGTTTATTCATTTATTAATCTACTTATTCATCTATTTATATATTTCTTTTTTGATCCATTGATCGACTTATTGCTTTCATTGATTCCTTCAGTTCAATGATTGACCCCCTTCTACATTTCCTCTGCTAGATGCAACAAGTGGTGGTAGTGATGATTGGACCTATGGCGCCCTTGGCCTTGTCTACTCTTACGCTTTGGAACTACGTGATAAAGGACGATATGGCTTCCTTCTTCCAGCCAGTCAAATCATACCTACAGGCAAGGAAACTTTCGCAGCAATGAAAGCAATGGCAGCAGCAATGCAAGTTTAAAGAGGCAGGAAATTTGTCATGTTTGTCGAGTATTCAAAATCAGTAATACAATGAAGATGGTTTTTTTATTCAGTGCTCACTCTCTATTAATAAATGGATGAATGGATGAATGAGTGAATGAGTGAATGAATGAATGAATGAATGAGTGAATGAATGAAAGAATGAATGAGTGAATGAATGAAAGAAAGAGTGAATGAATGAATGAATGATTGAGTGAATGAATGAATGAATGAGTGAATGAATGAAAGAAAGAGTAAATGAATGAATGAATGGATGAATGAATGAATGAATGATTGATTGATTGATTAAATGAAGGAACGAATCAGTGATGCTTGTATGAGAATTTTGACAATAATTTGAAACAATATTTCACAGACAAATCATGACTATATTGGAATAATCTGTGTACTTTTTAATACTCAAAAACATTCAACTATTACTATCTTGTTTTTGGGACATGTTCATATCGTGTTTTGCGTGTTTGCACGGCACTTTTACCGTGATTTCTAACGTGTCCATGACTCTCTCCCGAGCGTGTTTTCACTCTATTTTCCTAATATGTTTATAGAGCGCCCCTTGCTTTGATTTTTCATTCTGGCAGGGTTTTTCTAACTTCTTGTCGCTTCTTCAGCTCCTTCATATGCCTACTGTTTCTATTAAACGTTTCAAATGCGTTCCATTGCCAGAGCATTCTCTTCGCGTGTCGAACCGTGCTTGTCACTTTTTCACGATACTCTTGCAGCACAGTTTTCTAAACGTTTTCATAGAGTTCTAATGGCATATATGTGACTATTTTCCAACGCTTACGATGCATTTTCAAGTCGTCATCGCATTGAATTTTTCCGATTTTTCGTCGCAATTTCATGTAACGGCATCGTCGTATTCTCGTAATATGTGGATGATGTTTTTCGAATTTTTACGCTTTCTTGACGATGCAATGCAGGAGAATAAAATCAACTGAAATCACATCTCTGATGATAGTTACGATCAAGCTCGTAAACGTTTACGAAATCGAAGTTGCGGCGTTCGATAGTTGGTGTCGCGTAACACGCTCGGTGTGAACTGGCCGAATGCTGTCTCCACGAATGTACACGAAAACTGCTGAGAGCAGATCCTTGACCTGTCTCTTACTGTTGACATTGGAGTAGCAATACAAAACGGGGTTTAAAAGGCTGTTGAGGAAAGTCACTGTATTTGACAGGCGATTGGCGATGTTGAGAACGACAAGCTGCGAAGATTTCGCTCGCCATACGAAAATTTTGACGACAAACATTGGTAAATACATCGCGCACAATGCGATAATCATCAACGCGAAGGTTTTTGTGATCTTGTTGCGTTGATTTTGTTGCGTAGTTGATTGTTTTCTGACGGATAGAGGCCCTTGTAAGCCGCTGTTGGTGATACGCCGCTCTCTTTTGCGTATCGACGTAATGATGATCGCGTAAGACACGACGAAGGAGATCACGGCGAAAATAACCGTTAACATGAACGCCGTTTGAGCCATGGCACGGTTGATGACATCTGCAGTGTAAAGTGAAACGAAAGTGAAACCCTGCGACCATATGAAGACCACCATAATGACATAGATTCTAGGTTTCCCGTAGAATTTATAACTGAACGGTCGAATTGTGGCGAAAAGGCGGTCAATGCTCATTCCGCCAGCCGTCACCAACGACATACCGCAGACAAGGTAGGCGGTGAAGTTGAAAAAGAGCAGGGCACTGTAGCTGGGGTGCCCGTTAAGGTCGATGATGATATGGGCCGCGTAGGCCGGTTGCACGATGAGCCCGGTCAGGAAATCAGTAACTGTCATATTGCATATTAAAATTCTTGAAGGGGACTTGCGGTTCTTGATGTGGACATGGAGAAGCAAGCCGTTGATGATGACGTTGAGGATGGCTGATATTATGTTCACTGCGATTGTAATAACAGCAAATGTGGCCTGTATTTTATGCTCACTGGATGATATGTTTCGATTTTGAATAGATTCTGCTCCCAACAAGATGCTGTCTGACATTTTTAGGCTGTAAACAAAAAAATCGAAAAAATAATAAGTTTGGTTATTTTTGCACCAGGATAATATCTTGGATAATAAATTAAGTTTATTTAAAAGGTTTGGCACCTTAGTTGGTAAGTGACGTGTTACCATAAATCTTATAACAAGGACGACGACACAATATTTGGGACGAAGACGAAATTTAATTGATGATAAAATGAGGAACAGTTTGAAAAAAACGTAGGGCCCAAGTGTGATCCTAAATCTTTATCATGTTTCCACATTATTGGCCTTTTATTATCAACTACTAAGACATCAAACGCAGTTAGTACTGCACGACTCGTCTGACAATGCCACGCCAGTTCTTTCTATCTTGTGTCAGTTCAGATAATCCATTCAATGTTTGTGCTTCTTTTAAGAGATCCGATTTGATTCCGATGCTGGCCAAATCTTGCCTCACTACCTGCATCCAGGTCGTCTTTGGTCTTCCTTGTGGCCGTTGCACTTTTCTGAGATGTTCTGTAAGGGTTTTCCTTGTTGCTGTCTCTTGAAGCGCATGAGAAATCCTAGCCAGACTTTTCATCGGAACTCGTCATTCTTTTCATATAGTTACCTATTAATCTTAATATATGAAATAAAAGATATTGAATATAAAATATTTTGCCTTTGAGGCGCAGAGGAATAGTACGGGGAGTTCTGGATTTCATGGTGCGCTGGATCAAGCCACTGTCGAGGCTAAAAAACAATAGATTAGCACCCTTATTGGTAGTATATTCTTCATGTCAGGCAATGCTTGGTTGATGTTAAATATAACAAAAATAATATATACCTTAATATTTCTATATTTGTTAATAGAGACTTTGCTGCAGCGACACGTATCAGTTGGCTCGGCAATGCATGTACTTTGTGAAATTGCAAAGAAATCAAAGAAATCACAGGTAGTACCTTGTAAAGAAATCAAGTACTGGCCGCTTTGATCAGTCCTGAAATGCTTGCAGTTGTAAAATCGAAACTGGCGGTCTTATATTAACGGTATGTAATGCGTTTCATTCAATTTATACTCCATATCCAGCTGATAACACCCACACCTAAGTCGCCACTTGCCTTGTTTCCTCTTTGCACTTCCTTTTTTCTCAAAAGCCAGCCAGTCTCTGTATCCTCTAGGCAATCTATGTTTTCACACTGACGGGGAACTTCCTATCACCAACGTGGCTAATGTTTAAAGCAAGTCGATCGAAACCTTATGTTGTCATGCGCCTAATTATCCAGATTGGAGAGATAACTATTAATTTGTGCACAGCCAGATATGACTTCGCAATTGGCTTTTTATGTACCTCATTTTTTGTCAACATTAATTGTTTGGCTCATAGTCCAGTCATGAGGCGATGTACTTGAGTGCTACGGAAAACAAACAGGTTAGCCAAGATTCCAGTTGCTAGACGATGCAATTAACTCCTTGGCAAGTCTTAGGCGTGTTTGTGTTAAACCAAGTTTTATGCGTCTTATTGTTTATCGATAACCGCTCTTTTGCTAAAACTCTGTAAATATTTAAACAATAACATTTTAATTCTCTCTGCGAAGCATGGGACTAGCTATCCTCTGTCAGTGTTATGTTTAACTCGAACTTGATAAATCCCCTATTTCTTCAGTCTTTATCTTCACTGTTTTCGAAACTGCAGGAGTGGCTTCATTAATCTTTAATATTCTTTCATAATCTGTACCTAGACGATTTCTTTGTCTGGACTATCAAATATGCCAATCTTACTTTCTTTACTGGCGAATTTGTTCATTAACTATGAATTTCCTGTTAAGTTGCATAATCTAAGCTTCGTTACATGAAAGAAACGTTTTATAAAAGTTTGATCGCTATAACATCAGCCTGCTAGCTCGTCAGTGCTTTTGGACAATAATTTTGCCCACAAATCCTTCTACGTCGATGACTTTGCTGCTTATTTTGACGCCTCCTTTGCTGACAAACTCCAGTTGATTTCCTGCCAACTTTGAATATCTGCAACTGGTTATTTCAACAAACGAATTTTCCTTTTTAATTAAAGAGTTACCATTGTAACTGTAACTGTGTGCGTTCGTGTTATTTTAAATTGGGGAATATCCAGCTTGGTGTTTTGAATTCAGTTTCCAGTTTTAGTGTAACAGCTACTGCTTGGCGCTTAATAAAAGACTCCTCAGTTGCATTCTCTTTGAAGAGACTTTCCATTGAATTGGCGGCGCTGTTTTTTCTGTCTTTGTGTCAATAATTTTCCAAATTAAGCCTCTATATTGATGACCTTAATATATCCATTGCCAGCTCTGTTCATTAATAAACTTTACGCTTATACCTGTCACACTGAACTAGCTACAGTTCTGTTGTTTAGTAAAAACGTTGTTGAATTCACCTGAATCTTAATTTTCCACCCATACGTTCATGCGTCATAGATTTTCCCTGCGAAAAAATGTATATAGATGACCTCACTGCGGATTCTAACAAAGCTGTCGTTAGCTAGATGTCTACAACATCTCTTATTATGGCCCAGAGGTCACAATTAGAAATGCGTTGAACAGCTAATCAGCTTCGGTAGAAAGGCCACGCCTATGATGACCAGGCTCAATGGCGCTGGGCAGCGTCCCTTAGGGAGGCGTCATGTTGATCGACAACGTAGCATAGCTGAGATGGCCATAGGAACGTATAGTTGCTTTGTGCCAAAGATTAGTAAATACTCTGACATAATACTATCAATTACCGTGAATGATAAAAATGATAATAATTTAATGGTAATATTTCTAATATGCAGCTAATTGGTTGCCTTTATCTGTCGTATTCCACCTCAAAAATTCCGAATATGCACCTTTCTTACCTGTTCCTAAAATGCCACGCCTTCAACAATATCAATAACTTTCTTTTACCGCTATTCAGCTCTTGATCTTTCTGGCCGCTGCCTTACTCAATCTAAAATCCTCTTGTGTCTTAAGCTCTTCTGCGGTATTTCAGATACCTCTCAGTGTTTTTAAGATGCCTCGCATTGACATTTTCTTGTAACTTTTCACACATGCTCGTTATCCTCCCAAGAGTTCACGTCTCCTCACAAATCCTCCTGATCTCTTGTTTTCTTTTTGCTAGCAAAAACAGACAAAGCCATGTCTGATCTGCTCGACAAGTTTTATTCGTGTCCTCGATGACCTGAGCTTTAACAAACACCAAAGTTCCGTAACAGTACATTGAGCTTGCTTAGCAACTGTTCTTGCTCTAAAAAATATGCATTTATTGTTTGCCTAAATCTTTCGTAACTAAACTACTTCATCTGTTAGTAAATTGAGTATCTTGCATTTTCAAATCTGTTAAGTCAATGTCAAACCGTTCTTCAAATTCGGTTTACCAGAATCATGTTTTTTCACTCGAAAATACCAAGTGTTTCTTTACTGGAATGTGACATTTTCATTGCAGTAGTGTGTAATTATATCAAAGAATTAAGTAAATTTACCTGTATTTCTTCTCTGTTATCGCCTTGCTATGAGAAATGCGTTATCCCACGCAGACTGATGAGAAACTGAATTCACTGAGCTTATTTATCGAGTTTTATATGTTACGCCAGATGTCTGCAAACATCAAAATTAATTACATATTCTTGCCAAAAGTTAATTTTTGTCATTAGCAAAAGAGCTGCAGGGGGCATATTGCACATATGGTGATTAAAGTGATTACATTGATTACCTTTGATCACATTGATTGTGATGTGATTATTGGTATGATGGTAATGAAGATGTTGGTGATGATTGTGTTGGTGATTTAGTGATTGTGATGGTGACTGTGATCACGATTGGGTTGGCAATTGCGATGATAGTTACTATAGTGATTACGACAGCGGTTGTGATGATATTTGCGATGATGATTGCAATAGTGATTGCGATGATGATTACGATGTTGATTAAGCGACAACGATAATTGTTGCGTTAGTGATTGTGATCGTGCTTGCAATTATAATTGCGATTGTGATAACGATAATGATTGCGATGATGGTCGTGATGATGGCGGTATTGATTTGGTGATTATGATTGTAATCGTAGTGCTAATATTTGTATTGGTACATCTGATATGGTGGGTTGATGTGATGTTTTGCAAGCAGTAAATGTGATGGCGCCTTTAGTTAAGATAAAGGTGGGTGTCAAAGATAGTTGTTGTTGTTTTAACGATCTCTATGGTTTTTCATATTCGCTCCTTCCACTTTGACGTCACACCTTTATTTTCTTTGTTTACTGCCTGGTAACGCTTGTTAGGAAGTTGAACTCTCGAATATGGCCTATTAATCGCAAATATTTCTACAGATTGACCGGTTTCTTTCATAATCTAGCCTCTGATCTTTTGTCTATAGAGAGAAAATGGCATTTCTTTTCCTTCCCTATGTCAGGTTGGGCTTTTCTGCTCGCAAGATGTAAAAGAGTCTTTTTAGTTAACCAAATTCCGAAGGACTATTTTACCATCATCCAGCTGTCTATTTACACATATTATTCTGCCCCATGCAGTGCCACCTTGTTTAGTTTCATTAAAGGCTTTCGAATTTCGCTTTCATTTTCTTCGCCATCTGCCAATGGTTCAGCCTCCATTTCACAATACTTTTTATGGCTGTCTTCAATTGGGCGGGCTAAATGAGGAGCTTTGGTAATTTTGATCATTGTACTTGCTGAAGTTGGGCGTGGCTTTTATGTTGTTTCGATTATCGTTTTGAATTTTTAATTCGAGCTGAAATTTGATGACGTCAATATGGTCCTTGATAAAAACAAATTGATCATTTACATATTCAACATGATCGTCATCATCATCATCATCATCATCATTATCATCATTATCATCATCATCATCATCATCATCATCATCATCATCATCATCATCATCATCATCGTCATCATAATCATAATTATCATCATCACCATCATCATCATCATCATCATAATCATCATCATCATCATCATCATCATCATCACCACCACCACCACCACCATCATCATCGTCATCATCATTTAATTTGATTTAATGGGCTTCAGTTTCAATTTTCAGTATCACAACCTATTTTTCTCTTTTTCATGCCATTTCTAAATTTTATGGTACCATTTTATCATTCAATTAAAAGCTCTCTCCACTTCTATTTCAGAGCCAGTCTTATTCTCATTTAGGAAGAAGAATGAATCAAGAAAGTTAAACTCCGTTGTAAAATCGACAGGCTTGCAGCGTGCTCTAGATTTTACTGTTTCCAATCAACGGTGTAAGTAAATATACTACTTGCGTATTTTTGACCTGAAATAACATCTTTAGCTTTTATTACGGCGGTTTCCAGCTGATCTTAGCTTTTAAAAAACTTTGATAAGCATTTCTTGTATGGGATGTTATCATCAATGAAAATCCACGTTGAATGAGTGTACTATAGATGTTGGCATGCGCCGCGCGATCTGTAAGCACGCGCCGCGCGACCGATAAGCCGCGCCGCATGGTCGGTTAAGCGTCAGTGGAGTGATGTACGAAATCTAATTTAGTTTGAGTCCCACAATGGCCATACTACTTATTTAAAAGGAAAAAGTTCTCGAGATCCTTGAGGTTCCAAAATTTCTGAAATTCAAGAATTGTTTAAAAATAAATCAAAGCTGTGTCGTTATTTTTTATTTTTACTTTTGAGCAGGAGTTTTCATGACATATCAAGAATTAGATTTTGGTTTTTATACAATATCTATTTATATTTTTATCTGATATATTAATGCGGGAAAGATTTTATGTTTTATTATATACAGCATTGCTAGAGCCTTTTTCAGATTTGCACTTCGTCCTATGAGTAATTTTTCAAAAATTAACTTTGAAACACATTATCAAGATGAACATTTCTAAGAACATTTTGGTTATGCAAAAAGCCATTTTCTCTTATGAAAATAAAAACATGCACCTATAGATCGCATTTTCTCTCCGCTAAAAAGCTATTAGGTTAGGCAGGGAGCAATGAAAAACCCGTTGAAGCCTCTCACGTAGCAACCCTGAACGAAAATGGCCCAAGAAATTCTAGTAAGGACTGCCATCAAAAAATAACAGGCTGATTTTCATTCAATTACATAACACAAGCGCAGATTTAAGCAAGAATGATGCCTGATTGGATGATGATAATGCAGAAACGTCGTTTTTCTTCTTTCCCGGTACTTGTCACCTGCAGAGGTACGAACTTCTTCATAAAAATTCTGATTGTCAAAGTTTTGAAGGCACAACTGGATCTTTGCGTTTTAATGACCGAAGTTTTGTTGTATTAAGAAAAAAAGATGAAAGCCTTCTGTTCCGCCTAAATATTAATCAACATCTTCTTCATCTCACCACAGACAAGGGAACACCTTATTGCTTTCTTTTTCGCTAGAAATATTGAAAAAATTTTAAAAAGCCTAACTTGATGAGAGCATATTAGGTTTTCTTCTTGAAGGCAAAAGCATTGTCTACCGATCTGTAATGTCATCCTCATTGCATACTGCACGAAACACTTTATAATGATGCACCAGTTTTTTTCTGTCGTATGATAAGGCAAAAGTAATTCAGTAATTTTGTTCAAGTTTTAGCATGACAAAAAGCAGGGGTGGCGCTAAAGGGCAGAGGGGGCTGTAGCCCCCAGTTTTGGAGTGTCAACCCCCCGTCGGGAAAACCCTTTATGCCTTCGGGGCATTGTTAACGGAAAAAATTTTGTTGTCATGAGCAGAGAGATATCCTCCATTCTGTTAAATAGGCCCCCCCTGTCGAGGAACCTTGCCCCGTTGGGCGAATCCTGGCGCCACACCTGACAGAAAGTGTTCATTTACCGCCACCCACCATCAAAAGTGATTGCTCTAGAAATGTAGAGGGGGATTTCCAAGAGGTGGACAGGGAGATTCAGATGTTCTTTGATAGTGTGGTGAAGAGTTCGGGGAAAGACCGTAGCTTGTAAACTGGGGGGTCTAGGGGCACTGCAAGGCCCCAGCAGGTCCAGGGCTGGGTCTAGGTTGGGGTCCAGAGAAAGCTCCTGTGATTTTCCGCCCCTGCTCTGTCTGGCGAGAATCTGACGACAGAAATTATGACAACATCCCTAACGTTTCTTTTTTATTCAAAGTGATGCTTTCCAATGTCAATTATGATTCATTTCCATTGTTTCTTATCTAAAATATTAACAGCCAAATAATTAAGACAACTTTGTAAAATTGAGAAAGCTTTTTATCAGCTTATAAATATTATCGAGGCAGGTGTATTGCACAAAAAGAGTTAAAAATCACATTATCTTGACACTTTTTTAAGATGTGCGCTTAGAAATGAATATATAGGCAATGTAGGTGGTTGGAATTACTGCTTTTCTCGTATCCCTGCCTACAAATGTGACAATATCCTAAGTTTAATTGTTGGGATTGGGTTTAACGATCCCAAATAACATCACATTGGGGTTTGTAGTTTTTTTCTTCGCTCATTTGAGGGGTTGGATCTTCCATTGTTCTGATCACGCCTCCCCATCTGTCTTTTTTATTATCCCATGCGGCTGATTCTGTCCCATTGTGCGAAGCGTGTCCACCGCATTACTTATTGACTCGGAGAATACGCATTTATCTACCCCTTTTGTTCCTTGATAACTCGCTGACAATACGACGGGAGGGGATGACCCTGGCTTGAATCAGTCGTTCATGCCGAAAGAGCTGCGTGTTAGACGGAAAACAAACTAGCGGTGGGCAGCGTTGGAACGCCGTTTTGTGTAATGGAAGGAATTTAACAAAGAAAATGGAGAGTTTTATCAAATTGCACGGATTTCTTCTGCATCAGATTATATTCTCATATATATTGGTTACATCGGGTAAGTTTAGAACTGTTGTATTTGCAGCAATTTTAATTAGAAATTTGTAAGTTAACATTGTCCTTGCTTCGTCAACTATTGCGTTTCCCGGGTAATTGCTGTAAGCGTTCTAACGTAGTTTTTCAAACGCAGTGATGTGAGTTTATCTTAGTTATAAACTTTCAAAGTCTCAAGTAAGTTTTGATCAAGCTTTTATCGATTTTTTTTATGGAATTATTTGAAACATGCAATTCGTTTTCCTTTCGGGATTGGTCGACGAAAATTATTCAAAATAATTTCATCGCCAACTTGTTTTAAGACTCATTTATCTGTTTTTTTAACTGTCTGTAAAGATTTCTCGATCTTTATCAAAGACAAAAACCTATAGGATGAAAGGTGGACATTCTTGGAAGATTTTTGATGTTCGTTGTATCGTTCAAAGAAGAATTAAAATCCTTATCAACAAGATATATATCTGCGGTAGGGTAATAGGTTTGCCAAATGTCCGTTTTCATTCGAAATAATTCAGGATATTTAAATATCTTTTCAATCTTTGGCTCATGGATAAAATATTCGTACACGTCTTTTTTAATAAGTTCTTTAACTTGTTAAGTTCTTAAGTTGATTACAAGTTCTTAGTCTATACAATCAGGTTTTAATAAGAAACAAGTTTCTAACAGGGAATGAATTTCAATATCTAAAAACTCGGAGGTTCAAAGATAAAATATTAAGCAGCTATGTTGAACTTTGACTTTCTAAGCTGCAAGCTTGTTTAATATCTAAATTAGTCTAGAATCATCTTGGGTATCTTAATAAATTGTATACAGTGGTTTACCAAGGTCTTGGACAGCTTAGGACGAGAGGAAAATGCAACACCATAAGGGCTGGGACCTCAGTTAAGCTGCCTTCTAAAGAAAAGGGTAAACTTTGACTCTAAGGGGGAGACGTTCGATTTTTTCGAAATTTGAACAAATCCAGCTCAAGCCTGCTTCAAATATTTGATTTTTCCGTCCTACAAGCAGCTTAAAACATCGGAGATTTCTGCCCTCAAAAACTGCTGAAAATAACTGAGATTTTTCACCGTTAATATTCCCTCAACTGTACCAGATTTGTGACCTCAAAGTTGCTCAATTCAACGAGCAAGATTCTCAAGATTCTTCACGCCTACGATTCAATGAATTCTAGCTATTGACCATTTACAAAATATTAACAAAATACCAAAGCAGTTTAATATCAAAACCAAACTTTACAAGCTTCCTCCTTTCGCCGTCAATTTGCTTGAACTTCGAGTTATTAAAGTCTTACTTGCTTATTCTATTTTCTTATTCTCCTCGCTTATTAAGTTAGCAATAAATAAGCTTCTAACAAAAATTTTTCCTAATTTCAAGATCATAACGCAATGTTTTTTAACTGGTTTTTGAACGATAAAAAGTATAATTTCATAGCATGCCCTGTTCATACTAATGAATGGAATATATTTACGTATCAATGTAAAAATAGAAAGGATTTGTAAAAAGCACTGTTACAGAAAGAAAAGAACGGAAAAAGTACTCTGTTAGTTTGCACGAGATGGAAATTTCTTTCACCCACTGAGCCTGGCTTACAAATTTTCATGATTTATATTGTTCCAAAAACGTTAAAGAATAATTAAACAATCAAATATTTTTCTGTCCCTTTGCCGAAAGTATCGGAATGGTCCTCAGATTATTGTTATTTTTATCCCAACATTTTCCTGTGACACATGGCTTAGAGTGAGCCCCAAGAGAAAGAGGGGCACTTGTTCCCCTCCACCCTTTATTTATTTGACTTTGCTGCTTTTTCCTCCTCGTCTCTAGATGCGCTTTCAGACATTGCCCCCTGATAATTTTCATATTAACCCCAGCATTTTCATGCGACACAACCCTTAGAGTGCACCCCAATAGAAGGGGAGCGATTGCCCTCCCCACCGCTTTATCTCTCGTCTTTGCCCCTCCCTCCTTATCGTTTGCAGATTCGTTTTCAGATCTGGCCTTGTTGACAGGCATGAGCTCAAGCTAACCATGTTTGCGTTCTTCGAACCTATCTTCTGTAGCGTGTCATTTTTAAATGAATTAAATTGTTTTTAGAGATAAAATAAACGAGCCAACTGTCTCACCGCCACAAATGAATATAAATAAATACAAACCTTCTCCGTCAGCCGATTTTATACAAATTCTTTACCGTTTAAACCTAGCACCGGCTGTTGCTTTCTGTAGCGTTACCTACGTCACTGATGGGGCCAAATTTAGTGGGGGGGGGGGGGCTGGTGTCACTATTCAATAAGAAACATAAAAATGTCATATCTTTTCACAAAAGTCTATGACCAGCTCCTTATTCCCCACCTTCCTGAGGCTATTGCCATCCATTTCAATACTTTTTATTGGGTAGTGAGTCAGCCCCACCCTCCTTCTCATATCTAAAGTCGCCCCTGTGACGTTTACCTCAGCGGCATCCAACGCAAAGCAACAGCTGCTCCATCTTTTTCGGCAGCAAAAGCATTCGAATGAAATCAGGCGTAAAAGAGTAGTGTCATATAAATAAACTACTTTGCAATGTGCAGAAGTTTATATAATATGATGAATTGAAGTAAATGAAATAATAGGGGGGGGGGCAATGAGCTAATGGAGCAAGATTCCTGTGGGTTTCATAGGGGAAAATATTTAGCACTTTGCAGATTTTGTGTATTTCAGACACCGAACTTCTCGCCAATGGGGGCATCTACCCCCGGCCCCTATCTATGACAGTGTTCGTCTAGATACATCAGTGTTGAAATAAAATAAGTTAAATCACTGTTGTCTGTTATACTTTCGCTTTTTCTTTCATTTTTAAAATTTTGTTTTACGAAACAGTTTCTCGATGGTAGACCTCCTTGACCTGAGTTAGTTGAAATATCTGCGTGGTTACGAACAACAGATGATCTATAGTTTTGTCTGGCCTAACCAAACCATAATTCATGACTTGAGTAAGATATAATGAAACAGGAGAATTAACGATATTTCGTGAAAACATTTATCTTATTTCCTGCTAAATCTTTAGCTTAGGAATGAAGATTGATTGCTTTTCTATAGAAAAAGTAAACCTTATTCGTAAAATCTGACATATGACCTATTGGATTTCGAAAAAAATTTCTTAGGTATGAGTTTCTGGAATTACGCGAACTGGGGTCATTTGAAAATGAATGGAGAACATCACCATTATTGTTCACAATCATCATCATCATTATCATCATCATCATCATCATCATCATCATCTTAATCATTATCATCCTCATCATCATCATCATCGTCGCCATCATCATTATCTTCATCATCTTCATCATCATCATCATCATCACCATCATCATCAACATTCATCATCATCGCCATCATCATCATCATCATCATCATCATCATCTTCAACATCATCATCATCATCATCATCATCATCATCATTATCATCATCATCATCATCATCATCATCATTATCATCATCATCATCATCATCATCATCATTATCATCATCATCATCATCATCATCATCATCATCATCATCATCATCATCATTATCATCATCATCATCATCATCATCATCATCATCATCATCATCATCATCATCATCATCATCATCATCATCATCATCATCATTATCATCATCATCATCATCATCATCATCATCATCATCATCATCATCATCATCATCATCATCATCATCATCATCATCATCATCATCATCATCATCATTATCATCATCATCATCATCATCATCATCATTATCATCATCATCATCATCATCATCATCATCATCATTATCATCATCATCATTATCATCATCATCATCATCATCATCATCATCATCATCATCATCATCATCATCATCATCATTATCTTCATCATCTTCATCGTCACCCCCATCAACAACAACAACATCATCTTTATTTAGCATAAACTTCAACCGCATTTATTTCGAGAATTTTCCGTGTCAATTTGTCTTCGCAATCCATGGTTTCCTTTTTTCGTTTAAATGGATTATTTTGTTACAATTTTGGTTATTTGTCTTCAATTGTTGATGAAATGTTTTTTAAGCAGATTAATGTGCTTCAACAAAATTTAGCCTAACATGCATGCCATGGTCTTTTGCGTTCCCTCTAGCGTCTGGGAAATGTGTAAACACCCCCCCCCCCAAATGATGCTTATTTTTGTTCCCTAGAGCGTCTGGGAAATGTGTCCTCGGTAACTACAGCAAATGGTTTTGATATTTCATTCAGTTAAATGCTCGCTGCAATCCTGTTCAACCATGTTAAACCAGCTGGTAAAATTCCATCAATTTGTGATTGCAAATCGAGTTTTGAAGTTTCTGATTTTCGCAATAAAAAATGATCAACGGAGGCGACAATGAAGCCACCGGCTAAAGAGACGCGAAAATTCATCAGAACTGTTTTTCATGTCAAGGAATGGTCTTTTTCGATTGAGGAAACACCTGTTTGCTTTGACTTGGTCAATTAAAACACCCAAATGGATCAGGTACCTTTGCAAATCATAGGGAATTGTTTGTCTCCTTAAAAATTCATGCCCATTCAGTATTTGCGGTGTTTAACGTTCACACATTAGTGGAGTGACGAATATTTTATGCTTATCATATAATGAGTCTTGCATTGCAATTAAAAAGAAGATATTTTCATCAATTTTTGATCAGTTTTATATTTCAGGGAATCAGATAACTCAAATTGTAACAGCCAGGGCCCTCGCAAATTGTTACAGCCATGGGTGTAAGATAAAGGATAAGCATAAATGAGTAATAGTAATTTTAACTGAGCAGGATAACAGAGCAGTAAAATTTACGGACAAGAACAGCTTACATCCTAAGATTTGCCGACAGAGCCTTTTTCAGGGAATAGGGTTACGATACCCTCGACGCCCCCCCCCCCATAACTACGGCTTTGGTCATAGCCTCTAGTTGGAGGTGGTAAAAATGTAGATGAGCTGAATATGAGACACCACACTACACGACAGAAAACAGAAAACATTAGATAACGACATTAGATACGAAGCATAACATTTGAAACCCGTCTCACTTGTAATGCACCCAGCAAATGTAGCACCGATGTTAACGTGTTATCCCATCTTTGTCCGGTCGTTCCCTTTTGCCCGAGTTGTGTCTTGTTGCCGACACATTGAGGTAAGAGAGGACTAGGTCAATGTACGCTGTTGTACAAGTCGCTATAGAAACGCTGCCTAAGGATCTTTTTAATTGATGTATTGGGTAGCTCATAGCATTTTCTTTGCGCTCAATCTTGAATCAGCACAACATGACTTTGATGGTGGCATCAAAGCTTCTTTTGAATAAACCAATTTGACGATTGTCCTTTCACAGCATTTGTTTTCCTGTCTTTTCTGCTGTTTTGTCTCTTGTTGATCATTTCATGCAATTGTTTTCCTTGCCTATGCGCCGTTGCTTGCGCTACCGAAGCGCGCCCGCGTCGAATTCGCGCAGTGTCGTTGCGATCTTGCATTCCAACACCGGTAATGATGTGGGTCCCCGGCTATAAACTTTAGAATTGGGCGAACTAACAAGCAAGCATTCAAGCAAGAAGGAAAGCAATTTTATTCGCTAGCCTAGGCTGAGGTTTTGCCATCTTTCAGGCTGATGTGGGCCTGGGGTGCTATGGCCTGTGCCCTCAAGATTTCTCCTGAGTACCTATTCACCAAGATCGGGAGGGTGGACAGCTGCGTTGGCTGAACAGTTTTGTAGGAAAGGGTCTAGCCGTGATCTCGAAGGTGGGAGGTTGTGGCAACAACAGACTTCAATGAATATGCCTTCGAAGCAGACAGTTTGTCTCTCAGAAATTTAAAATAACTTATTTTTTGGCAAGAAAGTTGAAGGAATGTTTAAACACTGTTATCTTAGGACTGCGGAGACAGTTTGTGTTCTATGGTCATTTCAAACTGTCTTATCACAAAACCATGTACCCAGTAGAAACATGAATCATGAAAAATTAAAATTCCTATTAAATGATCTTTTAAAACTTCCCCTGTGAACCAAGATTGCCTCAATCCGATTGCAATTATAATCGTGAATCATGTCCTTCCGTTGATGAGGATGACCCAAGATTATCTACATCTGATATCAACGATGACTTATGATAGGCTTAGATTAGGTAAGATTTCTAGATTAATGTATCCTTGCAGACTAACTTTTGATGTGACACATTTTAGTTTCAATTGCTTCCCGGATCTAGGGGTTTGCTCACCCCCAAGGTAGGGGGTCAAGGCAATGAAAACTGAGTCCAAAACCATAGCATTTGCCCCCTGATTTAGGCACCTTTGATGGCACCCGAGAAGAATTTCACAAAATCCCCAACCCTTTTCTCATCATCTGCCACCCGTTTCAATTTTCGATTCCGTAGTTGTCTTCTTTGCGTACATGCCCGACAGATGGGCATTCCCTTGGTCTGAGGCGACCGTTTATTCTCGGCTCAGAGTTTTAACCCCGACAAATAGACGATGAATCCAGTTCTAATTCACACCAGGACACGTGTAGTAGAATCCCTTTATCCTTATCTAAGACCGTTTATCCTTCGCTTTTTGTGTCGTTTTGAAAGAAGAAAGTGTGCTAACTCCATTTGAATTGACTGCAGCACGAGTCTGAAAGAAAAAGACATGACGTCACGGACTCCTTTTCTATAGGCTTGGATTGTAAACATGGTCAGGCTGTTGTTTGCTAATTATGGACATTTTACACCTGTTTATTGTAAATAAAAACAACTTTTGTACACAGATCCATCATGCCAAGGGATAGCTTAATTTGCCATCAATACAAAAGTATCGCATGCCGTTCTATTATGTATCAGGTATTCTACGAAGTTAAAAATGGGCGTATTTTTATCAAAATTTCTACGCATATTTTTGAGGAGGAATTTCGGCTTAGATTTCTATCTGGAAATTCTTCAACTCAGTGACGTACCTACAGCGTTAATAAGGATATGCTGTACAGAAGGAAGAAAAAATTGAGGGCTATGAGAAACGCCAGTACAGCCTAGCCCATAAACTCAAGGGCCGTACATAATGTGTTGGGAGGGGGGGGGGGTATGACACCTTTGCCCTGGGTAGATTACATTCTGCTTTGTCAAAACTTCAATATAAAACAGAGAATTCCTGTTCAGTGGCTTAATGTCAACTGTAGCTGTGTAGCTTTGGGGTGGAATCATCCTCATCATCATCATCATCAGTGATCATAATAATAATAATAATAATAATAATCATCATCATCATCATCATCGTCATCATCATCATCACCATCATCATAATCATCATCATCATCATCATCATCATAATCATAATCATCATAATCATCATTACCGGGCAAATGAAAGAACTCAGATGCTACCCAAATGCCTCGCAAATGCAACCTATATTAATAGCTTCGTTCTGAAACCCTTTTAACATTTATTTGCATTTTGATTTTTTGACAGCAACCAAACAGGGTGGAATTCGACTAACAGACGAATCAGGTGTGATCACAAGCCCTGGGTACCCGAACTCATATCCAAACAGCATCGCATTTATTTGGCTCATCAACACGACACAATCAAAATACGTGGAATTGACGTTTGTCGATTTTGATGTGGAACCTTACAAAGATTGCTCTGTTGATTACATCAAGATCAGAAATAAAAAAGCGATCAATGGGAACTACAAAGATATTCCTCAAATTGGTATGTAAATTTATAGCCTTTCTAAAATCCTCAGTTATTAAACTTATCAATCAGAGCAGGGCACCTCTTAACATGTAAATGGTGTGACAATAGCACAAAACCCCTCAAATTGTCAGTGACGGAGTCACTAGGGTGTTTTTGGGGTAACTACCCCCCCCCCTAACTTTTCTGGAGACATGGTAATGTAGATGCGTCCAAAATTTAAAGCAGAGGTAGGCCCTTATTAAGTTTCATTTCTTAGTCACATACTGTTATCAAAATTGATTGCCAAAAGGTTAGGCCTTTTTAAACTTAACTACAGCAGTAGCATTGTGCTCAAAAGGGTGATTCCCAAAATCTGAAGTGCGTAGCCGGCGTCTTATCATTGTCTTACCCCCTTCACTATGTGGAGGCTGGTGCTGCCGCTGGGTCTGTTGTTACACTTATCTGTTCGCTAAACATAAAAATTATCGATTCTACCCTTCAAAACTGGCTTCCATGCTAATGGCGCAGAAAATAGCGCCCAAGCCATCTTTTTAGTTCCATTGCTTTCAATTCAAAGAGCATTGGGGTCGGGGTTTTTATCGCCTATTAAAAATTGGAAAAGCCCTTTTTCCCTTGGAGCATTTTGCAAGAACTAAGAAGGTATTGAAGTACCGTTCAGCAATAGGCATTATTTTGATACTTAACCGGATTCAAAATCATCTATCTTGCAAAAAGAAGGGGAAAATTGCCACTAGATTCTGCATCTAATAACCCCCCTGGTCCATCTTTTTCAACTTGTGCCAGAGTGAAGCAGTCTTTTCAGGGCAATTTATCGCTATTAGAAGTAAACATTCTAGAAGCAATTTTATTGCCACGAAAAAAGCATTTATTTCACTTGAAATGCTCGATCTTCTGCTACCACCAGGAATTTTGAATGACATCATAGCATACCGCTTTTTAATTCAACCGCTAGAAATAGTTATAAATAATCTATTTTTGGCTTGTTTTCTTTTTTCGTATTTTCCTGTTTATTCTATTTTAAACAAGATAACTTTTAGCTACTTTGAAACAATCTAAAACGTTCGAAAAATTTTGATCGACTTAGCATGGTCAAGAAAGCTCAGATTTTACGAATTTCCTGTTCAAAATATTTCTAATTTGCTGTTAACTTCAAATAACAAGATAACTTGCTTGAAAAGCTCTAAAAAACCTCGTCAAGAAACTGCTCTCATAGAAATCTCATTTATGTCTCACTTTGAAAATTATAGGATTTTTATTTTAGAAATCGACTGTATTAACGAAATGATAACCAAATTCTCTCAGCTTCTTTCCCATGCAAGGAAGAAAATCTTATTTAATGATGTCGTAAATCCAAAGACTATTTGAAAAAAAAACTTCACTGACATCATAAATGAAATTGAAAATCGAGGGCAAATTTATTTATTTTTAAACGCTTGTTTTCAAATAGAACTTGTTTCCTAACTGTGCAACTTGCTTGTCTAGTTCCTAGTAAAAATACATCGGAAGTTCTCTAGAAACTAATTTGTATCAAATTTTTCAATGTTTTTGTCATGGAGGGTGGCTTTTAGGCCTTTTCTGACCTCAAAATTTAATGTATATTTTGGCAACAGTTACGCATAATCTGTTGATTATTTTAACAACAGTTTAAGGCATTTCTAGTTCAGTTTTATTGTCTTTTCATGTTTTTGTTGATGTTTCGGCGAAGTCACAAAATATTGAACAAATAACCTTTTCTATTTGGGTCACAAAAGTTATGGAAATCCTTCCATTTTCATCGTTAATAAGTGCTACAATTCCTGGGCTAAGTATGCATCTATTTTTATTTTCAACATCCCTTATTTGTACGGAATTTGAATTTCACTTTTTAAAACAAATCTTAACATGTGAAATTATGTATTTTTCAGGAGCAATCGTTTACTTTTCCTCCCACACCTCTGCAATGCTTGTTTACGGTCCATATTTTGTTCCCCAATGAAATTCAATCCAAAATACTTTTTCACCTAGACCAAGAATTTTTTTTATAATCCTTTGCTCGTTCTCAATCATGCTTTTTTGTTTTATCTTTGTCTCTTTTTTTAGTACATTATCACCATCATCATTGTTATAATCAACATTTAGTACTTGTCATGTATTAAAAAGGGAAACTTGAAAATAAAATGTTATTACTTTTTAAGAATGACTTTTCAATCGAAATCATGATTTTTAATTAGTTTTTTGTTCTTTTAAAGTGGAGTGTAAATTTGTGAAGCAAAATTTTTTTCGTTCTCGTTGTTAAATTTCATATCATTCTACTTTTAAAAATGTTAAAAATTATAAGAGTGAAACAAAAATCATTAAATAATGTTAAACCTAATTTAATTTAAAAATTAAATTGAAATTACATAAAATTAAATTAAAATATGAATGTATCCATGAATCTTAATGAATATTATTTTAAATCCTTTCAAAATAAAAACCATTTAAATTTCTAATTTGAGTTTAATTAGTTAATGTTTTAGATTGATATCTCAATTGGGAATGTGAAAGGAATATAAAAACTTCCTTTCTCATTAAAACTAAAAAACTAAACATTTCTTTTAATCAATTCAAGAATTTTATTTCTTTGGTTCCCGTAGATGTAAGACCAACAGAAACCACAACCAAATTTACTACTAAAGGTAAAACAATAAATTTTTTTGATAAAAATTAGTTATTTCGAAAGTTTAATAACTTTTTTATGTTGTTACCAAACTGAATAATTCAATAATATGAATCTAAACATTGTAAATTAATGAAAAAATTTTTATATCTTATTGTAAGGTATTTGAGATGATTTGAAATACTTTTCCATGTTTATTCCTCATTCGAATTTATTATTTTTTAAATTATAACCTGTGATGAATTATAAAAATTCGATAAATAATATAAAATTTATAACCAAAAACAAATGATTATTGTACTTGTTAAAAACTTGCGAATACTATCACTTTATTATGAGTTTTGAAACAGATAAAGCTCTAAAATATGTATAAAGCAATTTGAATTCAATTTTTAAAATCAGCTAGATAGTGGAAATGAATCTTCTCTATCATGTATTTTGTTGATATATTTATTCATAGATATTTATTCATGAAATATTTATAAAGTTCTTATTTAGAACTTTATACTTTAAATTTGCTCAAAAATCTAGAATTTTTTTCAGCATTTTAACTTCATATTTGCACTGCAGAAATGTGATTATTCCATCTTGATGTTTCTCCATTTTTAGGCCCATACTGCAACGAAAATAAACCACCAAAGGTTGTTATATCAAGTACGAATTTAATGGCCATTGTCTTCATATCGGATTCGTCAGTCTCGCATCGAGGCTTCAAAGCTACATACAGATCCTTGGATAAAAAAGGTGAGTTGGGTGAAAGGCTTAAAAGGGTGGGTTAATTTTACAGTTGACATCTATTTATTTATCAAAGATTTATTGGCGCTTTTTAGGCACATATTGACCGCTTTTTGGTCCTTTTTAGCATGCGGTGAGGTAAAGAGTGAAAGTCATGGAACAATTATGACTCCTGGCTTCCCACTGACGTACCCCAGGGAAGGAGAATGCCTCTGGTTGATCAGTGTGCAAGATCATTTGTATTTGAGACTTGAATTCGTGGCTTTTGAATTGGAATTCAACACACAGCTCTGCATGGATGAGATTTTTATTTGGGATGGTAAAACTGCATCATCAAGGCTTTTGCTAAGGTAATAAAACTCGTCAATTTGAGGAATATTTTAAAGGTTATTTTACTAGGCAGCATACCATTAAATCTCCAACACTTCCCAATAACAGTTCTCTCTAAACTGGGTGTTTTGGAAGATAGCTATTCAGTTCAGTTGAGTTCAGTTTAGCTCATTTCAGTTCAGTTCAGTTGAGTTCAGTTTAGCTCATTTCAGTTCAGTTCAGTTCAGTTCGGTTCAGTTCAGTTCAGTTCAGTTCATTTCAGTTCAGTTCAGTTCAGTTCAGTTCAGTTCAGTTCAGTTCACTTCAGTGCAAGGTCCCTACGTTGTTCATCCAACTATAAAGCTTGTTTCTCCATAATCCTTATCCTTCGCAGAGGCTGTCGATTAACACCCCGCGTCATCTACTCAACATCGAATCATTTAAGGATAAAGTTCACATCACGTGGTTATCACCGAAAACGAGGCTTCAAGGCCTTTTATACAACTACTACCACAAAAGGCTGCGGTGGAGAGTTTTACGCTGAAAATGGCACGCTGACGTCACCAAATTACAACATAGAGGCTGGGTACACATATCCTGCTTATAGCAATTGCATTTGGACTGTAACAGCGCCAAAGAATTATGTCATCTCATTTAAATTCATTCTGTTTGACGTCAAAGCAGGCAGAGATGGCTTTTGTGATGAGGACTATATTCAGGTTTTCGACGGACCAAACAGTAGAACGCGACCAATAGGTATGTTCTGTAGTAAAAACTGGATTTTATGCACCAAGGTTTCTGTCAGTTTAGAATCATTTCAATACTGCCATCATATGGCATAACAGCAAACTCAACAGAATTTATATCCCTTGTCAGTTTGCGATCATAACTCGCTCTTTGAAAATAAATAGATCTAATGGCACTGTGTGCTGAGCCAAAAGGGGGTGCTTCATTTTGTGGCCAGGCGAGGGATAGTTTCAGCAACATGTTGTGATTTTTGATGAAGTTAAAAGTGTTTGCATTTTTCGACAGGTAAATATTGCAATGTGGAGAAACCTAATATCATAACCTCGAGTGGGAATACGCTGTCTATGAGGTTTGTGAGCAACGAAAGAAAACATGGAAAAGGATTTTTGATCCAGTACAGAAGACACAAAACAGGTAGGAGACCATATTGACCTCGCCTCGTTTGTGGCACTCTGTTTATCTTTATGCGAGATGTGCTGCTTTCACCCCCGGTAATTATACAAAAATACAGTAACATTAACAGTGTCTGCTTTGATCGCAGGGGGTTCAAGAATTGATGATGTTTGAGCGAAGAATCTCTACGAATGTTTATTTGGATTTTAAACTCTGGAAAAAAGCCTGGAAAAATTTCACTTCTTTGAGATTTGTTTATTTTGCTAGTGTCTCTGTGATGATTGCAGCCATTATTCTCATTAATTGTCTTTAAATTGAAGATTGCAACAGTCCGCTTGGAATGGAAGATGGTCGCATTACCAGTTACCGAGTCAGTGCATCCTCATTCCTAAGGGAGAGTCCGCATTTTAGGCCAGACGCGGCAAGATTGAATGGACCGTACACATGGTGTAGTCAGGTAGATTGTCTCTTCATATTCTACCATTCCGCACTTTCTTTAGTTGGTTTCTAATAGCTACCGTCAAAATGTATTGACAAACATAAAACTATAGAGGTTTCACGTTGGCCTGATGAGACTTACTAACCTTTTCAATTTTTTTTTATTTTAGCCTCAGATAAACAACGAAGTTGGAGAGTTTCTGCAAATTGATTTGGGAAAGTCGACCCTATTGACAGCCATTGCAACGCAGGTATGTATCACCTTAAAATCAGCCTCGTTCAAGTCTAACATAATATTTAAAGAGGAGGCTAGTTAATAAGGGCTAATTAGTCTTATAGGCTATTATCTTATAGTTAAAAAAGGTATTTTCTTTGAAAAACGGAACGCATTTACTTGTATTTCCGAACTTCTTATTGCAAATACATTTTTAGATTTCTCATCAATATTTGAATTTCCTTGCATTCTCATTGTTGGATTCCCTCAAGGATTCAAGCTATCTCCATTGCTATTCCGACTCTTTCGTTGTTTAGGGATACATGATGACTGGTACGAGACAATCATATTATATTACGAAATATAAATTGATGTACAGCAGCAACGGTGGAAGATATTTCAAAACATACATTAATCCATCGGATAAGAATTTAGAATATCAAGCCAAGGTAAGATTTACATCAATGCAATCATTGTGAAATGTAATGTGATGTAATGTAATGTAATGTAATGTAATGCAATGTAATGTATTGTAATGTAATCTAATGTAATGTCATGTGATGTCATGTGATGTCATGTAATGTAATGTGATGTAATGTAATGTAATGAAATGTAATGTCATGTGATGTAATGTAATGTAATGTGATGTGATGTGATGTGATGTGATGTGATGTGATGTAATGTAATGTAATGTCATGTAATGTCATGTCATGTAATGTCATGTCATGTCATGTCATGTCATGGCATGTCATGTCATGTCATGTCATGTCATGTAATGTAATGTAATGTAATGTAGTGTAATTTAATGTAATGTAATGTAATGTCATGTCATGTCATGTCATGTCATGTAATGTGATGTGATGTAATGTAATGTAGTGTAATGTAATGTAATGTAATGTAATGTAATGTAATGTATTGTAATGTGATGTAATGTAATGTAATGTAATGTAATATAATTTAATGTAATGTATTGTAATGTGATGCAATGTAATGTATTGTAATGTAATTTAATGTAAACTAATGTAATTCAATGTGATGTAATGTATTTCCTTCGGCTGATCGGTTATATATTTTATATTCTAATGATCTGAACCTTTTTGCAGGTTTTTCACGGCAACGCTGACTCAGTTGGAATCAAAAGAAATGAGTTGGAGCAACCAATTGTCGCTCAGATGTTCCGAATTGTACCACTTGGGTACATGCATGGCAGGAAACGGACCATATGTACCAAAGTCGAAGTTTATGGGTGTAAATTTAATTTTGGTAAGTTATGAATGTTCCTTGGATCTCCGAGTGCTAGTATGACCTTTGACTTGAAGACTTTAACCTTTGACCTTGTTGACTGTATAATAGTTTGACCCTTGGACTTTGATGATCAGTTATGTGTTGAGGGAAAACATGTGATAACGTGCAACAGCACACAACACTATGCAACAACACGCAATACAATTCAACAGAATGCAATGACGTACAAGAAGATGCAAGACTATGCAGCAACATGCAACAATGTGTTGTAACGCGCAACAAAATTCTAGAACGTACAGTAACATTTAATACTATGCAACAACACGATGCAACACGTGCAATAACGTGAAACAACACATGTCACTATGCCACCCCATGCAACATCCTCCAACAACCCGCAGCATCGTGCAACAGATTGCAAAAGCGTATATTAACATGCAGCAACGTGAAACAACATTCATAAACTCGCAATAACATGCAACTTTGTGCAATTACACGCAATACCATGCAACTTTGTGCAAAGAATATAGCATGTTGTATTGCAAAAATCTGTTTGAACTTTTCCTGAACTTCCGTTCTTATTCTAGGTGACGGCCAATTGTTCCAATCTTTAGATGGGCACATATTCTACCAAGGCAAGACAACAAGTCCAAAGTCCAACCAATGGATCGTTTCATCTTCTGCAATTTACATGAATTCTGCAATATACATCATGCCTTTGTATTTCAATATTGATTGTGATATGGCTGTGCTGAGAATTTCAGATGGTGTACAAAATAACAGTTTTTGTGGATCGAAACAACCACCTCTCTACCAGTTGTACTCTGGAAATGGACAACTCAAAATATCGCTCGAAGCTGTCAAGGATAATTTGCAAGGGCAAAACTTTGGCCTAGAGTTTTTCACAGAGAATTTGGGTATGTAGGCTCGTTATATTTTATAACTTGAAATTATGATATCATAGTGTCAACAATTATTATGGAAGAAAAACAAGCATTTATAGTTAATTAACGCGTAAACAAAGCCCGCTAAAGTATTGGAGCACCATGCTCTGTTTGCCGTTGCATTCTCTTCCCGCCTTCTCTTTACAATGATATGAAATGGAAAAGAAGAGAAAGTTGGATATGAGTTGAAATAAATGCATCAGAGGTCTTGTGGCATTGTATATCTTTCTTCACAGCATTGCTTCGTAGATAACCTACCGTTCCAACTACTTCTGGCACCCATTGTGGGTTGCAATCATTTTAAATTTGACAACCTCGACATTTCTGGTAACAACGATGTTTGATTTTTCTGACTTTCAGTCTTTTCTTTACATTTAGGAACAGGCAGAGTTCTTAGATCCCCCCGTGGATTAGTCAGGGGTTTTCGGTCGCTTCGAAGCGTACATACACAGGCATTGAATGTTTCTAGAAGTACTTGGATCATTGCTGTACCCCCTGGTCAAAGAATCGCTGCAAAATTTACGCAGATGAAGCTAGGTGCTGCTAAAGGTGGTCATTGTGATGATTACGTGGTGATTAAAGATGGACTGTTTGGTATGAACTATAACTGATTTGCATCATTTAACTCTCGTTTAAATGCAAGCCATAAACTTTTTTATCATAATAATAATCATCATCATCATCATCATCATTCTATAATCTAATCAAAATATTAGGCAAAATATTGATATAGTAATACCAACTAATAAAAGCAAGGGCTGTTCCTCCATAGGCTCCTGTTTTAGTGTATTTATTTTTAGCATTCTTAGCTCGTCAAGTGTGCTTTTAGTTCTTTTTTGTAGCACCTGAGTGTTTGGATTTCTCTAATATTAGCTGGGATATCGTTCAAAGCCTTTGAGGCAGGGTAGTAAAATCCTTTTTGGCATGTTCATTTATGAGCCTTAGGATCTGGAGATCCTTGCAGTTCCTTGTTCATAATTTGAGAACATGGATCTATATTGGCATTTTTCAAAATGATTTGCTACTGATAAGCCTGTTAGTATTCATTTTTGTTTTTTTCAGGCTCTTCAAAAACATTTGGAAATTTCTGCCACAGTTTACCAATGAAACCAGTTTTGACTTCAAAGAATATGATGAGAGTAGAATTTCACACAAAATCAAACTCTGAAAGATCGAGAAGAGATTTGACATCTTCAGCCATTTCCTTTGAAATTATTTACGCAAGTCTACCAATAAACACAAGTTCAGGTAAGTTCCATAGTCCCCTGCGCAGCATCATTTTCTTAGCCAATCAAATAAAATCTACGTGACGAATAGCATGTAGCGATTAAATACTTGTAACCTCTACGCAGCACAGTTTTAACCAATCACAATCGGTTAACGTGCAATTCAATCTATGTAACCATCATTCATGGCTTCTGCGCAGCACCATCTTTTTAGCAAATCATTAAGGTTGATGAAATAAGTAAAGGCCATTCATTAAATATATTGCCAGCCAGTAATAGTCTTTCACCACTTTCACCTTTCAAGTCGACAGAGCCTCTGCGCAGCAACAAATATTTTAGCCAATCATGAGGAATCCACTTGGTTAGGATCAGGTATCAAGGACAATTAAGGTGATAATGACGACAAATATCTAAACATATATGAAGAAAAGTAATGCATTAACTAATAAACCTTAGATATAGATTTTTGAACCTTATGGGATAGTAGACCAGGATTTTCTGATAAAATTTACGTTCAATTCTAGTTACAAATTTGATGTTACTTTCTGCTGAGGACACGGCGAAGGAACGGCCTAAAGGCAAGGGAGGAACTGCAGGAATTCAAAATGGCGACCGGCACTCATTAAAAATTGCAACACTGTTGGCAACAATGCTGTTGGTTCTCCTACCAACGTAAAAATATTTATTCATCTCAATTGTGTAACGAATACACTTGGTGCGCAGATAAACGCGCAATTGGCGGGTTTCCGCGATCCCTCACTGGCGGACGTAGCATGCACTCATTGTACTCGTGAGTATGGAGAGCGTCACTCCTGAATTTAACAAGATAATACATGAACTGCATATGCACACACAGATTTGACGGGGGTAATATACGTGTATCCAGAGATTTATAATTACATCCAGCGGAGGACTACCTTTTGGCTGATTCCAACTTGGCTGACAGAACTGCTCCTGAAAATAACTAATTAAACTACGAAAATCCTGCTTTATCGCAGAAAATACTGTGTAAAAAATACCCTGCTGATACTTTTTGATGCCCTGACATTATAATATGGACAGTTACGTGTTCTAAGGAAATTTGAGAGCATCCGCTTTTCGTTTAGGCCATGGCTGACTTTCTAGCCTCTGAAAATGCATTGTGGGATAATTAACGGCTGCAAAGGTATCTGGGTAGCACATGATCACAACGGTCGTCTGTTTCATGGTATTCAAAGAATTGTATATAAAAAAGCATTGATTTAACAAACTCTAAGGAAAGTATTCTATAATAAGTTGGCAGAATAAGTGTAAGAGTATAAATTATCGACAATGTTATTTTTATCTATGACGTCATTTTAAAGTGAATTGCATAATTCGCTAGTTAGAGAGTATTTATTTTAACGTCAGAATATAAATTATTGCGTGTTTGTAAGAGGTTTACCCTGCGGGTGCCCTGTTAATGCTAAATGGCTTCAAGCTTATGCAGATGTACCTTTTGATGTGTAACAAGTGAACATGGCAAAACAATAAGTCGCTCCTGCGGCAATCTCAGCAATGCTGTGTCGTTGATCAGGACTTCTCAGCAAAAGAGACGTTGCTCTACGCCATTCATCGTCATCAGAGGCGCAGTTAAAAATACAAATTGATTTGACGATACCCTAGTCACTATCTACATAGGGTAATTAGCAACCTCAATGCTGAGGGCTCCGCTGATGAAATACGATTGGCTACTGCATGTACAGCCGTTTGACAAAAACTTAGTTGGAAGGGGAAAAAGTAAGGGGTTGATGGTTTCATACCATCAATATTCTAGCATCAATACAAGTAAATTTATACCTCCTCGTAAAAAAATGCATCCAATCCAATAAAGAGTTTGATCAAGTGTAGTTTATATCCCATGCCCTTTCTCCAGCTGCAACAACGAATGCAAGAAGAAAGAGCACGTGACCTGAAATTTAGAACATGATAACACTGAATTTTCTCAAATTTCTGTAGCTGCGAAGAACTATTTTTGTAGAGCAAGTTTGAATGATGGTCGACCCCACCCTCCCCCTGACCCTTGCATAAAATAGCACTTCTTAGTATTGACTTGCCTTTTGGTGAAACGGGGGTATACCTTTGTTCAATTTGCATAAGCATGAGGCATTGTAGTGCACTCACAGGGGAAATAAAATAGTTTTGTCAAGTATCAGTAAAATTGTCTTAAAGTGCAAAAATCAAATTATTCAATTCACCTGATATCCTAAAGCTACGCTTCTTTAAATGTTTCTTCGCTAAATCCGCTGAAAATTATTGGGTAAAGAATTTTCCAAGTAGATGGTATTTTGGCCTGGCAGCATAATTTACCAGAAGTACATAGTTTATATTCTTAGCGAGGAGTGCACGGTGAAAATAAACAGTAAGAGTGCATTTATCAGAGGTTTTCCGCAACATTACCCTCTTTTACTGAAATGATTTAGCTTTGTCTGCTGCTAAATCCTTTCAGCTGTCCACAGCCTCAATATATGGAGTGAAAGCGTTTGAAAACCACTTACTAAATCGCAAGGGAGGGGCTTCAGAGCTCTGTCTGTTCCTAAATGAAAAGAAAGAGCATTTAGCAAAGTCCTTTAACCAAAGCTTTATCTATTAAGAACGGCCTAATAAATAGTCTCAGAAGAACTCATAAAGTCCCCGGGATTCATAGCCAGTGATGATGGAACTACTTATTTTAGGTTGACACAACTAGGCCCCCCAATAATGACAGCAAAGCATTCCCACCGTAAGATTAATTTAGTACAGTTTTCGTCAAAATTTATTGAAAATCAAAACTCCCAGTTCTAAATTCTAAAAGATATCTAAATTAGTACTTGTTATTATGTAAATACCACATCACATTGTTTCTAAAAACACTGTTCACGAGCTCAAAGTCCCACTGGAGCCTGGTTTCCGTGCATTGTGCTCCCAGGGGACCTTAGAATCGTGGAGATGTAGGTTTAAAGGGATGGATTGCTCAACGTCTTCATTGAAGGGAAAAGTCTTGAGCAAAAAACACGATAAGCAGTAGCAAGGAAGATAACGAGGAAGGCTGCTGAAACAAGGAACGTTGCAAAAATGGTTGCTCAGACTGAGAAAGAGGCAATGCCATGGATAGATAACGCCCTACCTCATCTGTTTATGTTTTGCTTCAAGCAAATATGATCTTCTAGGCCTGAGAAACGTTGCAACGATTTGAGATTCTGGCGGCAAGAACTATCTGCTACAATGATGGATGGATGCGAGAATGCTTTCGGATGTGAATCGTGGTTAAAGAAGATGGCATCTTCGATGGAGGCGAATTCGAAGAAGGTTTAAAGAAAGATTAAAGAGCTAATCTAAAGGTATGATTTCTTGATGCATTATATAATTTTTATTCCTCTTGTTTTTTTACGGATTTAATACATCTAATTCCTTTTAATTTCTTTTTTCTTTATCGACTTAACCTTCTAGAAGAAGACGGTTATTATTTAGAGGTAGGAGTAGGAGTAGGGTAGCTTTTCGTTTGGGGTTGGAATTAGTGTAGTGATAGAATAGGGTTACTTTAAGGTCTGTGTAGCACTAGGGTTCATAGAATTGATAGCTCAAGTGCCTATAGTGATCAACAAGGTAACAGTTCTCATAAGAGGCTGCACTAAGTATGTAGAAATCTCTCTAACTCAATACGAGGTACTCTTCATGTGATCATACTAGGCTCAACCAATAGGGTCGGAAAAGAAAGCAAATCTCAGCGTTTTTCTGGGCGGAGTTTCCTTCTCTTTTTCATCTGAATGGTAGGCCGATCAAGTAATAGATAGTTCCTGGCTCCACCTCTTTCAAATAGGCAAATACAATAGCTGATAGATATGCCAAAATTCTGGAATAATTTGGCATAACAACCCCAATATATCCCAAAAAATCCAGATCAAAGAAAAGCAATAAAAAAAGTTTTCAAAGGAAATAAATAATTTCACCCATCGATACATTAAGTATTAATATACATTGTGTGCAATTTTTAATTGACAAAATTTACTGAAAATTTGGAAAAAAATTTCTGCTTACTTAGATGAAGTTTTAACTAAGGAAGAGCTTGTCATTACTGCACCAAAATACCTTTAAAGAGGTTCAATTGCATCAGAATTATCCCATCTTCCATCGTGCTATCAAAATGAGCAGTAGATAGTAACAACGAAGATTAATGTTCTGGGCTTATAGCAAATCAAGCTGAACCCGCCAGAAAAACGGTGTGCCCGCCACCCAGAGATTTCCTATTTTCACGAACATGCCCAATTCCATTCTGCTAAGGAAGAAAGTAAATAAGCTGCAAAAGGCTTTAGTAACGCAGCCCCGGGGGTCAGTATCAAATTTTCACTATTTCAAACATTATAGATCGGATGCCAAACAGTCCATGCAATTCCAGGTGAATTAAATATGATGTTCCAGTGCTTCACCCCCGTGTCATCTTTGCTACTGCCTCCCATAACTGCTTTTCCTAGCTGCGTTTTCTTCCCCATGATCTTGTATTTGCCACTGATGGCGCATGTCAAATCGCTATCTTTGAAATCTTCATGGGATATTTTGAATTTACATTCGCCGTTGATATCAACGTTGTGTTGCGTAGGCCCTTCCAGAGATTTCGATAACGTGGTCTTTTTCCCGACCCGGTTTCCGAGACGCTTCAAGTAGCATTTCACTTGCAAAGCTAAGCGAAAAATACAAAATAATATTAATTAATGATAATATACAAAATAATTTTTAAATAAAAGCCATATATTGACATGGCAGAAAGCACAAATATTCGCACATTTTACAAATGCTTTAGACAAAAATTGGCAGATCAGGTGAACTTATTTGCAGTTAAACGAATTGTTGTTTCGGCGTGAAACCTTCTATTTGGTCGCATCGAGAGAGGGGGGCAGGGGGCCCCTGGGCGGCTGAGCCAATTAATTACGGAGACATTATAGTAGATGAAGGTAGATTTAAAGTAGAGATCTGTAAGAAGCTTCTTATTTCAATATATTTAAAAAAGATGGCCTACCTGACATGTTTTCCAACGGCATGTTTGAAGGGACTTTAACAGTTTTTACCAAGACATGCAAACTGCCTGGATCATTGTAAATCAGTTGGATCAAAACATCGCCGAACTCGCTCTGGAAATCGTAAAATTTTACATCAGGATACAAGTGGATGACGTCATGGTATGGGATAAGTAACAATAATTAAAAACAATAAAAAAACTAAATATAGAAATAATACAGTTAAGAATAAAATGCAATGTAACATCTTAAGAATACAAAACAGCATTACTCGATGTTTAAGTTGAAGCACAAGAAAATGTATCAAAAAAGAACACAATCAATAAAAATAATCAATGCAATACATAAGAATACTGTGCAATGCAATGCAACGTAATATAGCATAATGCAATGCAATACAACGAAATGCAAAGCAACGAAATGCAATGCAACGAAATGTAATGCAACGAAATGCAATGCAACACAATGCAATGCAACACAATGCAACGCAATGCAATACAAAACAATACAATCGATACAATACAATACAATCGATACAATACAATACAATACAATACAATACAATACAATACAATACAATACAATACAATTTCAACACACTGTCGTTAAATGTGTACTCAAGAGAAATCCAGAGGACATATGCCGATATCATTTGATAACTCCTAGAATTGATGCACGAGTTAAAAATGAAATGCTTGCTGGTTTGAGGTGACTAGAAACTTTGTAAAGATAAAAATTCAAAAGAAGTAACGAAGGTACAAACCTGCATTGATGCAATCTTGATATTAAGTGCAACATCAGTTAATACCTGGCTGTAAATCTCTTTGCAGAGAAGTGGCAATCTAGCTTCCCCATAAACAATATCCTTACTTGATTTATCAACATAATGAATGAGAAATAAGGCTGTTTTTGCCTCGAAATCACGATTCATAGGCCGAGAGGAGAAGACAAATTTCTCATCGAAGGCAGCAATTGATGAGACTTTTTGTTGCTTTGTCGTATAAATTGCTTCTCTTTCGGGCAATAGAACAACGCTCGCATAAATACCGACAATATCTGGTCGGATTATTTGCAGTTTTGTCAATTTCTTCAAGGTTATGTTAAGTTTTTTTCTTGATTTGTCCTCGTATTGCAAAGACACTTGCACTTTACCGAGTGACCCAATACCGAGCGTTCTTTGCCTCGAGATATTGTAAAGTTCGGGTTGAAGGTCAAACGAAGCCAAGTCTTCCATCGAGAACGAATTTTTTCCTTCGCTATTCACCGAAGATGCATCGTCGTCAATCAACGGATCTAGTTTCGGCTTCAATAGGTTTCGGGCAGTCTTCGGGCTAAAATTCGCCGGTAACGAGACTACTGACTCGGTAAGTCTTCGGTTACGATATGGCGAGTTTCTTGAACTGGTTGAAGAGTGCCTACTGTCAATATAATTTTCGGTAGCTGGCGTTCGCTTCAATTCGGGCTGGATGGAACTCGCATAGAATTCGCCAGGAATCGTAAACTTGTTCTCGTTTGATTGCAGAAACGCGGGCGGATTTTGGTGAGGTAGCTGTGTCGCTGCTTCCTTTCGCCTCTCGACCAGTTTCTGGTATGGAACGACTGGTTTCGGGTTGCTACGGTAAACGAAAAATGTATTCGCATTGCTGTCTTGTTCACTCGGGCAACACGACTCGCAGCAGGCTCGTATCTTTTTGTAAAATCGGGCTATGATTAGGGTTAGAGCTGTGGCGAAGAAGAGAGCGCCAAGTGATATAGACAAAGCCAATAGTATCTCTTCTTTCAGAGTGTTGTTAGATTCACCCATTGTCTATATCTGCAAAGAAAAGCGAGTTAAATATCAGCCTCATGAAGGTGACATTAATTGCAGAGCTGCTTCGTAGCTACCTTGTCAACGCAGCGTGACTCTGCGCTATCCCAAATACCTTTCGTTGTAACATTTTTAAAAGGATGTTTAAAAGAGTTGTTTAATGGGAAAAGAAAATTAAAAAACTTATTATGTAATAAGTATATCGAATCAATTTTAACATGTTACAATTAAGTTGTTTAATGAGAAAAGCAAATAATTTTATTATGTAATATGGATACCGATTAATTATAACTTGGATAACATGTTATTTATTTTTAACATATAAACCCACAAGGTTCTAGTTATCGGTTTCTTTTTTGTATAATAATATTAATGATGCGAAAATGCTGAATGTTGGCCAGGTCATCTTACAGAGAGTGGGGTCTAAGTTATCATTCTCGGCGTAATGTTGTTATGTGGGTTGAAATAAGTAAGAACCGGTGCAGCTTAGCTTTCGGAAACGCCTCTGCCTAAACCCACAAATTATTACATTTGAAAAGCGCGTGGGTAGGATTTTGATACAGAGATCAGGCCAATTAAGCTCAAACAAAAGAAGCGATTGAGCGAAAATGTGACAAAGTTGCATCAAATTTGTTGCCATGACGTTATATGCTCCTCCGCTCAATATATAATCCTCCGAAGTCCCCGCATAGGCTCTTCCATACATAAAAGAAGCATTTTCCAAACAAAACACAAGGAATTCTTGGGGCCAAGTTGTAGGTGGGGTGGGAGGGACTCAAGTCCCCTAAAAATTTACGCCCAAGGCATGGGTTAAGTCAAAAGTTAGCAATAACCCTGCATTGTTTTCGGGTGCAAAAGGGTATTTTTTCATAAACATAAGATCTATTGTTTTGGTAAACAATACAATTTTTGTTTCATAAACAATAGTTCTATCTTTAAATACTTTTAAATCGTTTTGTACACTTTTAATACCCAAGAAAATGTAATGGAGGTGTTTAAAAGGAAGTTACTTGTCTGAAAACTTATGACTGAAAATCATATTTACTGTTCCTCGCTGTTAAAGCCAATAATTGTAAAAAGTAGCAAGTTTCAGATTTCCAATGCTGCCCGTAACTAATTCTACATAAAAAGATAAAATGGGTAAATATTTGTTGCAACTAGCAAGCGATTAAACTGCCTTGGGCCAGAAAATAGTATTTTTTCTTCATAAAAAATGTGCATTGGATGTTCCTTATAAGCAGGCTTGAATCAGGGAATTCTTGAATTTTATCATGATTTTGTGATTTAAACCATGCTTCCCGTCGGACTGAAAGTACGTGAAATTTTGTACCTTTACAATATCAAAAAAAAATTGTCGATGACAATAATTTCTATAGTTTCCGGGTACGTTGCGAAATAATTCCACAGGGCCTCATAAAATATTTATATTTGTTGATAAAAGTGATTATTTAACTCACCTAAATTGCAGGCTTTAACTTTGCTTTTCGCAGATTCTCAAATCAGGATGTGAAAAGTAAATTCTTCGTACATTTATGGCCGGCATTCGCGTTCGTGTGAACTTAGTTTCAACATCGGCGTGGGATTGTGTAGCATAACAAAACAGCACATTTAAGAACCAGTTGAGTTGACTGAGATTAAATTACATTTAACAAAGTTTCCACCAGTCCACATGTAAAACAAAACATTACCTGTGTTCAAATGTGACTTTATCGTCCTCTGGCATTTCGTTTGAGGCCAAGTTCGCTCAGTTGAATTTTTATCGAGACGTTTTGTGAAGGCGTCATGTGTAGGCCGTGATTTGAAAACAATCAAACATTTGTATGGTTTAATAATATCCCTTTGAAGGGAGTGAAAGACGTATTGTGAATTGTGAAAGATATGGGTGGATTTTTTGTCAACAAAATCAAACAATGGAAATTTAGATAACACAGATTCGTTTCTGTGTTAAATCAAGCGTGAATTGCGGGGGCGATTTGACCGCATAGCAGGAGCAGGGGTGGATAAGACCATTGGGAAGGGGTGGCATCAATTTAGTTTTAAATTTCATATTGAATAAACGAACTGGTCGCTGGAATTATAGGCTTTTTCCAACAAATTGCTTTGTAAGAGGAAAGTACTTAGCTCCTAAAAAAGGCAAGAACCTAAAAAAGCATGTGACTATGATTTACTCGGAAAATTACCCCCCCCCCTAGTTCTTAGAAAACGGCTGCAGCGTAAATTTTATTGCTTAACTGGATCTCGATTTTGTCAAAAATGTCATTTTTCAAAGAACTGCAGAGTAATTCAAAATGCTTTAGGTGAGAAATGCAACTATAATGCTATGATATTTTCGACCTACATTTTGTTAACTTGAAAAAGAGGGGGGTGACAGCAGATCATTGACCATAGCTTTAACTACTAAATTATTCATTTTCAGTCCCCCATTCAGTCCTTATCCAAGGCTTCATAATTCTATTTGCATCGGACAAACAGTGCTAAAGTGATTTGAAGATAATAATAACAATAATAATAATAATAATATAAATATTCATACCAGGTCTAACCTTTTCAGTGCCACAAAGGCACTGTTATCAACAAGGGTCCTGATAAGATGCTACACAATTTATCCATTTTTGGCACAAATCTTATGCGTTTCAGTATGGTACACATTTTGAAGAGACAAAATACAATATGGTCATTTAATTTGATGTTAAAGAGAGGTCTACTTTTCACAATGCAAATCTAACAATTTGTTTGAAATGTTCAACTGGTAACATTTTCTGCATCTCAATTAACGTTAACCATTTTGAGTCTGCACCAAATTCAGGGTATTCATTTCTCTCTGTTTGGAGTATTGCTTTGTAATAGAAAACCTGTAAAATAAAAAGTATAATTTCAGTAATTAGATCTTTTTTTAAAGAATATAATCTAATATTTGTAAAAAATTCAAATTTGAAAGAGAATCAAAAACAATTAGAATAGAAAAGAATAGAATAGAATAGAATAGAATAGAATAGAATAGAATAGAATAGAATAGAATAGAATAGAATAGAATAGAATAGAATAGAATAAAATAGGAATAGGAATAGAATGGAATAGAATAAGAACAGAATAGAATAGAATATTAGTATAAATTAGCTTAGAATAGAATAGAATAGAATAGAATAGAATAGAATAGAATAGAATAGAATAGAATAGGAATAGAATGGATTAGCTTAGAATAGAATAGAATAGAGTAGAATAGAATGGAATGGAATAGAGTAGAATAGAGTAGAATGGAATAGACAGAAGCAAAGGACTAGAATGTAACAGTACAATAGAATCAAATTAAAAATAAAAAAAATCAGAATACCTTTCTGCCTTGTACCTCACTCTCTTCTCTTTTTGATGATGATATCTTTTCAGTACAAACCCCTGCAGGGGCATTGCTCAAAAACAATGCATTATCAGGGCTTATTAATCTTTCTGCAGCCTAGAAAGCAAAGTCATGTTCATGATCTACAATTCTATCTAAAACCATAATTTGAAGGAAGCAAAACACACATGTATATTTATGAATATAACCAATTCTCAACAAGTTTAGTTTTCAGTTTTCAGTCTTTTTTTATTGTGTCTTACGCATGATAGAATGAAAAATCTGTTACTGTGCTATGACAGGAAGGTTCAAACTACGAAGGTTCCCAACAAACTCCAAGAAATGAATGATTCTCCTAACATTTTTCTTATTGAGTTAGATTAGATGGATTAAAAATTATTAATAGAGATTTGCATTGAACAAACAGTCCCACCATCATTATGCATTTAATGCAATCCATTGCAAAATTCATACCTGTCTTAACGATTCCCCCTCAACTATCTCAGCTTCGGGAAGCAGCCATTTATCCCCATGCTTTACAACAAGATGCAGACTCGTATCCAAAAGTCTTTTTGGTGAGTATTCACCCTCATCTGTTATTTTCGATCCAAGCTGGAGACTTTTAAGTTCTTCTGAAACTTCTTCTTCCTCATCCTATTAAAATGAGCAAATATAAAAATTGGCCTAATGTTGGCAAATCATTGGTCTTGTATCAATTTAATAATTAGATCCTCATTTTAAAAATTGGAAGGGCAAAGCAGAAAATATACAATAAAAAAATCCTATATCATAAAAAGAAACTTTTATGCTAAACATAGCATAGAGTGTTGTTACTGCAATGCAAAATAATAGTTTAGATATAGCTAGTCAAAAAAAAAAATAGAAAAGTGATGGTACCTCCATCTTGGAAAGTTCTTGTTCACATTCTAATCTCTTTTGCTCTTCAGCTTCAGTGGTCTTCTTTTTAGTAGATTTTGAGCCTTTTGCTAATTTGATTTTTCTCACTTCATGACTAGATAGTGAACTTTGCTCAAATTCTAAAGATTTTTGATATGTGTCAAACTTTTGCTCAAGTTCTGTGTGATCTTTAGATGTTACTGGTTTTCGTTCAAGAAGCACTGCAACAAACACCTTCCATGGTTTTCTATAGAACGGTAGCTCTGGTTTTATACTTTCTGCTTGAGTGCTTAGATGATGTCGAGCAAGCTGGGCTGGAATCCCTAAATGATGCAAGGATTTCTTAAAAAGAGCAAAAAAATTTCTATTTACTCTCTTGAACACAAGTTCTATCTAAAATGATGTCCCTACCGAACCAACACACAATAGGCCTCAAGTGTCTATAGCCATACAGGTTCTTTCGTGTTGCAAAAATTGTGAAACTCCGAAGTTATTACGAGTAAAAATAAATCATGATAAAGATAATTAGTTTCAAGACAATCCTCATACCTGAAGTCGCGCCTTTTGTCGTTGTTCTAAAGAGCAGTAACCTCTTCACAGCTAGGCCACCAAACTCCGCCATTACTCCAGATAAACTTGGAGACTCACTTTGATAACTCAAAATGAGGCAGAAGCATTCACTTCAATGTTGTTCGTGATCAAATTTGCGGAAGTCCTCCCTGGTTATTTCCTTCGAGTAGCAGTGGAAGAGCATTTGCAACTTGCAGGGGCAGGGCAAGCATCATGTCACATCAAACCGGCATCAAAGGTAAATGAATAATTAATTGAAGCTTATTTTATCATCTTCTTGAACCATTGGATGTGTTCGTTGTATATAGCACCTCTGCAGATAACAGCTTTTATGGTTTGTGCACTATGTTTGTAAAATCTCGCTTCATATACCGAAGTGTTAAGTTTCAAATTCAATAGGTTATGTCAACACCTACCTGCCTTTTATGCCTAGATTTTACCACAAGAGTGATGCTTTTGGGGTGTTATGGTGTAGCTTGCTGCAGATGATTGGGAAATATCGCTCAGTTCATTAAGAACAATCTCTCTGGAGAGGAATGGAATAGGGAAATGCATTTAGATGGCAGAATCATTGATTTGTTTTTCTGATTTTTTGCAGCCAGTGATTCATTAGCGAAGTTTTTTGCTACAGCCAAAGAAGGAAATGTGAGATGCATGAAGATTGTCATCAAAGATGGTAATATCAGATTTGTTATTCCTATTGTAGAGAATAAATGTAACATGTTTTCCTTGCTCTTTATGATAGCCATATGTTTTCTAATCCTAATAATGTACAAATTAATTCCAATATTTAGGCTGCACATTTCTCAAAAAACATTTTTTTTACTGATTTTATTTTCTGTTTCTTAGAGGAGCTTGTTTTAGATGAATACAAAGAACCAGTTGGGAATTTTGAAGAAGGTATTGTTTTCTCGTGGCTCACATTTTGTACCAGTTTTAAAAAACTTTGAAGAGACAAATTTTTGTAAATGAAGCATTAATGACAAGTTCTATCTTAGGTTATTTTCTACCCTTTTTGTTCATGTTTTAAAGATTTATTATCACTTATTCTCTATATTATTAGGAGTTTGCTATTAAGTTTGGCATTATTACAAAAGACACAACGATATTTATATAAATATATATATCATTTGAAAAGTTGTAAAAAATATGTTAAACTCTACATCCTACTATACTTTCTAATTACTTTACAAAGTATACAGCACTATAGGGAGGGGACCACAAAGAGCAAAATATAATGACTACTTTGTGGTGGTTAGTGGTAGAAAAGATAAAACAGAAAACAAATAGATGAAACAATCATGGAAACCGAAAATAAAATTCTTGTAATTATCATATTAATCTTATTTCTCAGAAATTTCTGTCAATTGTTAATTGTTTTTCTTTAGATTATGATGAGTGTGTCTTACCCTATCTACCTGAAAATGAGCCATCATATGTTCTGTACAGAATGGACACAAAGAATAATCAGGGATATCAGTGGCTTTTCATTGCTTATTCCCCAGACTTTGCAAAGGTAGGCATAAGTGTTGCTCCACAAGGATCTCTCTTCGTTTTTAGGGATCATGTTCTTGTTTAGACTGCAATCTGAGTTAAACTTATCACTTCACGAGTTCATTCATACTTTTGCACTCACCTTAAGTTGGTGATTTTATTTGGTTTGCAATCAAACTTTGATTCCTGCTTGTTACCCTGATGAGCTGCTGCATATTTCATTCTTAGCTTGAATTCATTTTTCAATTTGAATGTGTTTCTCTCTAAACATTTTAATAACTTTAACGCCATTTGCTGTTTCTTATGCTTTTGAGTAAATATCTTGTTCCCAGAAGACTGTGTGGTGTGTAAACAAAACTGTTTATAAGTTGTTGAATTTTTCAAATATTTAAAAATCATTATCTCATTGTTAGGTTAGATTTAAAATGATGTATGCCGGAACCAGAGCAACATTAAAATTAGAGTTTGGAAATGGCCACATCCAAGATGAAATTTTTGCAACGCATGTTGTAAGTTTTTACTGTTTATTTCTCCTTAAGTATTGGCAAATAATTCAATCTTTTTAAAAAATAATCTGGTTGCAAAGAATTGATAGCTCTATCTTGTTATTGCAGTCGGATGCATCCCTAGAAGGTTATAAAAAACATTTGGTGGCAAAGCAGGCAGATGCTCCCCTCACAGAGTCGGAGATGGAACTGAAAGAAATGGCAAAGAATGAGGTTTGTTAATCTTGTGAAGTACATATTTCCACCAAATTGTGGGATGGTACAAAAGAATAAATAAAGGAATAAATGAATGAATTAAGAATGAATGAATGACTGAATAATGTATGTCAATAAATTGAAACATGAATGAAGGAATGAATGAACAAAAGAACCAATGAACGAATGAACAAATGAACGAATGAAAGAATTAACGAGTAAATGGATGAAAAGATAAATGAATAAATGAATGGATGATATCTTGTTACCTAAGAATCAGCAATTATTTTTAATCCTCTATAGCATCACAACAAACATGGCGTTTCATCAAAACATGTCACATTGCCTGGAATTAACTTTCCAATGGATGAAGCAGCTTTTGACAAACTAGAAGAGATAAAAGACAAAAAAATCTCATATGTACAGTTGGTAAGTCAGCACTGTAAAAGTCCGCAGATAAAGAGCATTTGCCACCCAAGAGCCCTTGCTGTCTTGCAACTTCCTACAATGAATCGTATGATGCTAGAACCCGTTATCAGGGTAAATCATCTAGTATGGTACTCACTATTAGTGCTTCCAATACATGCCCACCCTGTCCCTATCCAACTGCCAATGGGTGCATAATGGCCAGAGCTCAGAAAAATGATTAATATTCCTCCCACCTAATGGCTCAAATTCATTTTCTTTCTCTTTCTCATAAAACAAAAGAGATCAAAAGAGATTAGTAGCCTGCCTCATGGCTGCAAGCCCTGAAACTGTGATATTCCCCCATTCTGCTAGCAACTACACCAAACCTTACAATGCTGTTAGCCTTCTTGCATACAATAGCATACCCTCTAGCATACCATAACCTACCATAACCTCCAAGTGGTATCAAGTGAGCAGTGATGATCTCGAGCCTGATTGAAAACTTCTACACAATGAGCTTTTATTAAACCACTCAGCATATGCCCGTCTTGTCTCCTCAACATATGATAGTTGTAACTTGATTCATTTCTGTTTTTCTTTCTGCAGCAAATTGACATAGAAAATGAAGAGATTCAATTGGCTAGATCGGAGAATGATCTACCAATAGCAGATTACCCCTCAGTAGTTCCTTCAGACACGGCTCGATACCATTTCTTTGTTTTCAAGCACACACACGAAGGAGACTACATGGAATCGATAGGTTTGTTAATACAATTCAGCTTATATTCGACTGCTCTATTTTCTTTATTCCAATAAAATACTGCAATATATATTTACGGTCTACACTAATTACAAGAATTACTTTACAGTACTACTCGGAGGAATGATGAAGGACTATGTCCGGAAGAAAAACCCACGGGGAGCAAAGGACTATGTCTACCCCAAGGGGATTAACATAAATAAAAGAGAGAAACAAAAAATTTTTAAACTGAAACTACAGAGCTAAAAGCAACACATACGGATAATAAGAACGATTGGATACTTAGGTCTGCTTCATATCAGACGGCAGATCGAGGTAATGGCAAAGGAACATTAAATGATACTAGTGAAACGTCTGTTCTATCAAGAGCCGTAGCTACAATGGGGTGAAGGGGGCGTGATTCCGCCTAGGGAAACCTTTTTTTCACCGTATTTTGATTGAAAGAGTACTTACCTCTAACATTCCCCAGTTCAGATCCTTAAATATGGCTTTGCGTTTCTCATTTTAGTGTTTGTCTACTCCATGCCTGGGTATTCCTGTTCTGTCAAAGAAAGAATGTTGTACTCATCTTGCAAGGCTTCAGTAACTGCTTTGTGCGAACAGCACTTGAACATGGAAATTGGTAAAAAGGTGAGAAACATTTAACTGACATTTAGTTGATTTTTTTCTCCGTTTTACTGATCAAATGCAATGTTAACGCTCATTTCATTTGTGTTGTCTCTATCCAACTGGGTAGAAACGAAATCCCACCCATCAGAGTTAGGTACTGCGGGGCTCCCTCGCAGATCCCTTATCGTCCATCGCCCGACGATGGTTTCATTACTGTTATGCGAAGGAGTTATGCGCAGTACCTACTTTTGATGGGTGGGATTTCGTGTCGACCATCCATCTGCCAACAGGTACTTTGTGGCTGCACCCTGCCTTACCATGCTGCTGACCTTCTTGCATACCATGACATACCTTCAAGCATACCATATCATCCCTTCGAGCACTTTAACATACCATACCTGGGTACCTGGTGGCTACACCCTGGCGGCTGGGGTTGTGGCAGCTATCAAGTCATTTGCGCTAAGGATTGTGCCCTCAAAGTTTTTCCTGAATACCTATTCACCGAACACTGGAGGTTACAGATGGTTTGGCTGTTCCGCTTGTGGAGGGAGAGTCCAACTCTGGTCTAGAACCGCGCGCCTTTCACTTCTTAGGCTCTTTGAACCGCTCCTTCACCCCACCGTTACCTGGCCTGGCCAGCTTTATTTGAGACTTTAACAGGATCATTATTTTTGGGTTTTTTTAGATTGAAATATCAGACGGCGCCGAATTAACTGAAGAGTTCCTGCAAGATGAATTGCACCCGAAGAAAATTTTACACCGGCCTAAGTTTGCAAAGCCCAAACCACCACCGGGTCGTGGGGCAAAAAGGATGACGAAAGGAGATAACGATTCGTGAACGTCGCTTCAAAAACTCGTTAATCATGGTTTAGTAACCAATTATATAATTATTTTTTAAAAAGTTGTAGTCCAAAAAAATGATTCCAATTCGGGTGCACTATTTGTATATTTTTTCATCATGTAGAATTGGTAGTGTTTTGTTTGTGTTTACAGCTTGAAAGAAATTAGATATACGGGCCCGTTCCGGAATTTCCATTTTGAACTGACGTTTTCAACTACAGGGTGCGTGACGATGTTTATTTCATCATTTGATAATAAAATTCTCTTGGTTGTTGGTTATCCATCTCTTCAAACTTGTTGTTTTGATGTAGGTGCAAAATTTCTTCGTATGTTAATACCAATTATTCATTCAATTAAGCATGTACGTGGTCTGTAGATCAGTAACCATTCCACCAACCCCCATCATTAAGCTTTCTTCATAATTTCAGATGCTCACCCACTCCAACTATCCAGACCTCTCTTTGCATCTACCTTGAATAAACGTTTTTTATAAACGGGTTTCTTACAGTTTATCAGTGGAATGGTAGTTCCACTATTTACTATTCCTAACATTGCGTCGTTCAATCTGAATTGGATAATAATTCCCTCGCGCGTTCTAATGATCGTCGAAATTTCATGTCGTAACGAGTGTCAGATAGAAAAGCAAATTTTGTAGCCTCTTTTTCAAATCCAGCCTCTCTCTCTCGTTTGTTGATAGCATGGCCATGCAGCAATCATCAAAACAACATGGTATGAAAATAAATCACGTTTTAAAATATAATTTTTTATATTCACAATATTTTGCACTCATTTTAAGTGAGTATCTATAAGAGATTTATGAGTTCGTTTAATTTCATCTACGTACAAGAAAATTTGCTGCAGATCGACGTTCACTCCAAAAATTAGGCCTCCCACGCGCGTATTGTATGCGTATAGGGTCAATATAGGTACCTAAAGCGGCTTGGTGCACCCGGGAGATTCAGATGTGCACGCCGTGCACCCCCCATTTTATGCCTTGCACGCACGAGATCTCGTCGAGTTCTGCCATGCTCTGCAGACTGGCGTGATCACCTCTCTCATCCTTTCCGTCCTCCACGTTCTCGCAAGGAAGTTAATGCAGCACCTATCTTTTGGTAGAAGCTCTAATGGTACATGTGTTTTGATACAGATCAGTGGCGGAAATTAACCTTTTTGAGTGGGTTGGGGGCAAGAGCAGTGAATTATTCAAGAAGTTAAGGGGTGTGGTCCTTCACAAAATTTTCCCGACCACGCCCTTTTACGATCACTCCAATACTACGCTCATTTTGTTACCAGACCCTCTGATATAGAATAAATTCAAGAGCACTTATTAAAATATATTTTCTTTCTCTAGTTCAAAATGCTGTTAGATGATAAGTGAAAAGAGTTGCCTATCTGCAGAGATGTACCAGCAGAATTCAGCAAGCTATGGCTGGCAGTCAGAAATGCATCAATATTGGAACCACGAGGCATTCCAAACAAGCTATCCAAACCATTATTCAGGTTAGTTGGTATCTGCTTTGACATGGGCTTGGGTGCTATAATTAATGGCTTTTTGTTGGGAGGGTGAAAGCTGTTTGTCATGCAAAAGACAGTTCTTGCTATGCTAAAACTAGTAAAAATTACAAATTTTACAGAGATGCTGCTCTGTATCAACTATTTTTGTACCAAATGAATCCTTAGTAGATTTGGAGAGGTAAACTAAAATTTCATTGTTTTGGATGAAATCTGCTGAAATGCCTATGGATGATCAGGCCATTTTAAATAAGGTACTGGAACAAAGTTATCATCATTAAAATCCCCAATTGAAGCTCCATATCCAATACCATACAACCATTGTTAAGATCATTGCAATCATTGCTGCCATCGCAACTTTTACAGCCATTGCATTCTCTGTCAAACTCACCATTAAAGCCATTTTTGCCACCACAACATTTATCACATCCACCAGCATCATTGCCATTAAACCACTGAAACATCCACTGCCAATACACTCATAAAATCATTCTCTAACACCATCAATTCATCAACATCTCAGTTATCTTAATCATCACAATCATTGATACTTTTTTACAGCCACTACAGATACAACCATTTCCATTCTTAACAACACTTCTATACATCTCTAACAGAGCCCTCTTATTTTCAGCTTCAGATTCTCTGGATCAAGTAAATTACAGTCAAGCAGACATCAGCTACGACTTACATAGTTGCACAAGAGCCATTGATCACAGCTATGAGCCAAATCAATATTATTATCAATATTGTTATGGGAATGACCATTATTCCCCAGATGAACACCCAAATCTTCAGGAATCTAGCTACAGTGCAGCAGTATCAAGGAATAACATCAGCATTGGCCGAAGAAAATCAGCAGATACAAAAAATGGAACATATTGTAACAGGAAATGGTTAGCAACATTTAATGATTTGGCTCTAAAGAAGAGCCCAGCTGCAATTAGCCTCAGTGGTTCACGGGTAAACAGCAAGAACCAATTTGTAGGATATGGTGGAAATAATGAGCAAGCTAGACAAGTGACACGTAGAAGAACTTTCTCACAAGAGGAGCTCTCATCTAAAAGTGACAAATATAAATGCGAAGGCAGAAAATTGCAACATGGTCATCAGAATGTCAAGGGAAAGACTAGTGTGAATAATGTCAAAGAATATACAGATGATTCAAAAAGAACAACATTTGGAGTGGAAGGCAATTTTGATTCTAATAAGACTTTTGTTCCAGGTAACCAGAGCCTTGGTTATCGACTTTCACAAAACTCAACAGTAGATCATTTTTGTTCTGTTCAGATGGCTCATATTTCTAATCAAGCTTTTGGCAATGGAACTAGCAGAGCTGAAACTAAAAATCAATGCAACATTAATACTGATGCTAACAATAACGAACTGTCTCCTTTGAAGACTACACAAGACAAAGCAACATATCAACTACGTTCAGTGGATGTAACTTGCAATGCTGAAAGCCAAATCGAGTCCAACATAGACACTTCTATCAACCTTAACTGCAACATCAAACAGACACTTCAAACAGACAGAAGCTCATCACAACAGGCTTTAAGTAACATATATTCGACTTTCAATGTCGCACAAGACCAAGTTTCTGACACAAGTGCCATGGATATCAGCTCAGATATGGAAATAGAAGATAACATAATATGCCAGGTACCAATTCCTAGTCAAAACGACGGCTATTGTCTGCCTTCCAGCCCTAATCCCAATCAAACGGTGACTTCAATCTATTCTGGAATCAATGAAAATGGCCATAATTTCATTTCAAAGGCAGCAGGTAAAGCACAGACCCCAGCAGACCAAGTTCAGATGTCAGATTCTACCAATGCACGAAGTATGGAGCATAATGAAACAGGCTACTCTGACTGGAAACAGCCAGCAAAAGAGCAAGCTGCTTTACATCAAAGAAACGCGGATTTATCTGGACCTGTCCCACGCACAGTGCATAGTCTTTTTCCTGTAGGTGACAATGAACAAGTGACTATTGATAGTATGGACCAAAGTTCTAAGTCACAATTGGTGACCAACCAGGGACAAGAAAACAGCACATTTAAAAGGAAAAGGGCATCCCTGGTGGTGGAGGGTCAGAGAAGTATTTGTCCAAGCGGTACATCTGACATGTACTTACATGGCAGATCAACAATGCTAAAAAGTCAAAAGAGGCAGTTTATTGATGTCTGTGAAAGAGACAGTTGCCCAAGAGAGACAAAAGGACAAGGTCTGCCAAAGGGGCCACAGAAAAGCATCAAAAAGAAGAGATTTCCAACGTCTGAGAGAGGGGGGACAATAGTTGCAATGGGATTGCCGGAAGACCAGAAATATGCGAACTGTTCCAGACCAGAGAGACAAGAGGCATCAATGTTGAAGGGATCAGGAGGATGCAGAGAAGGTGGTACATTTGCCATGTCAGAGGGACAAGAGACTGAAGTGACGAAGAAATCACAAGGAGATGTTGAAGATCTCGACAGTTCAGTGTCAGTAGGACAAGAGACCATGATATCAAAGGAGTTGCAAATACAACAGGAATCTTTAACATTTTCTGGCCCTAAGGGACAAACGAAGCAATCAGACGGCGGTGATTTAGAGCCTGACAGTTCGATCTCGGAGGGAAACAAGCCAATGATCTTTAAGGAATCACAAGAGGAAGTGGAAAGCTGTACTGTTCCAGGTGTAGGACGAAAAAGGTTTTTCAATCCCAAGTATAACAATCCAGAATTTAATATTACAGCATCATTAAATAAATGTGGCAAAAAGAAATTTGTGTCGAGCCTTTCAATGAACGGTACGAGTAGTTCGAATTGTACAGAAAGTGCAAGTGATCAAGATGAGTCAAATGAGAAAAAATCTCCCTCGTGGGACAAAGATCTTGCAGATAAAATAAAGCTACGTTTAATAGAGATGATAAAGGATACTAAAATGGACCGGAAGGAGCAGAGTCGTGTATATTGTATGCTGTTAGCTTTGAATTCATCCTTTTTGATATCAGACTATAACAAGGCATCTCCTCGTGACCGTGAACGATGTAACAAGCTGAAGAGCTGGCTTTCAAAGGCTAAAGGTACTTGGCGGCAGGGTGAAAAAAGCAAAATGGCTCGCTATGTTTTGGAACGTTTATCGATCGCAAATGTATTGGGTATAAAAAGAAGTGACTCTGCCGAGGCATTGGCCTACGTAGAAGAGACATGGAGACAAAGCAAGAAGAATCGCCAAAGCATTAGGCGCTCTTCTAGTCGTAAAGAAAGGGGCAACGCCCGAAATTCAGGTCAAAAGGATCAGCATAAACGAAAAGGAGTATATCAAAGATGTATGAGACAGAAATTGCGTCATTTAAAATTTGGAGAGCAGAGTTACAACAAACAAATGTCTGGTAAGGAAAGTCATGACCGACTAGATTGCTGCGCTCAACCAAATTATCATGAGCATTATTCTGCGCCTGGTGGACTGGAGGAACGTGACCTTAGACAACTCAAGATGGACGAAAAAAGTTCTAGTGAAGTAACTGACGGCGAAAACATCATGATTGAAGGAGCTAACGATTACATTCAGCAAGATTCGGATAGCAATGATTCGCATGAGCAACTCAGGCACGAACCGACTTATAAGCAAGTGCTAGGGCAGAGGAGCAGAGAGAATAGTGAAATTGAAATCTCAAATCATAGCCGACAGTCGAATGCGAGAAATCGTGTCGGACGCGCGTCTCGTTGGGATCAGAGGTTAGTAAGAATGACTGAAGGGAAACTTGTCTTAATGTTGATTGGTTGTGGAAATGAAAAATATAAAGCATACATGTTTCCATTCCACCCTTCTTATTCAGAATCGAGCGAGGCTTTTTATCTTTGCGATGTCTGCTTACAAGTTCCCTGAAAGTGTTTCAACGATTAAGGGAAGATCAGAACTGCATCGCAGCATTATTTTATAACTGTCTGAATAACAATTTTGTCTAAAAATAACTGTTAGGCCTGGTTTTTTCTGTGATAAATTTGAAGGGGACTGGGAACAATCGAAAAGTCCTTTGTCCTTTAAACCAATCGGCGTTGAGACAGATCGCCTTTGCTTACTTATAAGTATTGATTGGCTGAAGTTTAACGTATTCAACCGGGATAAGGCTGACTGAATATTAAATTTACATGTGTGCGGTTTCATTGTCTGTAACAGAGATTCCTTTGTATATTTTGCTCTATTCTAAAAACATATTTGCTTCTTTTTACGCCCAGGCAGGAACTCCCTCACAATTCAAGTGTCATGCAGAGTGAAAACCTTGCTGAAAAATTTCGACGAATCGAGAAGGTTAATTATATTTCTTAATACCCTTTTAAATATTCCCTACATTCAAGTCGTTTTATATTCCAAGGACAGAACTCCGACCGACTCTTTCATTAGATCGTGTTTTTTCTCTTTCCCTAGAAATTTTTGGAAGATTCAGAGACTATTTCAGAGGTGGTCAAGCTAGTTGCTGGGTATGTGTTTTAACCTGTTTCAAATTCGTATTCTAATTTTCTGGACAAAAATTTTCACAAAATGAGTAGCCATTGTTATTGAAGAAAGCCTTGCATTGGAGTTTTATTCATAGCGTATGAGTCAAGGAAGTCATCAATGTAAAAGTAATTGGGAAAAGGCTTTGTATTTTGATTTAAATTTATCAAGCATTTCTTCTTTCTTGTTAATGGTATGTTTTTTCAACTTGCTCCCAACATGATTTCCTTTCTGTGGTATTAAAGGCATTGAGTCGTGGTGAATAGCCATTCTCTGCCAGGGGCCTGTCCTTTTTCATGCGATCAGTCTGGTTCCATGTGATCAGGCAAAGGCCAAACACAACTGAGGCTCCTATTGCGAGGTTAAAGATCATGTGAGCAGTTTGCGTAATAGTTGCTGATTGGCTAAAGCTATCATATTGACTCAGCAGTTGTTGCGATTTGGGTATACCCAAGTTTATTCACCATGACTCGATGCCTTTAATATGGTCGCTAATTTTGGGTCTTTGAATTTTAGAAAGCTACCTGATCAAGAAAGTCGGCTTGCCCAAGCCCTGGAGGATATAATTAAACTGATCAGTGATGAGGTGTATCTGTCTTGTTATAAATTGCTGGAACACGGTTTATCAGAACTGGAGGGATCTAGTGAAATTCATGATTATACCAGCATACCCTTGAATATCATGCTTTCCCAAATTAGAGAAAAGGAGGAGGGAAAAGAAATGGCGGTAGGTGCAACGACATCGGCCTAGGCAGTCAGGACGGAGTGTGGTAACTTTTTCGATGTTCAAAGTGAATGACATTTTGCGCTGCCGTTCCCCTATTTTTGTTCATGTACATAGAAATATATATTTAGAATTTCATTTTCATATCCATACTCAACACAGGGGCGTCACTCAACGGGGTATAGGGGCGGCTTTCATATCCCTAAATTTAAAAACAGTGGCTTCTTGCTCAGGAAAAGTCATTTCTGCCAAATCGACGCAGTTGGCTCAGGATAAAAACGGAAACTTTTTCAGGGCAAAATGCTATTACCATTTCACTGCAGTCATAAGGCGATGCCCCTGATTCTAGATTTAGTATATCAGGTTTTAACGTCATTGCAGTTCATTCAGCTTTAGATTCATATTACCTATACGCTTTGCATCTTCATGTTCGTTTTCATACAAATTTAAAGTTTCATATATTATCTCGCATTTCATATACTTAGTCTTAAAGTATATTACAAGTTCTTCGTCCATTACAAATTGGAATTCGTGGTTTAATAAATGTTCAAATTCACATAAAAATTCATAAGCCATGAGATACTTATTGAACTTCATATTTTTACACGCATATTAAATTGTTTTTCCTTATCGTTCATTTTATTTAATTCACGTTTAGATTTCTCAAATTGTTCGTTTTTGCAACTCAAAATATTACACCTATCTTCAATATGCTGATTTGTTTTGTTGAAGTTTTGAAACTCGAAATTTTGTATCTTTCTTTGCGTTTCGTCACCAGTAGAACAGAGTGTTAAGTGCTAATCTCCCAAGGGTTCCTAATGCAAGAACAACACTTGCCGAACAATATTGGCCCAGAAAAAGGAGAGAACAGAAAGTCGTGAATAAAAGCACTGTTTATACTTCAAATATTTTCTCGAATTATAAATTGGTTTAATATTAAGCGTGAGTAATAAATTAGGTAAGATTAGTAAATGAAGGAGAATTGCATTTGGAAATATGACTTCAGAGGCGAATGGGCACGGAGTTTTCTCAAACACGTTTATCAAGAAAACATTGAAACAATCCCCTCCTCTCGAAAGTATGAGACGGGAGGATTTAAGAAAGGTGGCGAATGGATATGATGAAGACGAAGAAATAAGGGTCCACGGAGAGAAGCAACGTCGTTTTGAAGATGATGCAGCGACATGATTAACAAGAAGCCTTGGAAGAAGGAACTGGAAGAAGCACATCTGAAAGTTGGCGGATACGATGGAATCACAGAGGCAGGTGAGATATTTGTTAGTCACAAGTTTATTCGATGTATTTTAACAACTCAAGAATTTTGTCATTTCAAATTTCACCAGAAGGTGTTTTGTGTTTGCGGCCAAATTTTCCGAACTGATTTTTTCTACCAATACGAGACTGTTGAATAGCTTCATAAAACCGTGCTAATTGGAATTTTTCGAAGGAAATTTATTTATCTTCATGGCCGTAGACATAGTTAGGCAAGTTGCTGGCGTTGTTCGGAATAAAAATACCAAAAAAGGAACTTTCCACAGCAGACTGGAATTTGCAATGCCACAAGTTTTTCTTTTGATTTGCATGGACATCCCCCTTGTCATTGGGCATCCCCTTGTCATTGGGCATCCCCTTGTCACCTGTCACCCTCCTTGTCATTGAGCATTCCATGTGTCACTGTCTTTCCCTTTTTCGACGCCAACGATTTAATTTTATGCTAAAGTTAGCAATTTACGAAAACTGGTTCTAAAAATTATATAAAATTTGAGCTGGGATGACTAACAGGCAGTAATTACATGACTATTTCAGGTTCAGGATAAGAAACAGATATCGCTTTGTGGGGCAAAACCCTTGCACCGTTTATATAAAGTTCGTCTTTGATTTGTACATCTTCGCCAAGAACAGTTACACCTTCCATTCGAACCTAGAAAGAGAAACGCACTTGTTTACTTTGAGGAATGATTGATGCAGGTTATTCCATGTAATTTTTCTCTTCATTTACTTATTTACTTGATTGAGTTAAGGCGAGGGAATTGACTTGGGGATCACTGTCTGTAAGCATTCAAAAGCTTTCTTGTATTTGCGCCAAAATCTATTGATAATTCTGATTGGTTGATTTCATATTCCCTATAGAAATCTGCTTGCTTTCTGTGGTCATCCCCTTTCCAAACCATTATTGTCATTTACAGAACAACCAATCAAAAAGAAGCAAATGGAACTTTGAAAAATTAAAAATGAAACAGACGATTGTCAGAGCATAGAATATTAGAATGGAGATATCATACCTTGACTTTCAGCAAGAATTTTACGTCCCCGCTACCACACACTTCGATGTTAACCACCCCCCCCCCCCACCCCGAACATACCGTGCCCGTGGCTCTAAGCAGAAAAAAGAGCTGAAAGATTTGAACAACGTACCCATCTCCCAACAACCGATTTCCATCCAATTATCGATGACTGGATCCAGCTGTGTGACTGAATTTTCGCATCTTTCATTACGACACATCGCGATAAACATGCACCAGTTTCGATTGTCACATTTGGTCCAATTACGACATTTGGCCCTATTTGAACATCATCAGCGATTTTTGCCGAAGGATCCTGAAAGAAAAACGATCCTGGTGATGATAACAGTTAGGCCTTAAAAATACTGGACAGAGCATAGTCTGTACTGTACTGACGCTAACAGTCAATTTACAAGAGATTTGTTCGAATTAGCAAAAGTTGAAATTAGAGTTTACTAAGAATTACTCACAACTAATACATTTCCTCGAACTCCTGCTCCTTGATACAAGAGTTCAGGTGACTTCGATTTGATGCTGTTTAAGTGTAGAACCATTCCAGAAAGGAAATCTTTAGGCTGTCCTACATCCATCCAGTAACCTTCGGAAAAAAACAAAAAAACTCAACGAACGTTGACCTAACCCTTGCACCAACCCTAGCCGAAATCCCGGGGGGGTACTTGACCTAAAATTGTACGGGGGTGTGCACTCCTAGAAAATTTTCTTTGACCCGGCTCTAGAATTTCCCCCTACAAATGGTGCCGGGCTTTAAAAAAAATAGGCGAAAAGTATACTCCAAAGCGTAAAAAACATTCCAAGTCTTTCACAATTTCCCTTTTGGCAACCGGCTTTAGAAAAAGTGCTCTACTTCGATACCCGGTGCTAGAAAAAAGAGGCGAAATCGATACCCGGGAAGGAGTGCACATCCCGTCAACAAATACACTAAGTACCCCCTCCCCTGGGGCCGAAATATAAATCCGATCCTTACTAACACTACTTCTGGTAAAAACTTAGATGGAAACGAAGCATGAACTAACAAAATCTATTTTACCTTTCAGTTCCAAAGCATAAAGCTCACCATCATTAGCCATAAATGGGAAGACTTCCTTTTCAATTGAAGTGGGTTTTGGCTGAGGAGGCAAAATGTTTTTCTATAGAAAACATGCGACAAATCAGGATGTGGCAGCTGAGTAGAAAAAACAGCTGAAGCAAAGAGAAGAGTAATAAGTCGACATAAATGCAAAGGAAAAATGAGGTTAGATATTAGATTATAACTTGGAATTGTTAATCACAACCTTGTCAGGTATCTGTCGCCTTACTTCTGTTTCTCATTTCCTTTCTCCTACCTTAATAGCTTTATAGACATCTTATTCTTACAAAAATGAGAAAGATAGACGCAATCTCGGAGACAGAGCCCTTCTAGATTAATGTTAGACTTCTTCTACAAGTTATAAGCACATGGGATAATATGCATCGATATATTAATTGCTTCTTGGTAGATTGTCATGTTGCCATTTTCACACTACTTTTCACATAAACATTTTCACAAGCATTCCTTGATACTCAACAAGCAGAGTTGGGAAAACATTACGGTCATACGGTCATTAGCTGGAGGAGATCCACAAAAAACAATAGAACTCGTATGCCACACCCAAGACATGCCTATTTTCTATATTCTATTGTCTTGTGAGAAAGGTATGCTTTATGGTATGCTTTTGACAAGTTGAAGGTAAACAGCATTTCTGGACCTTGCCCACAAGGCAGTTGTTTTTCTGTTCCTTTCTTAAACTGGTTCTGATGCCAACTGCTTTCAAATAAAGGCAAAATTAAATTTTAATTCTTAATGATGCAATTGGCTACCTGTATCCGGTTAAGGATCTTTGATGTGAAAATATACATGCCAGCATTGATTTTATTGGAAACAAACTCTTTTGGCTTTTCAACAAATCTTTCGATTTTTCCATTAGCACTGTCATATACCACAACTCCATATTTTGATGGTTCATCAACTTTAGTAACCTGAAGATGATCAATAAAAAACTGATAAATAAATAGAAATTAAATAAACAACTCAAACAGATAAGGCCTTGGTTTTTAACAAAATGTTTATGGCATTAAGTAGACCATTTTTATCAGTACTGTAAAGATGCACTCTGCCTTATCTTTGAAAAAAATACTTACAACAATAGTTCCTTCTTTCCCATGCTTCTTGTGAAAGTCTAACATTTCACTAAATGGATATTCACAAGTTATGTCACTATTTAGAACGAAGAATGGTTCATTGCCTTCTGCCAGCAAGTCTCTTGCAAGTCCAAGCGGGCCAGCTGTGGACAAAATGAGATTGTCATGAATATATCAATTAAGGTAAAAGTTGCAGGAAATTTGGTGCTAAAGTTTATCAAAGTATGTTCAATGTTATGTTGTGCTTGAAAAGCTAACGGAAATGGGAGAGCCACAGTCTGGTACCTGGTACATATAAAAAAGAACTGGGACATTGGTAAATTGTTATGAATACTAACAGGTTCACCTGTAAAAAAGTTGGTACATTGGTACATTGATAATAGTTTTCATATCCCACTATTAGATAGCTTGTTTTGGATAAATGCAAATCTTTGTATACTATGATTGTAACTACTTTCATCACTTCCAAATAAAATGGTAAGAAAAATAATTATTATTATTATTATTTCTTAAATGTTTGAATGATTGGTATTCAATTGATTTAATTTTCAACTTATGGTCAAAAGTATTTTTTCTTAATTTAAATTCCAAAAATATGGTACCTGTGCCAAGTGGCTCTATTTCATGTGACATTGTTATTGTTATTCCAAGCTGTTAGAAAAAATAAATATTGATAACAAAGAAAAGGTATTCATACAAAACAGAAAACAGATAAATATTCCATAATATACTGAGATGTAAATCTCTAAAGATTTCACACCCCTGTCCCTCCCATAATCTCAAATAAAAACAGAAAGAGTTGCTTGTAGTTTATTTTTTTTGGATAAGACATACCCTTTTTTCTTCCTTTTTTAGTTCATTTTCCATGAGCTCTGATAGGTAACTTACTGCCAAGATTACATGGCTCACACCCACCTGCAAAATAAGACAACCAGCAATCAACAGCCAACCTTACAAAAGCAAGCATTGAAAGGTAATTAGATTAATATTGTTTTTTGCACACAATCATTTTGAAAATTTATTAACCAATCCGGATAAATCTGCCTTATCATCACCAAATATTTTTAAGATCGTCTTGTCAGGTCTAAATAAGTCTTAGTTTACTTATATATTAGATTTAATTTTCAACACTTCCATATTTATGTGCGATTATAAGATATTTTTATTATAGGTTGCAACTAAATAAGATCCTGATCTGACTAGAGTTTGTATTTATCATGGGTATTATTGCATGCAAGGAATAGTACGTTTGAGTTTGGAACCAATAAATCCTTGTAAAAGTTACATTAAAAACAAAAAATACAGGCAAAAAGGAAATTGCGTATTCTAGTTTTTGCAAAAGACTGCTCAATACAAACAATCTATCATACCTTAGCCAATGCTTCGACTTGATGCAACAACATTGCCTTGTTGCAAAATTCGACCAATGGTTTCGGCTTTGATAATGTTAATGGTCGTAAACGCGTTCCATAGCCACCAACTAGAATTAAAGCCTTCATGTTTTTGCTAAGCCTAAAGATAAAATAACCACAAAATATAGTTAAATTATATGTTCTTCTATTCTTCAAAATAAACCCAACCCCAAATGAACAGAGATCAATCCTACGTGTAACCCCAGGTGTCCTATTGTTTTAGCCTCCTTTGGGAGTTCATTAGGGAATCACCATAATTGTTTGATGACATTTTCTTTTCCAATGGCAACCTCAGGTATCCCCATTCCATTCATTGTTGACACCCAGACAACCATTGTCTGTTCCATCTACGTGTCTTGTTGAAAGTTCATTCATTCTTTTGAACAAATAATTTGGCACCAACAGATTTGTCTGACAGATTTACCTAATAAGTTTTTACAGAGTTTACAACGGGGCCCACGTGTTCAGACACTAAAAGAACAATGGACAGGAACGATAATTGGCAATGATAGTCCCAATGATCCCCCTTTTCAAATTGCCCTTTCTTAGCATAATGACTACCAAGAGGATGCAAACCAAAAAATAACCCTCGGGTGTTCTTCAAAGAGAGCTTTTTTAGGGGGGGGGGGGGCATTTTGGAGTGTAGTGGCCCCTTCGAGTTTATGCTCCTGTATTTTCTAAAAAATATTCGAAAGTCTTCCGAGATGTGCTACAAGCTACAAGAGCGGTTGACAAATGTTATGATGCCATGTTAGAAGAAGACAATTGTGCCCTACCCCTTGCCCCCTAAAGCGATTGCCCTTCCCGTTACCGACTGAATTACTTGAAAATAAACCCAAAATTGCTTCAAAATGTGCTATTTTATATTTTATTTCTTTTGGTTTCTCCTGCTAGAGAAGACAGCTGCCGATGATGACGTACTCGTTTCCAGTTCCCCACCTACGCGTTGAAGAAACCTTGCCTTCCTTTTAGTACGTACGGGACTTCGTGTTTATGTTTTCGAAGTGAAAGTCCCGGAGGAAGAAGTAAATTGGAGCGAATTTCGAATGGAAAAAACATCGGAGATACACGGAAGTAGTTCGGGGGACATCGATGGGGACAATCTTGGTAAAGATGAACAAGATCCACCGGCGATTGGAGCGATAGAAAACAAAAGCTTCATCGGGGAAGCGTTTTCATCATGGAAAACATGGAGGGGTATTGATGATGATGAAAATTTGCGAAATGCAGACGACGACGATCGCCATTCAGACCAAGGGGAGAAAACTTTAGGGAAAGAGAGCGAAGAAACGCACAGAATGGATGCGATCGGTGAAAGGAACTTTGTTGCGGAACCTTTCACGACGTATATTAGGCCAGAATTTTCATCAAAATCGTGGGAAATGGAGAACGCACAGCCCTTGATGTCTTCTGGACAATCACGAACTCACACACTGCCGAGGACGAGATCACTGCCAGAAATACGAATTCCAGATGATTATGAAACCATCGCTGTTGATGATAAGTTAGAGACAAACAGTTTGCAAGATAACGTTATAACATTTCTAAGCGCTGACCAATTGCATAGTGCCCCCCTGAAAGGTATAGATGACAAAGATTTGCACGGTTCTGGGGTTGCGAGAAATGATGTCGGGAATTTCATGGCGGGTTACGATGGGGGTGCTAATGAACAAATCGTGAAAGATGTGACTAGAAATAGTTTATCGAGCAATGATACATCATATTCATTCACTGTCCACGAGGGGGATATGGGGCAGCCGATCTCCCAAGAGGCAGCAGCGCATATTGTCAGAACAACACAAAGTGGTAAGAAACATTAATTTTCTAACAATAAATCTAATATTAACTATTGTAAATAACTTTTGAAATGTACCATCCTGTAAACTGTATATTTCAGGGCCTCCAATGAGACCAAAAATATAGGAGGGGGGGGCCAAGATTCAATGCCAAAAATCACTACGGCAAAAGATAATGAGCCGGCTTTTATAGGTTTAATTTTCAAAAAAGCGGAAGGCCAAGGCTCCCCGCCCCACACCCCCCTCATCGTCAGAGACCCTGTATTTTTATTACATCAGGCCACACAGTTCCTTGTTTGTTAGTAGCAAAGTCATTTTGCTGAACAATTATGAATATTATTCTTATTATCAAAATTATCATTTTGTTAAATTTTCAGGTCTAAATAATGTTAAAATTTCTCATTCTAACAATTGCTCTTTCCTAACTCCCTACATTTATGCAGAATTTGTTGTCATATTTGTTAACATTTATTTTTCATTTATCTTCAGTTTTTTGACAGGACTTCTGTGAAAAGCATACCCCAAAATGATATTTTTTGTTGTCAAATTAAAAGTTACAGCAGGGCTTTCTGCTGCACTCCAAGGAAAGGGAGGCAACACTGTGGCAATAGGGGTAAAACAATAGCAACACAAAAGATAAAGAATATTACTGGGGGATGGGAGGGGCACTTGTCGCATGCTATAATCATTCCTAAATTAGAGTTCTATAACTTATTAAGTAGGGTTATTGATGGGGTGAAATAAAAAAATCCTCAAGATATTTAAATAACTCTACAGCTTAAAATTCCCTTAACCTAAACTTTCCTTTTTGCCAAAGGTAAGCGAAAATCAAATGATACCTGCAAGAAGTTGTCAAAGGCCAGACGAAAAAATGCCAAAAATCAGAAAGCAGCTGATCTTTTACCTAATCTTCCTGAAACATCAAATTTTGTTGGAGATACCACAATGATTCTGGATCAGCCAATCTCACAGGTGAGGATGTGTGTTTTTTTAATAATATTTTTATATTTGTGGTAGATTCTGCTTTTCACTTGCGTTTTTCAGAACCTGTCTATGAATATTGAAGATTTAATGAATATCATAGTTTGTTGTTTTGTTTAGTAGCCTTCAGTGTCTTGACAACAAATATAGGATAACCATTTAAGATCAAGGATATCATTTCCAACAATCATGCTCTTCATCATACATCAAACAATGTTCTACACAGAGGCAGTTAGTTTTCTTTTTTAGCATTTTTCAATTAATTTTAAGCCAATAATATTTCTTTGGGTATGAGCCAGAGTGCAGAGCATGGCAATGGCGCACCAAAGAAATTCTTAAATGCCTAAGATAGCGCACCTAGGCGTCCCTCAGATTTTGGAGTTCTCACGCCCCTCATGTTTGTGCAGTGATATTCATAGTGTAGTGGCGCACCTGACAATTTTTGCGCCTGGTTTTTGTGGTTTTTGCGTGGTTTTTGCGCACCCGCACCTGAGGTGCGATACTGTTGGCGCACCCAAGATCTTGTCAAGATTGGCCATATTCTGCAAACTGGGGTATGAGTTGGCAACGATTGGTATTAGTAAATAACTAGATTTCTTGTTCTTATTTAATGTGGTGCAAACCTTAAAGGTTGTTGGAAGCAAACTGCAAGCCAAACAGAGTGGGGAGGGAAAATAAAAGAATTTGGCCTTGCAAAGATATGTGAAAGAAAAAATGTAAAAGAATATTGAAGAGTATAGTAAGAAAATGACATGTTTAAAAAAAAGGGGAAAGCAGCATGGATATTTAATTTTTATTTTATAACTAATAATTTTAACTTTCCATTGATATTTTTGACATTGCTGAAAACACTTTTATTTAAATTTTGTCATTGCACAGTCCTGCTTGACTTCCAGCTTCCTTTTGGACTGCATGGTTTTGACCTCCTGGAGACTCTGGTGGTGGACACTCCTGGTGGCATCACCTTTGCTGCACTACGAATAAGATTCTGTAGAAAACTTTGTGTTGCTTTGCCACATTATATCATAAATATGATAACAATAATTTTATCGATATTATATATCGATATTTCGATAATTATATCGAAATATTTTGTGTATGGGGTTACTTCAGAGTATAGAATAGCTTTGGTGGAGAATTATGAAAATTAAAGAGCTTTATTTCCCTTTTTATTTCTTTTAGATTGGTGGATTATATACAGTGCAGATCTCACCAGCAAATCCAGAGATACAAGCAGTCATACAACCACGGCAAGTTGCAGCTTTTGACCAGGCGATGGAATTCTCTGAGGTAAAATGCATGTGAATAAAACACGCTTAAATCTTTCTCCTCCCCCTTAAATAAATGTCACTCCTTTTCATTACAAAATAGGTTACTAATAACATAAATGGTATCTTGTAAGTCTAGGAATACTCAATCACCAATGCTAAAGGAGGATGGACTATCAATACTCACTTTTGTAGATCCAATAAATGTTCAAATAACTTTTGAAGGACATATCAATGTTGTCCTGTTAGTCTGTGACATTTTCACATCCTTTTTATTTCAAAATTTAATTTCTTAGTAGGTCAGCTAAGAGCTTTCTTGGATTATCAAGATTCTTCTAAAGTGTATGAAAATAATGGATCATTGTGATCCTAGCATAAGCAAGCCTTCTTTGAGGCCAATTTCATTGATTTTGTTCTGTAGAAACTTCAATTAGAGAATGCTAATCAGCATTGGTTTACATCCAAAGATGACAAAAGCACTTTGCATGATAAAGGTAAAATAACTCTGTGCATTGGTTTAATCATTCTGAATGTAAACTAATGGAAATAGATAGAATTTATTCATTTTTGCTAGCACTTCATGTATAAGTTGAGTGTTATTTTGCCATTCAAAAAGAATCATTTTATGATGTTATGACGAGCTCAAGGCAAAAAAAAATTTCCTGGGAGGGGGGGGGGCTAAATTCCAAAATTACTACAAACTTTTTTAATTACTTCTTTGGTTTTATCATTCTGTATGGGGGCCAAGCCTATTGCCGGTTAAGCCCCCTAGCCCCCTCCTGGCCACAGGCCTGTGTTATGATAGTATTTAGAAAAAGAAAAACTTGTTTATTGTTTCAAAATAAGTCTCATTTCAATTGCGAAAAAACCTGGGAGGGGAAGGATTTACAAATCCACTGTCGTCTTTTTGCAAAATAGTCTCTCCAATGGTGTTGTAAAGAAGCATGTTTGGAAAATCAATTTCACATGAAGAAAATAAGTCCCGTTTAGAAATATGTAGGGCTGTTATTGATGTTTCTGCCTCTTTTTCATACATATTTTTTCTATATTTTTCTACAGCATTCATTTTTGTTCATCAACCTTTGGTTGCCTGACATAAAACCTGCTGTAACAGATAATATATATGATATATGACATCTTACACCGAAATGATATACAAAATCCTTCGTAGGCATTAAATGGAAAATGGGAATGTGGGCCAAAGAAGAAGTGGCCATGTTGAAAGACAATATTGAAAAGTACTGCAAGGTTAATAAGTTTTTTATTAGTTTTAAAGAAAAATCTTCAAACTCTAGATTATTTCGAACGTTCTCTCCCTGAGCTATCATTCTAGAAGTATTGTATAGTAATGTTGTTAGTAATAGTAACAAGGTTATACATATTTCCAATGAACAAACACTAAATGAACCCTAGACGATAACGCCCACTCATTACGATACCCCTTTGATAACAAATTATTGCAAGTTTTTAATAAAGATTTTGTATTTTTCAGATGCAGAATATTGACGATCCATGCCAATTGATATTTGGAACACCAAAAGATGAACGCAAACAGTTCTATAAATCCATTGGTAGGTTTCATATTTCCACTTTTACACAGCCTTAGAAATTGCTCACGTTGGATGGTTTGAAAGACCGCTTGTAAAGTATCGAAAATTTAAGAAAAAAGCTAAAATGAGAAAAAACTTTGTTTAACTCTGCAAATGTATAGGTATAGCGTAATATACGTCCCTGTCTGCGGTTTAAACGCATCGAAACGCGGGTGAGTGTATAGAATCTCTTCTTGTTTTAGCCAAAGGAATATCAAGACCATTATTCGCAATATATAGAAAAACTCTTCGATTGTATGATAGCAAGAACTACATCGGGAAGTATTCGGAAGAAGAAGTGGACAAGCTCAAAGAACTCCACGCTAAACATGGAAATGATTGGACAACAATTGGGAATTTAATAGGGCGAAGTGCAGCTAGTGTTAAAGATCGTTGCAGACTGTTAAGGAAAAATAAAAAAACAGGTTCATTTATCCATTTATCTCATTACTTATTCATTTATCTATTTTTTCTTTAAGTTATAAAATTAACCGTCCATCTATTTATCCATGTATTTATGTATTTATTAATTTATTCATGTAGTTGTTTATTTGTTTATCTATATAATTTCTTTTGTTTTTTATTCATCTATTCATTTATTAATCTATTTTTTGATTCATCTTTTTATTCATTCATTTATTTATTTATTCATTGTTTTCTATTTTTTTACCACCTGTTTGTGCATTTTTTTATTAACACAAATCTTGTTGTAACATCTTGCTGGGCCTCAAGCTCCTTCTCTTACAAGAGTGTATTTTCATTCTATTTCTAATCCAGGAAAATGGACTGAAGAGGAAGAGAATTTTCTGACGCAATGTGTAAGGCAACAGACCAATACAAAAGACGGAGAACCTGTTACATCAGGGGTGATGTGGTCAAGAATTGCTGAGAAACTTGGAACAAGAACGGAGAAACAGTGCAGGTCGAAATGGTATGGGGTATTTCGCATCTGATACCTAAAAATACCTCAAGATATTCCCTTAACGGCATATAGTTGTCTGCTAACGCATAATTAAATTTATGATGCATGCACGTATTACATGAAGCTCGCATTGAAATGATTTTGAAAATGTGTCAAAAAGCTTTATTTGATTTCTTTCGAGGAATGGTTGCTTGGTGCTAGGAAGGTATTACGCTAGACTAGGCAGGGACTAGGTTGTGACTAGGCAGAGACTAGGCTGTGCCTAGGCAGGGACTGCGCTAGGCGAGGCAGGAACTTTGCTGAAACGAGGCTGAAATTAGGGTAAAAGATTACCATGCAAAAGATTATTAAAGCTAGAGATATCTTTGTACCTACTCATTTCCTCTAATGAAGGTCCTGTTCTTTCTCTTATGCAAAGCTCATTGATCAGAAGCAATCTGACTCATTACGAAAGAATTTATGTCTTTTTCAGGTTGAATTATCTGAATTGGAAAGAAGTCAGTGGGAAAGAATGGACGAAAAACGACGAGATTGCTTTAATTGAAAGGTACGAAGCTTTACGATCCATCATGATCATCATCATTATCTTCATCATCATCATCATCATCATCATCATCATCATTATCATCATCATCATCATCATCATCATAATCTTCATCATCATCATCATCATCATAATCATCATCAATCATCATCATTATCATCATCATCATAATCTTCATCTTCATCATCATCATCATCATCATCATCAATCATCATCATTATCATCATCATCATCATCATCATAATCATCATCAATCATCATTATTATCATCATCATCATCATCATCATCATCAATCATCATCAATCATCATCATCATCAATCATCATAATCATCATAATCATCAAGTCATCAAATCACCATTCAAATTCTCAGCATCATCTTCCTACATTACCACCATCACCAGCATGTTTTTTACCAACATTATTTTTCTCTTTAGAATTTCTAGACTAGATGTTAATGGTGAAGGTGAAATAGATTGGGTTAAACTTGCAGAACAATGGCCCAGGTGTGAATGTTTTTTGTTTTATCATTCATTATTAGCGTTGGCCAAGCAAAATAGGAGAATATATTTTATTAACAAGAATTTTAAATACATTTTACTTTAAGTTTTCTTACATAAATTTAACTACGAAGTCTGCACGAAGATTTATCATCGTTATAATCATGCCTCGCCTGTAGGTGTTTGGGATCGAGGCTCTCCACGTCTTCTATTGCTCTAATAATGTTGTTTTTTGTTGTTAGTAATTTCCAGCCACTCTCCTAGGTCATCATTCATCGTTATGCGCTGTCATCCTCAGCTCTTGTTTCCGTTAATCTTCCCTGTTTTTATGAAACCTTCTAGTCCTTGTCGTCTCATGACTCATCTGAAAAATGTTCCTTGTCGCTTTCACATTTCATTGACAAGTGATCTTCCACATTTGCCTCTTTTACAGGTTACCTTTCTTAAGTTTATAGCAACTCGATCATTTCAGCTTCTTTTGTTGAGTTTCTTTGCTTTACCATCATCAATTATAATACCCCCTTGCAATCTGGCCAAAGGCATTAGTTGCTACTGTACAACTGTATTATCACAGGGGGTAAAAGGGCTAAATGTTAATTAGACAAAAGTAGCGTTGTTTTTCAAACAGCATGTCTATGTGTAAGTTTCTTTGTTTAGCTTGGCTTCTCAAGCTGGAACGTTGTTGTAACTGCCGCATTTATTAGATTTCTCACATCTTTAGCCATTCCCTTTTTTTGTTTGAACTTGTTCCTTCCTGTTCTCAGCGCACGTTCGCATCAATGGCTAAGAGGGAAATGGTGGGCCTTAAAGAGGCGAGTTCCTGATTTCAAAACTCTGGATTTTCAAGGTAACTATCATGATAAAAATTGTGATAAATGAAGATAAGTTTTGGAAGGGCTTCCAACACCCGCAAGACATTTTTATCGTAGCTTTGGCGGTGGTATTGGCTGTTGTATTGGTGGGAACAGTGATGTTGCTGGCAGTTACCGTGATGTAGTTGGTAGCTCTGGGGAATGTTGCGGTTGCCGAAGTGCTGGTGTGGTGCTTTTCGTTTTATTGGAGGTGATGATGTTTGTAATGATGGTGTTGGTGTTATAGAAGGTAGTGGGGGTGATGATAATGCTGGTGGCAATGCTGGTGGCATCTACATTTGTTGTTGTTGTTGTCATGTTGTTTGTATTGGCCGTATGCTATCATTAAGTCCTCTGCCGATCAGACCACTGCGCAGACGGGATTCATTGTTCAGAATGTAACCACGGTAACTGATAACCCCAGCATTGCCGACAATGAGCGTGGGGTTGAGCTTGCGTAGGCCCTGGTACGAACCGATTTGATTATACCCTTTCCGGCTGAAGAGTTGAGTCGGGAAAGTCTTGTTTCAGCAAATATCCAAAGTAAAGAGTCAGGCTTGGTTCTTTACAGTCGTTAAGGGTCTTGCAACAGTGATGATGATAATGGCGCTAATGTTAGGCTCCATCTCATGTAACCTTTGTTCTTTCAACAGCAATCTTGGATTACCTACAAACAACTTATCTAGATTCACTCAAGGTCAAAATCGATCGTCAAGCGGTCGCACTGGCCTCGACTTTCTCCGTAGCCTCGAATCCAGTCTCACTTCACAGCAACGAACGTTTCACAAATCACGTGACGTTAGCTGGATTGGCTGCCAGTTCTTCACAAGCCGTTATCCAAGGTAACTGCTCTCTATTTTATTATTTATGTAAAGTTACATAACTTGAATTAAATAAAGATCATGATGACCCAATGCCAGGACAGTGAGATGGTCCCGAATATATGCGAAGGATCAAAGGGCCACTGTGAAGTTGTTCCCTCGCAGCAAACGCTCGGAATAAAGCTTAAAACATTTCAAAGAGAAAAATTTATCGAATCAAAAGCCGAAAAAAAGTTAGAAAATGAGAAGTAAAGTAAATAACAAAATAGGAGGCTGCTCACTGGATCCTCAAAAAAATAACCTGACGATGTATATCGATGATATATACATGAGTACACAGCATTATAAATCTATATTATTTGTAATTATTAACTGATCATATTCGCTGTCTTCTTCTGCTTCTTTGCGATGTTCTTTTTCACCTTTAATAATTTAATAATACTTGCTATAGCTAGTAAGACTATGACCGCCCTGGGTCCATACAATGCAAATCCGAATTGCATTGGTGCCCAGGGTGAGCACAAGCGGACAGGAAAGATGCCAATTGATAAAATATTTCATTGTAATGGTTTGCAATATCTTCCGCGTGTGTCTCGCGCTCGTCGTGTGACTCTTTGCAACTCTACATTATATGCATTGTTCTTTTCAACAGATGGTGACACGGTAACAAACACACAACCATTAATAACAACTTCAGCAATCGACCTAGCCTCGCTTCAAGGTTACCAGTTGCAGCTGCAGTTGGCCTCGCTTCCGCCTCATCAATTACTTATCCCTGTCAGCTCTAATGGCCTCACTTCCAACATCACTGATCATTTTATCATTCCAGTCAACATGACTCCTGCAATCATTACGTCCTCTGCCGATCAGACCACTGCGCAGACGGGATTCATTGTTCAGAATGTAACCACGGCAACTGATAACCCCAGCATTGCCGACAATGAGCGTGGGGTTGAGCTTGCGCAGGCCCTTGTACAAACCGATTTGAGTATACCCGTTCCGGCTGGAGAGTTGAGTCGGGAAAGTCTTGTGTCAGCAAATATCCAAGGTATAGTGTCAGGCTTGGTTTCTTTAAAGTCGTTAAGGGTTGTCCCGGGTCATTAGCAGTCTTTCGCAGTGGCTGGCAAATGAGAAATCCTTTCAGGGACAACATACGGAGGTGGCGTGGACGAGTGGTTGACGGGCACGTCTACAAACTCATGAGCCGATAGGCTCACGGTTCGAGACCACCTTACCCCACAAGTTTTGCCAACCCAGCTGTCCATCCTTATAATGTCGGTAAATGGTACTCAGGGTACATAGGAGAAATCCTGAGGGCACAGGCCTTAGCGCGCTAGATCAACATCACCTAGATACGTCTACCAGAGCGCAAGCCTTGGTTAAAAATAAAATCTCTTGCTAACTTGCATCAAAGAATTTAGCAAAAATGGCTTACGACTGCAAAAGAACCCTTTCAATGAGATGTTAGGAGTTGTTTTTCTCAGCAAACCTTGAACTGCCTCATAGAGGCTACGCAAACCTGGGCAATCAAATGCTAATTTTCACGTTATCAATGTAGGCTCCACCAATAGAAAGAAGATCACGATTTAGGGCACTTGTGTATGCTCTCTTTTTTATCCCTTGGCTTTACGAATTGGCCCATTGCCCTTCAGCGAGATTTGGTTATTTCGTCACTTCTTGTACCCCCTTGCAATCTAAGCAAACACGTCTAACGTTACAATACAGCCCTATAATCACCGGGGGTGAAAGTGTTATCATGACTCAAAAGCTTTCAATAGTTTTTGCAATCACTCCAAACTAAGTCAAACTCCTGTTATTGATGTCAAACTGAATATGTCGAATCTGATTATGCCGTAATAAAACTCTATTGGATGTGTCAAAAAAGAACCATAAATTAAATCATGTTATCCTTTTTTGTCGTCGTTCTCATCCTTAAATTCATCACGAAGCTGCGATTCCCTAATCAAACAATCCCAACAAACTTTAAAGATGTTCATGATGCATATATCCATTCATTCACTCACTATTCGTGCACTTATTCCTTCATTTGTTTACTCAATCAATCACGCTACTTACATACACACTTGCCGACGCACTTGATACATACGAAGCTGCGATTCCCGAATCAAACTCCTTTTACTTCGAAATTTAACTTTTACGAATTTGAACAAATTTCAAACGACCTTATTACTCTTCTTATGTTTTTAAGAAATAACATGAATGAGATTTATTTCGAAAATGTCGTCTACATGTTCTCTTTCCAGCAATCAATGCCGGCATGGTAGTCACCTTAGGAGAATCTCCGCTTGAAAATTCTGCAAGTGAGGTCGAGGATGCGAGTGCAAACCAAAGTTACAATGCATCAATCGATGTCTTGGGAAGCGACGATAGTGCGGTGAAGGTGGTGAAAGTTGACCAGATTGAAAATCAAGACTTAGGTAGTCCATTATAACTTTTCTTTTAAAACATTATATGTATGATTCTTCATTGATTCTAAGTTATTTCCGACATTAAAACGTACTTGGTTTTAATCAAAGAGTCACGCTTTTTCAATTTTTGCGGAGAAGCCAGATTCCCATATCTTTGCTACAAAATGATCAGGATTACCCCTCCTCCGGTGCGCCATTCTTTTTGGCAAACTTTGCCTCTTGTTTTCGTTTCGCTGATATTTAATTATTTTGCTATGAATTTAATCAGTCCTCGACTGGGGGCTGCCATGGGTAAAAATGTTAAAATGAATGAAGTGAAATGAAATAAAGTGTCCTCAAAAACTGTCACACCTTCGAAAGGAGGCTTGGCTTTAGTATAAGGGCAGACATAGGGCTCCCGGCGTTTAAGGCAGTGAGCACCTTTGAAATATCTATCTAAGTTAATTCAGACCCCTCCAGGCTCCAGGTCCCCTGGTTACTACCCAAGCTACCTTACCCCTCTAATAAGCGGTCATGAACTTTTAACCCATAAATCCATTTCGTATTAAGAAGTGGATTATAGTATTCGTATTATAGTAGAAGCACGTCACAGAATTGCTATTTAAGAAACTAATAACATTGGTTATCATATTGAAATAAATTGAATCTCTTGTCCAAAATCTAATCTTGATTGACAAACCCTGCAAAAAGTTATTAAACCTAGTAAAAAGTCATGTTTTACTGGCTGTCCTGTGGCTTCCGACCCAATAACGTTGTTTTCATCCCCCTTTCCCTAATAAAACATGTTAGTTAGAAAGAGCATTAATTTTTTTGCAGTTGATTTTACTCAAAAATTTGCCATGTAATGTGGTTTAAGCAATTATGTTTGGAGGGGAAGAAAGGGGGGGGTGCATATAGAATAAAAAAGTTGTGGTTAGTATTGCACTTTTGCACGACGACTTTTGCAGGGATTGTATTTACAAAATGAAAAATATGAAATAGAAAACACGCCGCTAATAATGTTGTATCTCAATTGCAAAATAGTGGGAAAGGGTCCACAAAGTAGGAGACTTTGGAAAAGTGGACAAAAGTGGACATAGGGGAAGGCTCTGTAAAAACTATTAATCAAATCAAGTACAATAATGATAATATAAATCCAATCGATTTTATTATTCTAATCTTGTAATCTGGCCAAAGTTGCTATGTCATCAGAAGGTTTCTCATTGATTACAAGGCCACTTCACTTCGGCATGTTGACATAAGTCAGAAGAGAGTGCACTACTGACAACAAAATCGGTCCAGCAAATGTCAGAATCATCGTTCTGAACAGCGTCGATTGAAACCCGAAGATTCGAATACCCGACATTGTTTTCATGAAGTTCACAACTTCCCAGACTTCTTTTGTCATGTCGAATGTGAATGTCGCTTGTCGGGCTTGAAGATTGACCAGGCCTTCTTTGACGGATGTGACAGACGTGTCAATTTTGATGAGCAAAAACAACGGGAGGCCGTACAAGAGAGCTGTTTCCATGCAGTCTAATCCCATTTGTATAAAAAGTCGCGTCCGATTTACTTGCTCTTTCAGACTCGCTGAAAAAGACTGAGAGAGAGTTCCAGTTTGCACGATGCTGATTTTTTGCTCCTGATTTTGTGAAAAATCGGATATGCTGCTCAGCGTGTCGTTCAGGACTTGGATCAAATCTGTTATGGGGGTTTCGGGGCTGACATTTGTTGCTTCCTTGAGCTTAACGAGATGCTGTATTGTTTGCTGGATGCGTTTTTCCGCTCGGTTTGTAGTGTTGAAGTGTGGTCGTATGAGAATGAGTCTGTTTGCATTGGTAAGGCCCTCCATTGTGCTGTTTTGCATGGGCTTTGACTTGACTTCGAACTCTAGCCGTTCCATGTAGCTAAATATCCCCAAAAATGCCGTGAATAACAACATTATGAGGTGAAACAGCATGAAGTACTTTACTCTATTCTCCGTCTTGGACGTGACGTGCTTCATTTCGCCTACCATCTTCATACAGTCTCGAGCTGCTTTGGTTAAGGCCTCTTTATTTTCCACGGCCCCTTTCTGATCGCCTGGTCCCCTCATGCACAAAGCATTAAGCAGAAGGTACTTTATCCTCGCACCGCATACCTTGATATACAAATCAAGCAAGTGCAGTATTGAAATCAACGCAAGGAAAACCGGGAATGTCGTGTATCTGCAAATGACGTATCCGCTCAGGTGGACCACCTGTTGCCATAGGGGAAGTTTCTCCTCTAGCAACACATTGATGACGCAAGCGTGTATTACGGTTGGCATGACGATGCACGTGAACATCAAGAACACCAAGAACCATTTTGCTCGCGTAAAGAATTTTCTCCAAATGCGCTCTGGCATTGAGATATAACCTAAAAACCATTCCAAATGCCTCGTTTTGAAGTACCATATACCGATAGCGTTTCCCAGAAACCATCTCGCTTCCCAGAGAATGTTTTTGAGACGGGTGATTTCAAATTGCCAGTCGAGGGACATTGGTGTGTAGACGGGGCAAAACCAACCCCCGTCAAAAACAAACGACAATGCAATGAGACTGAGAATGAAGGCCTGGCAGCAAGAAAATGGCACCCACCATCGCTTGTTGTTTTCCCATTTTCCTGTATACGGTCGCCATTGGAAGGTTGTTAAAAGGAATCCCCTAAAGTGGGTTATTTTGACGAGAATTTGATTTTTCATTTTATCCTCGTCAACCTCTTGAAACATTTCCCATTCTTCGTTGTCGTTGACAACCATCTGTTCGTCTTGAGGTCCGACTTCCAAGGATGGTATTGCGTTCCCTTTCACTTTATATAAAAAGAAAATGTGTCAATAGCGTGAAGGGCATATTTCAAGAAAACTTCACTGGTGGAGAAAGTTCTTCAAAAGGGCCTAAAAGAGTGCTAACTGAAAGAAGTGGACAGGTCCATCCTGTGGTTGGTACTCAAATCGATAAATAAACAAATTAAATTCAGAAGTTGATTTTATAAAATCTGAAGGTAATTGGGATTTGAAAAGGTTCCAAACAATTGGGGGAAATTGTATGATTTTGCTGCTCGCTACTCGGGAAGACATTGGGCCTACTTGGGAACTCTCCTCAGTAGTTACACTGCTAACAATTCTCTGGCAATAAGAGCACTGAAAGTTCTTTATGATTTTCAAAAATTGGAGTAATGGCGTAACCCATTGAAAATTGTTCTCCTTAGTTCCAAATCGTTGTTTTGCGGCGGGCAAAATTATCACGCCCATGGTCTATTTGGCCATTGCCAAATTATTCAAGAACAAGATCTTTTGTTACTAAAATTTTCTTGAAATTTTACAAAAGAGATAAATCCCCCCTCGCTTCAGGCGAGCCTTAAACTCAAGACCCCCGGTTTTTACTATAACGCTGTTCTGTTTAAAGGAGATTTAACATTTGAATCGGGGAGCGTGTCATGTTTAGAGGACTATGTTAACAGTTGCAATGGAAATAGTTTTACATAATATATTTCCTAATCATTATAAGGTTGCACGGAAACATGGTACTTTTATTCAAATGCACGCATGCACGTACGCGCATCAGCGTTTACACGGAGGACATGACATCTCCATGCGCCATGCTCAACATAAACATCTTACAAGCTGGCCTAAAATGAACAGGCTACTTACCATAGGTATTTGGGATCTTTCTGCCTGTCTCAATCATAACATCTGCCCGACTGCTCGCAGTATCAGAACCTGGCACATGTCTTCCCTGCCCCTTATTACCAGGCACATCAGTCACAGGATTATTTACCATTTCCTTTTGTTTTTCACTTGCTTCTGGTCCTGAGGGTGTACCTTGGATTTGATTTTTGCCTTGTTCCCCATTTTGGTCTGGACTGCCATCCTTCGGTATAGCACTCGCCGTGTTCCCAGGGTTCTCGCCTACCACTTCGTTTTTGCAATCTAGTTTTTGATTGTTTTCCAAGTTATCCTCCATTTCTCCTGGCTTTTTGCCTGTCTGATGTTCGAGGATTTCGCCCTTGTCTGGACGTTTGCCATTGTCTGGGGTGTCCACTTGCCCCTCGTCTACCGCACAGCCTTTGTCCTCTAGCCTTTTATAGGGTCCTTTTCCCCTTTTTATCGGCATCTTAGTACGTTAAAGTTTTATCGTCTTGCCAACTTCTTATAGAATTAGATAAATAATGTGAATCAATGCGGATGTCAGATGTCAATCACTCATGCTGTGTTAGATTACCATTTCTATCTTATTTCTCAGAACAAAATCTCAGCAAAAAGCAAAGAAACCGTTCGTATGTCTTCTGGATTTCCACGTTATAGCAGAATTTTTGTTTTACTCTTTGAACTTTCGTGCAACTGCCGATGCTTCCTAACTGCTTTTGTTTTCTTCGATACCTGATACCTAGGGGAAATAACCGACTGAGGGGAATAACCTGACATCTCATTTCCTAGTTTCCAAGTCTCTTTGGACGGCGATCATATTTCCTTGATTTTAATAGTCTCAGTTTACATTTTCATGCTTTGATTTTAGACCCCGTATTTACATTTATGCATGTTTTCAAACAATATTTATGCTAGTTCTTCTCGAAACATTTTCATTGTAGGAAATTGACATGTTCTCCAACCATTGTTTGGCAATGAAAAGCAGACCCTTTTCACCACCCCTTTGAAACCCACAAGGCCTCCTCCCTGAGGAAACTCGACAGAGATTTTGTCCTATCCCTTCCTCTCTTCCCCCTAGAATGACGCCCCCCCCCGCCAAATTGAGCTTTGAAGAGAGGCCGCTTCGTTACCATGGCAATGATCTTGTCATTAGGCCTAACCACGAAGAACAAGAGATTTAAGCGAAGGTGAAAGTGTGATTCTTTGCCACATCTTGTAGCTTTTCATAATTACAATTATTTATTTTAAAAATGTTTAATACTCTTTTATGGTTCATTTAACTCTTAAATGGTTTCGACTTAAAAAGAAAATACTCTTAAGACATTCTCTTAGGATAGGCCTACTACCTACCAGCAATTTTATTATTATCACTATTCACATCAACAGAGAGATTTAATGCAATGTATTTTCATTCAATACACACTTCATTTTATACTGACAAGTATTTCCGTTAAGATTATTCTTTTTATATTACTTTACCTCACTTTGTTTTATCTGTAAATGATTGTTATTTATTGTTTGGACTAGATTTGAAGTACAACTTTAAACAATTATCATAAACATCATTATTTTATTCATCGTTGGCAGGACATTATTCAGACTATCATATGTGGAGTCATCAACAGGAGATGCCACATGAAGCAAAAAGTCGCGAAGAAATTCTGAAAAGCACGAGTTCAATTGCAGAGGAGACTGGTTTTGTTGAAGGAGAAACAGAATGGCTTGAAAATGATCTTTCGTATCTTATACAATCGCCATTAGCTGTTCAGCTTAGGACAATCCTTGGGTCAGAATCAGCAGAATCATTTCTTCATCCAACGATCAAGGATCAGAAGAAAGTGAAATGTAACACTAGGTTCACAATACCAAAAAAACAAGGCAAGTATATCCACATTTTTTATTGTATACAAAGGCGCAAAACTTTTTGTTTTAACCATGGGAACAGAAGGATTTTGAATTCTTTGAAGATTATAGCTGTTAGATTTTGGTATGAAATAGTTTTTCACAATACCTGGGTTCAGGTTATGCAAAGTTTTCTAAACTACTAGTGTAAGCAGCCTAATAGAGTGGATATGAATTGATAGATTTAGCCTTGACCAGATCTTCAGAGTGAAGTTTCATCTGAGAGGGCTAATGGTAGGACTCCATATTTTCTTTCTCAAGCTTAAAAACCTGACTGCTGTATGATATGCATCAAATTGTATTTTATAATTGTTGCATTATTAACAAATTTTTCTCTTTTATCAGGGCAGTTAAATGCTCATGAACTGTGGAATAATTTACGAGCAAGTTCCAAGATAAAGTTGGAAAACAGCATTACCAACAATTACCAAGTAAGATTTTTTTGGATCTTCTAGCCTTTTGCCATTTTTCTTGAAACTGTATTAAACTCTTTGGTACTGCAAAACTCAACTATTGAGTGCAGGAGCATAGGAATAATTTGAAAAGCGGGAGGTGGTGTATAGGAAAAAAAGGGCATTGTTTCGTACCAAAGGGGCATTCATATTGAGAAACTCATACAATGTAATAGGGGCATTCACACAATAAAAAGGGCACTTTCCTGATGAAATAGGGCATTGTTACGAGAACAGGAGCATTTGCCCCTTTTCCTTAGAGCAAATTTTAGAATAAAAAGGGACACTTTTCAAAGAAAAGGGGCACACCAGTTGTGGCTGGAAAAATGTGGAGGGACACCCCTGATTCCTGTGTCACTGATGGGATGAAAGAGTGGAAGCTTGCTGCCCCCCTTTGACATCTGTGGCTTTTCAATGATGATATAACATATTATGATTTAAGTATGGCCCATATTAGCTTAAGTGATATTGTGTGCCATTTTAGTTATTGTTTTGCATTCACTCATTGCTTCAACGGTACCAAATGACAGTTGATGTCACAATGTTACTGGCAAATGAATGCATCTTTGTACAAAATTCCAGTTTATGGCTGTGCTTTTGCCTCAGTTTCTTCACAATTTGTTCTTATTTTCAGATCAATTTTTAGCCCCGCATTCTCCAAAATTGTTCTTATGCACAAGGAAGTGCTATCAGGGTCGCCACGCCCCAGGGCAAGGGTAGAAATGGGTGCTCCATCCTTGAGGGCAGGGAAAACCTTTTTGATAAATGCATTATCATTTGCAGGCCCCTCAATGCCCTGGGCTGCCTGGTTACTATTCTTGCTACCCTCATCTGGATGGTCTAATGTTACTTTTTCAACTTTCTTCAGAGGCAGAACCAGCAAAGATCGCTTGAAAACAAATTGCTGCGTGGCATCCAATTCAGTCGACACAGAGCGGATTTGATGCACCGAGTATCTCAAATGAATAGAAACAAAACAAAAGATATGATGAAGGATTTCTTTTTGCCTGCTTTTGATGATGATTTCTCTGATCTTATTCACGAGAATAACAACGTAAGATTTAATATATTTATACATTTTTTCTTTAATCAACATGTTTATAAGAAACTTAGACAGACGAAACCTAACCATTGAGCAGTGTGAGGGCTTGCCTATGCACAAACCGTTGCGAGTTGAGTCTGCAAGTAGGCCGTGAGAGCTCAATAAGCAAAATAGCCACTGTAGATGGGCGATGGGACTTTAAGCAAGTGACAGTTTCCTTTCCTCAAAGACAACGATGCTATGGAACCCTGGACCTCTTCCATAATTTCCCCGTTTGTACCAATAGTGAGGTATGAGCGTCTTATAACCTCCTGGAAGAATATGTTTAATTAAAACAAGGTAGTTTTTGGCGATTCATATGTAGTTTGTCGGCAAAGTTTCCATTTATAGGAGCCTAATCGTCAAATATGTCCCGTATACCCCCTTCAACAGGGCATGTGGGAACGCCTACAATAGGGGGACAGCGGAGGTAAATGCCCCTTCTGCACTTAGAAGATAACCTATTTCTTGTTTTGCCCTGATCTTTCACTGTCTTGCCCCCCCCCCCGTGATCTGGATTGCAGCAAGCGTGCCCTAGGGTTTTGATGTGTAACCCCTCCGCTTTGCGTTGTTCCTTATCTCCGTTATTAATTCCATTGGCAGCCTGCAGTTATGTTCTCTAATTTACTTGTTACTATCCAGGGGGCCAAACTATCTATAAAGAACGAGGATCGGGTCTCCAGGGTAGCTTGTTATAGTCCCTAGCTCGCCTGCCGTTACCCCTCCCCAAAAAGTAAGCTTATTTTTATCAAAGGCCTTACTTCTCTATACCTAGGTCAATTCGCAGTTGATTCAAGTGCCGAAATCATATGATTTTATCCAGCCAATCGAGGTCGAGAAGATTTCTCGAATTCACGTGGACAAAGCCGACTCAAAAATGAGATTCATAAGCGAAGAGGATTGCCGCTGCGCAGGACAATTCCGAGAAAGACTTGAAGATTTGGGTGTTACTATAAAAACCGGAATATCAATGGTGGACAAAGGATACCAAAGTAATAGCCAGCATTCAATGAAAGGGGGTACCTCTGACATTAACGCGACCAAAAAGGCTTCGAAATCTGCAGAAGATGAAGCAAACGACTTATACAATCGACTAAGCAATATTTTGCTCGAAAGGCAAAAGTCTGAGGGTTTTATTAGCGAACAGAAATGCTCGAAAGTGGATGGTGAGGGTAAGAGTTGGGAACCGCTGACCATGGAAGCGCTGATTCAGCAAGGGAACAGAACTGTAGAAGTATTGAATTTGAAAAAATGGTACCTAGGATAACTTTTCATATTTCGACATATTTGTATATTGTATATTTGTATCGGGACAAGTTTGGTGTGCAGATAATCTTTTCTGGCTCAGAGGATCTTAGGATAACAAATTAATAAAAATTCAGCCTCAGATTTTTGAAAAAATTTAGAACATCCAGTCTGAACCTAAATTTACTGGTTTCTATAAAAACAAATGGCATAATTCGTGCTAAAGCGCATTGAATCGGGTAATATGTGTGCTCTTAAAAATTCTTGATAAAAGCTGCAGCTCCAAGGCCCCCGGTAAGTACGCTCCTATCTAGAGTAATTGTTATACAAGGAAATTTTCCTTTATCGATTTTTCAAATTCTATATAAAAATTTCCAAACCAAAGCACTGAAAACTATACTTGACACGTATGGCAACCCCAGGGAGGCTGAAGCCCGTGTCTATCCAAGGGCTCACAGTAAATATCAGCTAAATCAGGGATGACGCTAGAGGGGGCAGGGGGCTGCAGCCCACCCGTCAGGGATAGCTGGCTCCCGCGTCAGGGAAGAGTTTTATGCCTTTCGGGGAATTTTTAAATTGAAATTGTGTTCTATTGCTCAGAAAGCTACTCTCGGTTTTATTGTACAGCCTGCTGTTGGGGAACCTAGCCCCCCGTCGGGCAAATCCTGGCCCTACCCCTGAACTAAAACTTCATCTTTATGTACTTTGCAAAAAGCCAAAATTAAAAGTTGTTTAATGACAACATGACTTTGTGGTCTTGAGTCTTCTGCTGGGACAATTCCACCCCTGCTTAAGCAGTAACCGTGGAAACAAAATCAGCATGATAACCATGCGCTAGAAATATATTAATTATTCATGGTTTACACTTAACTGAATATACGCATGGCATGTTTGCAAGAAGGCTGCGAAAACATTGCATGATATACAAAAACACTCTCACCCCTGGGGGGGGGTCCAAGGATCATCAGCGAGCACTGGAGATTTCACAGGAAGGGGCTAATGCTTTAATTAGGTTCACCCATAGTTCAACATGCTCAAAGGTTCTCTTTCAAGGCTCCAACATCATCAATTATAATACCCCCGTGCAATCTGGCAAAACACATTATTTGCTACTTTGAAACAATATTACCACTGAAATCTCCGCTCCTACAAGCAGGAAATAAGCCTAATTTTTTATTCTGCTTTTGGTTTGCCCTTACTTTCACTGCCTTCCCCCTTGCTCTGATGTTCCTTCCGTGACGTTGTTTTCAAGTTCACTTCTTTTTCTCTCATTGTTTTGCATTTACGCAACCAATTGTTTGATACAGGCTAAGCATAGCTTAAAGAATTTAAAAACCTATATTCCACCATGAATATATTCGAGCAAAATCCGTTGTTTGTTGTAATTCCTATACAGCACCAGAGTCTCTGACTCCTGTATGCGCTATTACTTTTAAAGAGTCGTAAATATTTGCAAATGAAGCGGCTGCAATAGAAATTGCGTAGAGAAATGACTAGCCAAGGACACACATTATCGAAGCATGATCCTTGAGGGGATTCTTTGGACTTTGTCCAATATGCTTTAACGATTTGTGCCGGTCTATAATGTGATACGCATTTTCAGTAACGCCTTTCTCGCCTCCTTCTAAGGATAGAACTCTAAAATCATTTATCATTTATATAAAACATAAAATCATCTCAAGGAGTATAGCTATATTATATAAGCTGATAGGAATCACCCTGTCAACACAAGAATGAAGCGACGCCCGTCTTAAAAATCGCCCTTCCTACATCTGCTCTCATTCGGGAACGTTTTATTTGTTAGAAAGGCCGATTTGTCTGCCCCTTTCATTGGAAAAAGCCCCCTATTTTGGAGGAGGGGGTTGCAAGAGAACAATGCCAATTTTGGAGTCTGGGACGAGCATTGTGCTTTGGCCTAGCATTTGTTTTCATGTATAGTTAAAGGAGCGAGAAGAATACAAGAAAACTCGGTTTAAATTGAGTTTTTAATCGAGAATTGTGCTTGTTTTAAATCTTTCGATATTTTTAGAGCATCTCCGTTTGATGCTTGTAGCAATCAAACTTGTTTTATCTGAGTTTGAGCTGCATCAGTGTGGAATTCACGTACCATTTGGTTTGGCCTACGCGTTGTGAAAGTGTAAATCGTTATCTCGTTGGGAGAACATCAGAATTGCTTATCTTAGCACTGAAATTCTTCAAGAGGATGTCAGTAAGGAGGCTCAATTAAAGGATTCGCTACGAATTAAATTGTATCTTTGTAATACGCGGAATATTTGGAACGTCAAGTTGAAGAAATGGTTTATTATTATCAAATCGACGAACTGATCATGGAAGCCTAGCTCATGGATTTTATATGCTGATATGACTCAGGGTGGAAGCATTGGATCAAACCCTTTTAATTGCAGCTAACGAAACTTTCATTGTAAAGCGATGAGAAAGGTTTGTTCTACAAACTCAGACAATAACAACTCCCGGAAATTGACAGTAACCGCGTTCCCGACTCTGGTAAACTATACCTTCCAACGTTACTTTTTCATGGAATTGTAAGATTTGCAGTATGTCAGAGGATGTTGAAACAACCGCATCACCAAATCACGTAGCGTCACCAAGTAAAACACTCGATAGAAAATTATCCGTCAAGGAAAGGTCAAAAAAGGCTGCCGGTTCAAGTGTAAGTTTTTAGGCTCCATATTGTGAAATGATTTGCTGCAACAGTGAATAACTTTGGCCTATTAACAATTTAACCCCCAGTGGTAACACTGTTTTAAAATAGCAATTCGTGCATTTGGTCCGATTGCAAGGGGGTAATATGAATAATGATGCATGAGTACAGATGAAATCTTAAAAACGTTGAACCAGAGATGAATCAAGCTATTGACCCATTAGCCCCTGCCTAAGAAGTAACCAGTTCTCCCTGAAGATCAAGGGCCATATGGTCCCTTCAGGAATGAAGGAGTTATAGGCTGAAGTCCACCCTTTTTTCAATGGACAATCCAATACAATTCACAACTTTATCCATGTGTGCTTTGTTAGCAAAAACTACTCATCAAGGCTTCAGCAGCCTTTCTGTAGAGTGTGGCATGTACATGCACAAGGCAATTCGCAGTTGGTCAAAGTGTATCTCAAAAACTATGCCTTTCATGCAGGCAGGGTATGAGTGTAAGTTTAAACTAGGTTCACCTGCATTGTCATACTACCTATGATACTCTATGATACTTCTAAAACACAACAAAATCAACAAGACCACTGACTGAATAACTGCCAATTGTTGAATAGCTGCCCCTGCCTGCTTGGGCCACTGGGATGATGTTAATTTTTTCATAAGCACTCCTCTAATTCTAATAAAATATTGTATCAGTTTTTTTTCAAAAGTTTACTCACAAAACACTGTTACTTTCAAACAAGTAGTTTCAAACTTTGTCTCCCTAAAATCTAACTCAAAGGTGAATAGCTTTCTTTCCCTTTCAAAATTTCCGTGAGAGAATAGTTGCATCACTGAGCAAGATATAAAACCTAAAAATTGATGCAAGCAATATAACTGAACCTCAGTTTCTCACTGTAGATTCGGATGTAGATGTAACATGATATGAACAGTGTTCTTTGAATTATTTTTGTTAACAATTTGTTTAAAAAATCACTGTTGTAGTTCTGTCACTCAATTGGAGTAATGTTTTTCAACCGCCCCTGCCCATTAACCACCCCTGTCAAAAAGACTGCTCTGGAATCTTCATTTGTATTTTTGAATAAATATCATGGGCAGTTTTGCCATTTATAGTATATCCCTTAGTGATTTTTACAAAAAAGTTACAAGCATTCTCATTTCTTTCATGATTCTAATGACTATTATTCTTTAATTCAGTTTCAGAATCTGCAAAAAGATGACCTCATACACTTACTGTGTATCTTGGAGTCAGAAGTTCAAGCAAGAGATCTTATAATCAGGGCTATCATTGTAAGTTTTCCAAACTCTTTAACAGTGGTAGACACTTAGCCAGACATGGGGCAGTGGCAAGCCCATTGTTTTGGTAAGATCAAGTCACTCTGGTCTATTGTTTTAGACCAAAAAACAGCTGTCTTCAAAAATATTGTTAGGGCTAGAATGCTCAAAAATTTTCGTATAATTATTGTGCATTTTGTAATATGCTTATGAAAGATTTTTTCTTATTGATGTTTTCTTCCAAACTGAATGAAGCATTGCTTTGAATTGGATTAGGTACCACATAGAAAAATTATTTGATGATGAAATATCAATGTGGTTCTTTCAGAAAGGAGAAATTGGTAGTTCCTTGCCGTTGTCACATTTACTGGGAGATGGTCATCTTGCAAGTGTTGTCAAGAATCTAGAGCTCCCAAGCAATGAGGATGAAGATGAAGTATGGCTGGGGGAACCAACAGCGCATCTAAACCATGTTGTTGCATATCATCAGTTCGTTAGGGAACAAATGCAAGCCATGCTGCAAGACCAACACAAAACAGTAAATAACATTGTTGTTCAGAATTGGTGTATGTTACTGTCCATTGCCTTTGATGCAAGCTTAGAATGGGTCCTAAGCAGGGCTGAATTCAGCAATCTCCAAACAGGGGGGCATGAAAGACAAAATTCCCAACAATGTCTGATAAAATTTTTGACAATTGTCTGCAAAACAAAGGGCCCATTGTTTATAGAACAATAGCCCATTGTTTGATCGATTGTTAAAATCAGGAAAAATTTCTGATAAAATGACAATGTTTGGTCTTTAAGGGGCCTGTTTGCTTGAGCCTTGGTTCTAGAACAAGAAATCTGTCGAATTCACACAGATATGCTTTGATGATTTTACTATTCTGGCAAAGGCTATCTTAGGGAATTTTTAGAACAAGAAATCCGTCTAGTTCAAACCATGTCTTGTTGCTTCCCCTGTCTGTGATGTTGGCTACCTCAGAAAGTACGCAAATCAAGAAATAAGCCAAATTTGCATTGGCTATGTGTTGCTACCTTCACTGTCTTGTTTTAGAGCAAGAAATCTGTCCAGTTTATGAAGACAATGTTTTGATAGTTTGAATGTTTCAATGCAAGCTAGATGATTTCAGGGTCCATTGCAAAGATTGTGTTTTGTGTTTCTAGATTCTACGTCAGCTGGAGGATGAAAGGAAGATCCATGCTATAGACACTGCTCAGGGTGATCAAGTTACATACATGCTAGAAAAAGATAGGGAAAGACTAACAAGTGAGGTAAATGAACTAACAAATTAACCCTTTCACCCCCGGACGGGACATATGGCCCAATGACAAAAACCACAAAAAAATAATTTTACAGGGGGTATAGTAGAAGATACTGTTAATTTTTAATAGCAGTTTTCCATAATAGTTTACTGTTTCACCTAAATGATTTGACTATGTTTCCCCCTGAAAAGCATAGATTCATATGGAATTTAACAGTTGAATGAAAATAAATCCAGGTGCGAAAGGGTTAACTGTGGACAAGATTTTTGGATTTCTCAATTTGGATATCTCAAATGTCCTGTTTGTCAAAGTGCTGAAAATTGGTTCCAAGTGTGGGGACTATTCGAGGGTGGAGTTCATTATCAACATTTTCAAGGGTCTAAGCTAGTTTTCAGGGGAGGGGCATGTATGACAGGGGCCTGTTTAAAGTCTTGCAATTTATGTATTTTATTTGATATCTGAATAATTCTTTTAGATTGAATTTCAACAAACTAAACTTACAAAAGCAGAAAAGGAAAGAGACCGTATGATGGTAACGTTAGAAAGAGTTCGAGAAGAGCAACAAAATGAATTCCAGTTACTAGTTAACGACTGTAAAATGTTTGCAAAACAGTTGATTGAACAAGCTCAAAAAGAGGAGCAATTGGTCAAAGAAATTGAACAGGAAAAGAGAAAGAATAGAGTCTTGTCGGAGCTGATGGTAGAAGAACAGAAGAGATTTAAGGAGAGGTTAAAACGGGTTGACGAAGAAAGAGTTGATCATGTGACTGTAGAGCTTGATCGAGTTGAATCGTTGAAGCAGAGACTGATAGAATGCGAGGAGCAAGCGAAGGACTCGCATCAGAAGTATTTACAGGAGTCGCATCGCGTTAAACAATTAGAACTCGAAAATAAACAATTAAAACTGCGGATTACTTCGGGAGATTCTTACGAGTCGGGCGAAAACAGTGACGAATTCGTTTACGACGGAAATTTCCTACCGCCCGCGCCGGACGCTAAGATTTGCAAGCCAAACAAGATGAAAGAGCAGACTGCTTATGACGACGCGTCGCTAGCGGAAATGCAGATCGCGACGAAAACCACCACGCACGACGAATATCCTATACCGTTAGAGATAAAAGCAGCGGTTAAAACCGCGTCAAATGTTTCGCTGAAAGCGAAACATGCCAACGTCACGTCTTCTCCAAAGTCGTCTTACAAGCACAGTCCGTCATCGTCTCCCAAAATGAATCGCGCGTTAGCTGGCGTTTCGCAGTCTCCAACAATGGTTCGGTCGGCTGCGGTTTCCTCATCACCTCCGCTGGTTCGAGCGGCGGGAACATCATCGTCTCCTAAGACCGTACGAACAGCCGGAGTTTCATCATCACCTACAATGGTGCGACCTGCGGGCGTGGCAGCATCTCCAACAATTGGCCGCGCGGCAGTTGCGGCATCATCGCCAAAGCTAGCACATGTTCCAATAGAAGAAGTTAATAAAAACAAGAAGATCCCGCCCCCAACCCCACCGCGCGTTTCGTCCATTACTTCAAAAAGTGTTCCTGTGCTACCGTCGGACATCGATCATCATCACGATTCCGCTGCCGGAAACTTTGCGCGGAGTTTTTCTGTTGGTGCAGCGTCCGATGTTGCTAGCGGGACCATAGAGAGGCGGCAAACCGTTAGCGGTTCACCAAGTAAGTAAAACTTAGACATATCTGCTTCGTTTTAGCGCAAGTTCCATTACCTCTGTTGTGTAGTAGTTAAGGTTTAAGACTAGCGATCTAAAAGTCGCAGGTTCGAATCCTCGCCCTTACCATTTATAAGGATAGCACCCTTGGGCAAAGTGTGTACACAAAAATGTTGCCTCTCTCTACCAGGAGGTATAAATGGGTGCTTGGGCAGTAGTTATGAGCGCCGTCTGTTGATGTACCCTGCTATAGTGACCGGGTGAATATGTAAAGTTAGTTAAACAGATTACAAAGCCACCCATTTGAATAAAATTTCATTTTTGTTGCATCGTCTTTGGCCGCACCCTGCTATATGCGAATACGCATAACGATTAGGGACATTGTAAAGTCGGTAGATTAGCCTCTGGCTAATAACAGACTGAAAACTACCACATGACTTAACTAAACCAACTCTTTGTAGATTTTCATACATTAACCCTTTTCTCACCCGGATTTATTTTCATTTAACTGTTAAAACCCATATAAATATACTCTTTCTAGGGGGTAGCATACTCAAATAAGTTAGGTGAAAGCGTAAACTATTATAGAAAACTGTTGTCAGAACATCTACTATATTTCGTACTTTACCCTCTGAAAAATGATCTTTTACGGTTTTTATCTTAGGGCCATATGGCCCATCCGGGGGTGAAAGGGTTAAAGTGTTTCTGTAAGATTATTAGCTTGAATTGGCAGCGAGTATAAGTGTCTAAGCATAGATCAAGTGCACTATCCACAGAAGTTCGCTGATTTCGCGTCTTTACATAATGGCTAAATCATTCCACTAAAGCACTGCCTTTCGTCAAACCTTTGATCCTGTTTAACACTGCATTTTACGCTTGAATCAAAACGAATGTTATTGAGATTTCTTCCTCGCACAAACTCTATTCGATTCTCTCTATAACGCGAACATTCAATAAACGCGGGCTCGGATTAAACGCGGGTACGACTCGAGTGCTGCCCCCTCTTTCTGCCTCTTTGTTTGAAACTGAACTGGGGCGAATATTCTACCAAAACCTACCCGCATCTAATACGCAGTAGCACTTGTTTCACATGTACCCGTGTTTGTTTCGTACCCGCGTTTAATACACACTCGTGTTTAATGCATACCCGCGTTTGATACGCATTCTTTTTATAAGTTACCGCGTATAATATGCACTGGTGTTTAACGCATACCTGCTTTTGATATATACCCGCGGTATTATCGTGAGGAAATTCAGTGTTCTTTTGTCATATCTACAGCTTTACCACACCTTTATCTGAAACTTGATATATTTGGGAAGGGAGAAAATGCTATCAAAGGGGGGTGGAGAAATGAGGAGGACATCCAGAAAAACATAACCTATGGGAAGTACAAAAGAGGGACCAGGGGTCAATTCCAGGGAGAAGGGGGGGGGGTGAATTTGAGTGTCAGTGACAATATGACGGCTTTTTTATTTTTTAGTTTGTGTTTATTTTTTAGTTTCTTATTTTCTTTCCGAATCAGTTTGTAATGTATCATAATATTTAGATAAAACTAAATTAATCAATTTCATTTTTTATACAAAATAATTTAAAGCAACTAATTTTAAATAATATACATGTAAAAATAAATAAATCAATGAACTTATTTTAATTTTATATATTTTAAAAAGGTTATTCACATTTTTTGTTTCTTCACCAAAATATATATCTTTTTGTATTAAATTTTATCTAATGTTTAATGCATTTTGTTTGATCAAACTCTATTGAAAATAAAACTGTTTTTATAAACTCACATTCACCTTGTTGCAAGATACTTTCCTCGCACATTGAAATAGTAACGTTAAGCAAATATCTATGTAACTATAGGAAAGGTAATCATTAATACCTACACAATGCATATTTATTTAATAACTTTTTTCCTTCACTGCAAAATCATTTACCCAGATATAAATATCAATTGATAGGCCATCGTTAGTTAAAAACTAGAGAAGTGAGACAGAATTACTCATTGATTTTTTATCTAAACAATAAAAATTTCTCAATAACTGAACTAAATCCTGTCCTTTAATCTATTTTAGGCCCATCCACACGACGCACCAGTAAATCGATAAAGAACATTTCTACAGTGTAATGCACGTTAAGCATGGATATTGACTTACATTATGGGACAAAGCAGGGACTATGGGACATTTTAGGACTTGTTTAGGCTTTAGGGTAGGGTCGGTTCAGGGGATAACTTGATCGAGGGGTAACTTGGGGACATTACCATTTACCAGTGTACTGAATGCCCTCTCAAAAAAAGCTTAGCATCAGTGGCACTTCAAGGGTGGTTGATTCATTAAAGGTCAGTTCAGGGGTAGTAGGTACCAACTACAAGATTTTTCTAAAGGTTTCCCTGGTTTATTCTGCAAAGGATCCCAGGAGCATATCAGGGAAATTTAAGACTTGCGTCTGGGTCAAAGTTGGGAGATCAAAGGACAGGGCAGGTCAGGGGGCAGGTCAAGGGGCAGGTCAAAAGGCAGGTCAAGCATATTTAGGGAGAAGTCGAGGAACAGTTTGTAAAAACTTTACCAGTTTTTAAAGGGCTTTCGGGTTACATTTCTTAGGAAGTTTAGAAATATTTTTTTTTATCCTCGTTAAATAATTAAACAAAAGTGAAAGGGGTTCGTTTGTTTTAAAGTAGGTGTGGTATGGTTGTAGGTATTAGTGGAAATATTAATACTTGCCAGTCAAAGTAATCGAATGATCAGTGGATCGATGATTAATTGATTGATCGATTGATCGATTGATTGGTCGATTCTGTGGATTGATTTACCAATTTATTAATTGGTTGAGCTTTAGGAAGTTCCTTACCGCACTCGTTCATACATTCATTCACTCGCACGCTAATTCGTCCATTCGTTCAGTTATTCATTCGTTTATTCGTTCATTTTTCTTTTCTCTATTCAGCCTATTTATTCAATCATCCATTCGCTCATTCATTTATTCATCATTCGTCCATTAATTCTTCAATTAAGTCATTCATTCATTCATTTACGCTCTGCACTTATTCATTCTACCTCAAGACTATTTGCTATTCATTTAATTCTTCATTCATTCTTTTATTCATTCATTTTTACGCTTATTAGCTATGATCTTCACTCTTGAGGTCAGTGCCTGACGTACCCGTGACTACTTGCTTCGTTCAAATCGCTTATTTCCCTGCTTCAAGTCGGCTACCCCTTATCCCCCCCTCCCATCCTTTCAATACTGGCCAGCTCGAAACAAGCATTTTACCTTTGATTATAAGCCAATCATCTCTAAAACCCCCTTCCCAGATATTGGAACCATTAGAATATAAAATGCGATTATTAGTGTATTTAATTAATAGCTTATTAGAGTTGTTCAAAGATGTTAAAAGATTATTACATTTAAAATATAGCATAAAGAGTAACATTATTGTTATATACATACTTATATGCAATTTTATGTCTAACAAGATATTTGTTGTTTCAAGTTGCAAATTCATTTCCTTAAATTTTAGGCGTGCAATGACGAGAGAATGCAGCATTTTTAGAACATTAAACGGTGGTGAAATAGTCTCGACCTCTCTCTCCCTCTTTCTCTCTTTTGATGCCACATCCAGCCAAAACATAGGTGATTGTGGTTCTTTATACCTTCGTATCTTTCGTCCTCTACAACAATTCTTGTTTTGATTCTCGCTCTCTGGTATTTGGCCCACTATCCATATCCATAGACTTTCCAATATGCAAGTCTCATCCTGCAGCAACTTCTTTTACCTTCTCCTGCATTTTTCTGTGATTTCAAACGTTGCCAGTTTCATTTTCCTCATAATGTGCCCTAGGAACTGAATTTGTCGCCCCCTTTCGCATTTAATATAAACATCTCCCTCTCTTTCAGCCTTTCTTAGACTGGAAGAGAGGCTGAAAGAGAAAAGAGACAGCTAGGTTCCCAACTTGGTTTGCTCAAACGCAAAGTAAGCAAATTGTCAAATAAACTCAACCCATGGCTGAGGTATTGACAAAATTGATCTCTAGATTCAGGAGCGTAGATACCAGATCTTGAGTAAAAGGCACCGTTTGTGGGCTGCATCATACCATACGTTACTCGGCATTACTCAGCCACTAGGGGTTTACTGTGTCCCGTTGGGTCAAATGTCCACCAAAGTATGTGACTAACGGGGTCCTGTAATAAATACTCTGTTGTGACCAATAGGGTACTGTGACCAACAGGTTACCCTGTCCAATGGGCTACTGTCATCGCGGAGTAATGCGACCAATTTTCTGGCCTGGTTTTGAGCTTCTTATGTCAAATGCAATGTTTTTCTTCTTTTTAGAGAGTTTATCGGTTCCAGTTGCAGTAGGAACAGGGTATGGCTGGGAGTTTTCAACAGGTAAACCGAAAATAAAATTATACTATAATTCTGCTTTTGATGGATGCCAATTAGATAGGATTGTATGGCAATGTTCGTCTTTTAAGTCAAGCAATAGAACTTCCGCAGCAGCTGATCCTCATCACATCACTCCATCGTATCATATTAGTCTTTTAGTTTCCCACGGACAAATCGAATCCAATTGATCTACGGCAAAACTCATTCCTAACCCAAACTCTGAAACAGGAACGCCTATAGCAGGGGGGGGGGGAAGCGGGAGCCATTCCCCCTCCTGCCCTCAGAAAATAAACCTAGTTCTTCTATTCACTATTGTTTTGCCACTATTTTCACGTCTTACCCCCCCTGCTCTGGAATGCATGTGTTCTCAATGGTATGTTTTTAAACAAACCTTCCTTAGACCACTTCAAAGAAGCAATATGCTCTTATAAGCCCCCACATGCCGTGGTGAAATATTGATCATAGCAGAAACTGTCATGGCTACTAAGTAATGGATGATAAGTCTTTTTGTTCAATGCTCCTTCGTTGTTCCTTATAGTCGTCACCTTGCGGTTGCCTTGCTTTTATTTTCTAGAAGATGGCCTGGTCATGTCAAACAGCATCCTCGATTTTATCGGCGAGACTCAAATAAATCCAGACACGGATTGGATGAAGTTAACAGATTTAGTAAAAATGCTGTTCGTTGAAAAATCGCATTTGAAGTTTTCTAGAAATCTAGACGTGAATGACGCAGGTAATGAATGTTCGTTTGTTAAGTTAATTCAATGCAAAATTACGGTCAAGTATTTGCAAGCCCTGTTCTTTCATCCTGTAAAATTTTATTATTCTATTCAGTTTCTACTGTCTCTAAATTTTTTCCACCCACCTTTCCGTAATTCCAACCCCAAAATATTACATCAATCCCCCCACCTTTTTAAAACCTTCTATTATTCAATATCTTATGCTATTCCCCTTTTTTTTCATCCTCCCTAAGAGTTGTTGTCGTAGCCCCCTGCCTATCCACCCGTCCAAATTTTTCAATGTACCCTAAATTACTGGTCGGTCTTCGTTGGTCTTTGAGAGTGCCCCCATCCTTTAGTGAATTTAATACAAAAATGTATAAAAATCGGTGTTAATAGGTGAAAAATTAAACCCGTCTCATAACCAGTTTTTCATGGGAATTTTTATGCCAGTTATATTAAAGAATTTTGATGTAATTTCGCTTTTTGTGCAGGGTCTTTCTATGCAAGTATAAACCGATTCGAACTAGGCACTACCGCATGGACAACGACGGGATGCCCCGCAGGGATTACACCCTGGATCGCAGCCACTGAAAGCAGAAGTAGAAAGTTTTTGATAATTCGTCTTAAAGGTATGTTTATTTGCATTTTTGCATAGTAATAAACACACATTGTGTATATTAATCGAGGAAGGAGCCTCATATGATGCACAATAGGACACGTGTGATCACATGTTTACACACGTGATACGGACACGTATGATCACATGTTTACACGCGTGATACGGACACGTATGATCACATGTTTACACACGTGATACGGACACGTATGATCACATGTTTACACACCTGATACGGACACGTATGATCACATGTTTACACACGTGAGACGGACACGTATGATCACATGTTTAGACACGTGTTACTCTCGTTTATCAAACTGTGATCACGTGCTTTTATATGTATATTGTAATAAATTTTGATTAACAGGAGTTCTTTTTGTTCGTGAAATGAATATGTAACGAGTGCATTTTCCTTCGCCTCTCGCTATTATGATTTAAACGCCTTTTACAACGGGGGGGGGGGTGACCTCTAAGGGTCTGAGCTCCCTAGTCATAGCAAACAATTTGTATATTTTTACGTCATGCCATGGTTTTTAGTATATTTGACAACAATAATTGCAATCTTTGGGTCTTAGAGAAGCACTACACACAGTGGATTTGAGATTTGATAGCAGAGGATTTTGTATCATATTTCACTGCCAAGTGTCTTCATACCTTGAAAATAGTAATTATAATCTGTATTTATACTGGATAACTTGGTCAGCTTACTCAGAAGCTGCTATCAATCCTGTTAAAATTAAAAGATAAGAAAAAATTAGAAATATATCAAATTATAAGATCAAGTTTGCAAACACCCATATAATACATATTTAAAAGTTAGTTTTAAAATTCACTGTCAAGTTGATCACATTGCTCTTGTTCTCATAATTTTTGTATTCTGATTAAATTCACATCTGTCTTTCTCTTGTCTAGATGAAACAACCACAACATTTGACTCCGTTGCATACTCAACATCAGTGCCGAACACCTCGCTACAAGAGTATTGCAGATTGGTATGTTTTAATGATAATCAACATGTAAAACACTGCCTACATATCTCTGATTAACATTGTGTCGGATGACTCTTTCTTTGAGCGCGATCTTACCTCTTCTCTTCCTCTCAGGTTTCGTTAACTCGGCGTCAACTCATGCTGGTATCGTATGATATAAACTGTCTCCACAGATTGCAATTTCTCACATCATTTTCTAGCTTTGCCAGCAATCAACCCATCACTTCCATCCAGCCATTTTTTCCGTTCTCTTCCTCTTCTCCTTCCTTCGCACTTAGCAAGCATAAGATTCTTTCCCAAGTAGTTCACTTGCTCATCACAAGACACAAATATGTCAACCTATACTCCATTATACTTGCGTATTAAGCCATTCAGTTTTTAGCTTTCTAAACTCTAGACTCATTCTATAACCCTTAATTTAACCTAACCCATATTCATCATACTAAGTCATACCAAAACTGTCCCTTAATTCAATGCCACAGCCAACCCATCTCGTTGATAATCCTTGCAATCGATTCATTTACCTTTCCCTTTTTCTAAACTATTTATTATGAAATGATTTAGAAAATTCTGATTAATTGTACCCGTCTTGCACTTTCTACAAGGATTTGTGCCTTTCAAATTTCAACTTTAAAAAACTGCTTCATTTTTTCCTAGATTAAACGGTATAAAAATGTTCTCTTTTTGGCTGATGACATTTTAGAAGCAAAACATTTCATATCTTGCTTCTCGAACTGGCTCAAGGTTAGTTGTCATCATTAAAGAGAATGTATTTTATGCTCCTCTTTCACCTTGTTGATAAACGTTGTGTAATTAATGTTTCAGAATTCTCTTCCAACTTATCTTCTCCCAATGCTTTAAAACAGGCCATTTTCAACTGTTAATTTGGTTTTAGACCGTGGATGAGTTAAGGGGGAGTATCAGCTTCGTTGCCAGTGTTGAAGAGAATGAAATCTGCTCTCCGCAAGAATTTATTAAGTTACTCAAAGAGTATGGTAAGATTTTTACTTGCAAGAGTCTTTTATGTAACAATTATTTATTACATTTATTTGTATTCATTTAACTATTTCCTTATTCATTAATAAATTGATTTATGTATTTATTTTTTGTATCTATTTATTTGTTTATTTTTTATTCATTTGTATATTTATTCATTTATTTATTTATTTGTTGATCTATTTTGATATGGATATGTTTGTTTATTTTTTATTCATTCGTTTATATATGTATTTATTTATTTATTCGTTTATCTAATTTTTATGTATGTAATTTGTTTAGTTATTTATTCATTCGTTTATTTTTTTGTTTATTCATTCATTTATACTTTGATTGATTGATTGATTGATTGATTGATTGATTGATTGATTGAGTGATTGATTGATTGATTTATTTATTTATTTATTTATTTATTTATTTATTTATTTCTTTATTCATTTATTCATTTACTTATTTATTTATTTCTTTATTTATTATTTCATCATCATCATCGCCATCAGTTATTTTCAAGTGGCTTATGAATTGGTTTATCGTGGTCCGCAAAACAAAACAAAACAAGTGGTGGCTTATTGTTATTATTGTTATTATTATTATTATTATTATTATTATTATTATTATTATTATTGTTATTATTATTATTATTATTATTATTATTATTATTATTATTATTATTATTAAAATATCCATCGGTTCGATAATGGTCATATAAGCGTCCACTCTCTTTCATTTCTCATCTATTCTAAATTCAATCTATTTCATTTTTCATTTCACAGATATATTTTATATTTCACATTTCATTTCATACATTTACGGAGTTAAACCTTTATCGCAGCTTGTTTTTTTTATTTATATTTCATATATTTCATGCTTGATAGATTTAAGAAGAGTAACTATCATTTTTTGGATTCAAGTGGGCATCCATTTCACAAAAATATAAAATAAAAACTTTTTTCAAAACTACATGCTTACATTTCTTCAACTTTTATCTACCTCTAGGTGCATTGGTTGAGTCAAACCAAGAGAAACCTAAAAGCACAACAATCATTCTAATCGATGTTGATTTTGTCATAAGTCAGAAGCTGTCTTCCGATATATTCGTATGGCTGGGGAAAAGAGGTTCTGAAGAGTCGTTTTACATTCCGAATGGCATGGGTGTTAATAGTCAGCAGCATTTCTTGCAAAGTGATGTCATTGTTCTCGCGTATGCTACTAGACCCTGGTAGGAGATTTAATTTCATTTGTGAATTAAAAGTATCGCCCTTCAACACATGACATTTCTACTGTCGCTTGAGTTATATGAAATTAAAAGGTTTTATGGTATTAAATAGTCAGGTCAATATTACTGATGTCAATTCTCTAATTTTGCAGCATGGATCACATCAGCCAAGCTACTCGAAGACTCTTCAAATTGATCGATCTCCCGATCACCATGCCTTTTCTCCTCCAAAGATGGCTGCGACAGAAGGCTATGCGTAACTTGGCATCTTCTTTTAGATTTAAGTGAGTTCTGTTTTAGCCAAGTGAATCTTTGCATTTGTACGATTCGTTGTCAAATTCATCTCACATGTTTTGATTCGTGAGTTTTTTCACAGTTGCAATCCGTTGATAGCAGAACCTTGAAAGGCCCAAGTTTGCTATAACTGTCTTTTTTCAGTTTCTAATCAGTTTGTTCCTTTTACACCCATTCTATTTTTTATCCAAGATGTTTTGTGGTATAGTGGCTAAGGCACTTGCCTGGAATGCAGATGAACCTGGTTCGAATCCAGGTGGCGGCGTATTTTAATCCATTACGATTTTTTACAAATAATGTCTATGTTTGCACTGCAAAAGGAAAAATCTTGATTGTTTGCAAGCTATCGAATTCATAAATGTATAATATTTATTAAAAAATAATTAATATCTAAATATTTATGTCTGTATTTGCATATTCAACGATCGTAAACGAATATATACTTTAAAAGAATTGAGGTCCAACAATATTTCTGTAACCATTCGTGAAATTTTTCCTCAGGGAAATCGAAAATTGGAGTTCTTGGATTAGTGATGTTTATAGAAGATCGAGAACTGATTTAGAGAAATTGAATATAAAATTAGAAATGCCAGGTATATTTTTGAATTATTTGTTAATAAATTGATTATGTTTATGTATTTATTACCTTAAAGCTATTTGTTTGTAGAATATTCATATCGAATTACTGATATCGAACAGTCAGTGTCATTGCTACGTGCTGAAGAGTTTATTGCTTAGATTGGTTCATTGATTGACTGATTGATTGCTTGGCTGATTGATTGATTGATTGATTGATTGGCTGATTGATTAATTGATTGATTGATTAATTGATTAATTGAATGATTGGTTGATTTATTAATTGATTAATTGATTGATTGATTGATTTATTTATTAATTGATTGATTGATTGATTGGTTGATTGATTGATTGATTGATTGATTTATTGATTGATTTATTGATTGATTGATTGATTGATTGGCTGATTGATTAATTGATTGATTGATTGATTGATTGATTGACTGATTTATTAATTGATTGATTGATTGATTGGTTGATTTATTTATTGATTTGTTGATGGATTGATTTATTTGTTGGTTGATTGATTTTTTTTATCTATTTATTGATTGGCTGATTAACTGGTTGCTTTATTGATCCAAAACTTAATCAATTTTCTTTCTTTTTAGATTTAGGTTTATTCTTGTCCGCCCCAATTAATAAAACGGAAAATCTTAAAAGGTAAGAAAATTTTATTTTTATCATCTAATTCTTAATAGATTGAACTGAAACTGATCCGTTATGGAGTCAAGTTAGAATAACGCTAGGAGCATGTTGATAAGACGCCAATGTGTGTGACGTCAGTAAGTGTGATGTAATTATGTGAGATGTCATTGTATGTGTCGTCATTGCATTTGACGTCAGCACGTGTGACGTCGTTTTGCGTGACGTCATTATATGTGATATCTTTATTTGTGACATCATTATGTGTGATGTCATTGTGCGTGACGTAATTGTGTGTGAAGTCATTAAGTGTGATGTCATTATGTGTGATATCATTATGTGTGACGTCATTACATGTGACGTCATTATGTTTGATATCATTATGTGTGATATCATATTTTCTGACGTCAATGCATGTGATGTCATTACGTGTAGTGTCATCACATGCGTGACGTAATTATGCTTGACGTCTTTGCAGCTAGATGATTTCAACCTTGCTTTTTTGTTTCGTTTTTAGCTGGGCGGAAGATCTTTGGCACCATCACTTCCTGCCTCAAATTGAAAGCTCGGTTGAAGAACAAGTTGCTGACGCAAGCAACACTCAGCAGGATTTGCTTGTCCAAGTTGCGTTGCGAGCATTTTTAGAAGGAGCATTTATGCCTGGTTGTCCTTGTAGACTAGATATTGAGTAGTGATCCCCCTGAAAGACCCCTGGAATGTATAAGATATATAAAGACTGGAGGTAATTTCAGGGTGTAATGTTTGCCGTGGTTACATAGTCGCATGGAGAGACTGCCAGGAAATGAAAATAGTGACCCCTCTTTATTTAGATCGACCTACAAAAGGTCTGCGAGAAGACTGCGTGTATATCTCAGGACATCCCGCTTTTCAGATCATTTGCCCTTTATCGAGCTCTTTCAATGCAAGAGGAGCAGTACGAAAATGTAATTCATAATTCAATCTGCATTGGTGATAAGCATATAATGGATTATCGCATCCTGCATACATCGGCGAGGCAAGACCCAGAACTAAGCATTAGGTTTTGGACATTAAGAGATGATCTAATAAGCTGCCAGTTTCATACCAGGGAGGCAAAGATAGTCCCCATTTTATACCCTGTAAGAAGGTCTTTATAATTCTATATTCTGTATTTCCTAACATGGTCAGTTTAATTGTTATCACTGCACGGTTTCCCCAACTCGAAAGTAGCACGGTAATTCCAACACCTGAAGATACCTTCTGTTTGTAACAAGTAGAAAAGATTAATTAAAAATTATATATGATCAATTAATTTACTTCAATTTAGGAACCATATCATTGACATAACCTATCATGAAATGATCTCCATTATTTAATAATTCTTTTTATTCGGTCCAAATCAGTCACCTGTGCGTCAAACCTTGCCATTTTACGAGAACATACACCTTTTTCAAAAATTAAAGTTCCCCAAAGTGTGTCACTTTCACTCTGAAATGAGACTGACCAACACGAGGCAGATTTTGCAAAATTGTCAACCAATCACATCCTTCAAATTTTACAAGAATCTGCTTTGTTTTGATCAGCCTCGTTTCTGGCTTAAAATGGCCCAATATCCATACACTTCATTTTGACTAGTGTAACAATGACTTACCACTTTTTCCTGCCCCAATATTTCGTTAAAAACGCCCGCATATACCCTTACCTTTTAGTGAAAATTGCACCTTTTCGAGACCTAAAACTTTTGGGTAAAAGTGCAAGGCTATAGTCTTACTTTTTGGCAAAAGTTGGGCCTTTTTTCAGACCTCAGATTTTTGGGTAAAAATGCAAGGCTATAGCCTTACTTTTTGGCAAAAGTTGGGCCTTTTTTCAGACCTAAACTTTTTGGCTAAAAATGCAAGGCTATAGCCTTACTTTTTTGCGAAAATTGGGCCTTTTTTGAGACCTAAAATTGTTGGGTAAAAATGCAAGGCTATAGCCTTACTTTTTTGCGAAAATTGGGCCTTTTTTAGAGACCTAAAATTTTTTGGTAAAAATGCAAGGCTATAGCCTTACTTTTTAGCAAAATATGGGTCTTTTTTGAGACCTAAAATTTTTGGGTAAAAATGCAAGGCTATAGCCTTACTTTTTCGCGGAAATTGGGCCTTTTTTCAGACCTAAACTTTTGGCTAAAAATGCAAGGCTATAGTCTTTCTTTTTGGCGAAAATTGGGTCTTTTTTAAGACCTAGAATTTTTGGGTAAAAATGCAAGGCTATAGCCTTACTTTTTAGCAAAATATGGGTCTTTTTTGAGACCTAAAATTTTTGGGTAAAAATGCAAGGCTATAGCCTTACTTTTTAGCAAAATATGGGTCTTTTTTGAGACCTAAAATTTTTGGGTAAAAATGCAAGGCTATAGCCTTACTTTTTAGCAAAATATGGGTCTTTTTTGAGACCTAAAATTTTTGGGTAAAAATGCAAGGCTATAGCCTTACTTTTTAGCAAAATATGGGTCTTTTTTGAGACCTAAAATTTTTGGGTAAAAATGCAAGGCTATAGCCTTACTTTTTTGCGAAAATTGGGCCTTTTTTGAGACCTAAAATTTTTGGGTAAAAATGCAAGGCTATAGCCTTACTTTTTTGCGAAAATTGGGCCTTTTTTGAGACCTAAAATTGTTGGGTAAAAATGCAAGGCTATAGCCTTACTTTTTTGCGAAAATTGGGCCTTTTTTAGAGACCTAAAATTTTTTGGTAAAAATGCAAGGCTATAGCCTTACTTTTTAGCAAAATATGGGTCTTTTTTGAGACCTAAAATTTTTGGGTAAAAATGCAAGGCTATAGCCTTACTTTTTTGCGAAAATTGGGCCTTTTTTGAGACCTAAAATTTTTGGGGGAAAATGCAAGGCTATAGCCTTACTTTTTTGCGAAAATTGGGCCTTTTTTGAGACCTAAAATTTTTGGGTAAAAATGCAAGGCTATAGCCTTACTTTTTAGCGAAATATGGGTCTTTTTTGAGACCTAAAATTTTTGGGTAAAAATGCAAGGCTATAGCCTTACTTTTTTGCGGAAATTGGGCCTTTTTTGAGACCTAAAATTTTTGAGTAAAAATGCAAGGCTATAGCCTTACTTTTTTGCGAAAATTGGGCCTTTTTTGAGACCTAAAATTTTTGGGTAAAAATGCAAGGCTATAGCCTTACTTTTTTGCGAAAATTGGGCCTTTTTTGAGACCTAAAATTTTTGGGTAAAAATGCAAGGCTATAGCCTTACTTTTTAGCAAAATATGGGTCTTTTTTGAGACCTAGAATTTTTGGGTAAAACTGCAAGGCTATAGCCTTACTTTCTAGCAAAATATGGGTCCTTTTTGAGACCTAAAATTTTTTGGTAAAAATGCAAGGCTATAGCCTTACTTTTTTGCGAAAATTGGGCCTTTTTTGAGACCTAAAATTTTTGGGTAAAAATGCAAGGCTATAGCCTTCCTTTTTGGCGACAATTGGGCCTTTTTTGAGACCTCAGATTTTTGGGTAAAAATGCAAGGCTATAGCCTTACTTTTTAGCAAAATATGGGTCTTTTTTGAGACCTAAAATTTTTGGGTAAAAATGCAAGGCTATAGCCTTACTTTTTAGCAAAATATGGGTCTTTTTTGAGACCTTAAAATTTTTGGGTAAAAATGCAAGGCTATAGCCTTACTTTTTTGCGAAAATTGGGCCTTTTTTGAGACCTCAGATTTTTGGGTAAAAATGCAAGGCTATAGCCTTACTTTTTGGCAAAAGTTGGGCCTTTTTTCAGACCTAAACTTTTTGGCTAAAAATGCAAGGCTATAGCCTTACTTTTTTGCGACAATTGGGCCTTTTTTGAGACCTCAGATTTTTGGGTAAAAATGCAAGGCTATAGCCTTACTTTTTAGCAAAATATGGGTCTTTTTTGAGACCTAAAATTTTTGGGTAAAAATGCAAGGCTATAGCCTTACTTTTTTGCAAAAATTGGGCCTTTTTTGAGACCTCAGATTTTTGGGTAAAAATGCAAGGCTATAGCCTTACTTTTTGGCAAAAGTTGGGCCTTTTTTCAGACCTAAACTTTTTGGCTAAAAATGCAAGGCTATAGCCTTACTTTTTTGCGAAAATTGGGCCTTTTTTGAGACCTCAGATTTTTGGGTAAAAATGCAAGGCTATAGCCTTACTTTTTTGCGAAAATTGGGCCTTTTTTGAGACCTCAGATTTTTGGGTAAAAATGCAAGGCTATAGCCTTACTTTTTGGCGGGAATTGGGCCTTTTTTAAGACCTAAACTTTTTTGCTATAAATGCAAGGCTATAGCCTTACTTTTTGGTGAAAATTGGGCCTTTTTTGAGACCTAAAATTATTGGGTAAAAATGCAAGGCTATAGCCTTACTTTTTGGCGACAATTTTGCCTTTTTTTCAGACCTAAAATTTTTCGGTAAAAATGCAAGGCTATAGCCTACCCTTTTGGCGAAATTTGGGCCTTTTTTGAGACCTTAAATTTTTTGGTAAAAATGCAAGGCTATAGCCTTACTTTTTTGCGAAAATTAGGCCTATTTTGAGACCTCAGATTTTTGGGTAAAATGCAAGGCTATAGTCTTTCTTTTTGGCGGAAACTGGGCCTTTTTCAGACCTAAACTTTTGGCTAAATATGCAAGGCTATAGTCTTTCTTTCTGGTGAAAATTGTGCCTTTTTTGAGACCTAAAATTTTTGGGTAAAAATGCAAGGCTATAGCCTTCCTTTTTGGCGACAATTGGGCCTTTTTTGAGACCTCAGATTTTTGGGTAAAAATGCAAGGCTATAGCCTTACTTTTTAGCAAAATATGGGTCTTTTTTGAGACCTAAAATTTTTGGGTAAAAATGCAAGGCTATAGCCTTACTTTTTAGCAAAATATGGGTCTTTTTTGAGACCTTAAAATTTTTGGGTAAAAATGCAAGGCTATAGCCTTACTTTTTTGCGAAAATTGGGCCTTTTTTGAGACCTCAGATTTTTGGGTAAAAATGCAAGGCTATAGCCTTACTTTTTGGCAAAAGTTGGGCCTTTTTTCAGACCTAAACTTTTTGGCTAAAAATGCAAGGCTATAGCCTTACTTTTTTGCGACAATTGGGCCTTTTTTGAGACCTCAGATTTTTGGGTAAAAATGCAAGGCTATAGCCTTACTTTTTAGCAAAATATGGGTCTTTTTTGAGACCTAAAATTTTTGGGTAAAAATGCAAGGCTATAGCCTTACTTTTTTGCAAAAATTGGGCCTTTTTTGAGACCTCAGATTTTTGGGTAAAAATGCAAGGCTATAGCCTTACTTTTTGGCAAAAGTTGGGCCTTTTTTCAGACCTAAACTTTTTGGCTAAAAATGCAAGGCTATAGCCTTACTTTTTTGCGAAAATTGGGCCTTTTTTGAGACCTCAGATTTTTGGGTAAAAATGCAAGGCTATAGCCTTACTTTTTTGCGAAAATTGGGCCTTTTTTGAGACCTCAGATTTTTGGGTAAAAATGCAAGGCTATAGCCTTACTTTTTGGCGGGAATTGGGCCTTTTTTAAGACCTAAACTTTTTTGCTATAAATGCAAGGCTATAGCCTTACTTTTTGGTGAAAATTGGGCCTTTTTTGAGCCCTAAAATTTTTGGGTAAAAAGGCAAGGCTATAGCCTTACTTTTTAGCAAAATATGGGTCTTTTTTGAGACCTAGAATTTTTGGGTAAAAATGCAAGGCTTCAGCCTTACTTTTTAGCAAAATATGGGTCCTTTTTGAGACCTAAAATTTTTTGGTAAAAATGCAAGGCTAAAGCCTTACTTTTTTGCGAAAATTGGGCCTTTTTTGAGACCTCAGATTTTTGGGTAAAAATGCAAGGCTATAGCCTTACTTTTTGGCAAAAGTTGGGCCTTTTTTCAGACCTAAACTTTTTGGCTAAAAATGCAAGGCTATAGCCTTATTTTTTTGCGAAAATTGGGCCTTTTTTGAGACCTCAGATTTTTGGGTAAAAATGCAAGGCTATAGCCTTACTTTTTTGCGAAAATTGGGCCTTTTTTGAGACCTCAGATTTTTGGGTAGAAATGCAAGGCTATAGCCTTACTTTTTGGCGGGAATTGGGCCTTTTTTAAGACCTAAACTTTTTTGCTATAAATGCAAGGCTATAGCCTTACTTTTTGGTGAAAATTGGGCCTTTTTTGAGACCTAAAATTATTGGGTAAAAATGCAAGGCTATAGCCTTACTTTTTTGCGAAAATTGGGCCTTTTTTGAGCCCTAAAATTTTTGGGTAAAAAGGCAAGGCTATAGCCTTACTTTTTAGCAAAATATGGGTCTTTTTTGAGACCTAGAATTTTTGGGTAAAAATGCAAGGCTATAGCCTTTCTTTTTAGCAAAATATGGGTCCTTTTTGAGACCTAAAATTTTTGGGTAAAAATGCAAGGCTATAGCCTTACTTTTTTGCGAAAATTGGGCCTTTTTTGAGACCTAAAATTATTGGGTAAAAATGCAAGGCTATAGCCTTACTTTTTTGCGAAAATTGGGCCTTTTTTGAGCCCTAAAATTTTTGGGTAAAAAGGCAAGGCTATAGCCTTACTTTTTAGCAAAATATGGGTCTTTTTTGAGACCTAGAATTTTTGGGTAAAAATGCAAGGCTTTAGCCTTACTTTTTAGCAAAATATGGGTCCTTTTTGAGACCTAAAATTTTTTGGTAGAAATGCAAGGCTAAAGCCTTACTTTTTTGCGAAAATTGGGCCTTTTTTGAGACCTCAGATTTTTGGGTAAAAATGCAAGGCTATAGCCTTACTTTTTGGCAAAAGTTGGGCCTTTTTTCAGACCTAAACTTTTTGGCTAAAAATGCAAGGCTATAGCCTTACTTTTTGGCGACAATTGGGCCTTTTTTGAGACCTCAGATTTTTGGGTAAAAATGCAAGGCTATAGCCTTACTTTTTTGCGAAAATTGGGCCTTTTTTGAGACCTCAGATTTTTGGGTAAAAATGCAAGGCTATAGCCTTACTTTTTAGCGAAATATGGGTTTTTTTTGAGACCTAAAATTTTTGGGTAAAAATGCAAGGCTATAGCCTTACTTTTTTGCGAAAATTGGGCCTTTTTTGAGACCTAAAATTATTGGCTAAAAATGCAAGGCTATAGCCTTACTTTTTAGCAGAATATGGGTCTTTTTTGAGACCTAAAATTTTTTGGTAAAAATGCAAGGCTATAGCCTTACTTTTTTGCGAAAATTGGGCCTTTTTTGAGACCTCAGATTTTTGGGTAAAAATGCAAGGCTATAGCCTTACCTTTTGGCAAAAGTTGGGCCTTTTTTCAGACCTAAACTTTTTGGCTAAAAATGCAAGGCTATAGCCTTACTTTTTGGCGACAATTGGGCCTTTTTTGAGACCTCAGATTTTTGGGTAAAAATGCAAGGCTATAGCCTTACTTTTTGGCAAAAGTTGGGCCTTTTTTCAGACCTAAACTTTTTGGCTAAAAATGCAAGGCTATAGCCTTACTTTTTGGCGACAATTGGGCCTTTTTTGAGACCTCAGATTTTTGGGTAAAAATGCAAGGCTATAGCCTTACTTTTTAGCAAAATATGGGTCTTTTTTGAGACCTAAAATTTTTGGGTAAAAATGCAAGGCTATAGCCTTACTTTTTAGCAAAATATGGGTCCTTTTTGTGACCTAAAATTTTTGGGTAAAAATGCAAGGCTATAGCCTTACTTTTTTGCGAAAATTGGGCCTTTTTTGAGACCTAAAATTTTTGGGTAAAAATGCAAGGCTATAGCCTTCCTTTTTTGCAAAAATTAGGCCTTTTTTGAGACCTAAAATTGTTGGGTAAAAATGCAAGGCTATAGCCTTACTTTTTTGCGAAAATTGGGCCTTTTTTGAGACCTAAAATTTTTTGATAAAAATACAAGGCTATAGCCTTACTTTTTAGCAAAATATGGGTCTTTTTTGAGACCTAAAATTTTTGGGTAAAAATGCAAGGCTATAGCCTTACTTTTTTGCGAAAATTGGGCCTTTTTTGAGACCTAAAATTTTTGGGTAAAATGCAAGGCTATAGCCTTACTTTTTTGCGAAAATTGGGCCTTTTTTGAGACCTAAAATTTTTGGGTAAAAATGCAAGGCTATAGCCTTACTTTTTAGCGAAATATGGGTCTTTTTTGAGACCTAAAATTTTTGGGTAAAAATGCAAGGCTATAGCCTTACTTTTTTGCGGAAATTGGGCCTTTTTTGATACCTAAAATTTTTGAGTAAAAATGCAAGGCTATAGCCTTACTTTTTTGCGAAAATTGGGCCTTTTTTGAGACCTAAAATTTTTGGGTAAAAATGCAAGGCTATAGCCTTACTTTTTTGCGAAAATTGGGCCTTTTTTGAGACCTAAAATTTTTGGGTAAAAATGCAAGGCTATAGCCTTACTTTGTAGCAAAATATGGGTCTTTTTTGAGACCTAGAATTTTTGGGTAAAACTGCAAGGCTATAGCCTTACTTTTTAGCAAAATATGGGTCCTTTTTGAGACCTCAGATTTTTGGCTAAAAATGCAAGGCTATAGCCTTACTTTTTAGCAAAATATAGGTCTTTTTTGAGACCTAAAATTTTTGGGTAAAAATGCAAGGCTATAGCCTTACTTTTTGGCAAAAGTTGGGCCTTTTTTCAGACCTAAACTTTTTGGCTAAAAATGCAAGGCTATAGCCTTACTTTTTGGCGAAAATTGGGCCTTTTTTGAGACCTAAAATTATTGGGTAAAACTGCAAGGCTATAGCCTTACTTTTTTGCGAAAATTGGGCCTTTTTTGAGCCCTAAAATTTTTGGGTAAAAAGGCAAGGCTATAGCCTTACTTTTTAGCAAAATATGGGTCTTTTTTGAGACCTAGAATTTTTGGGTAAAAATGCAAGGCTATAGCCTTACTTTTTAGCAAAATATGGGTCCTTTTTGAGACCTAACATTTTTTGGTAAAAATGCAAGGCTATAGCCTTACTTTTTTGCGAAAATTGGGCCTTTTTTGAGACCTCAGATTTTTGGGTAAAAATGCAAGGCTATAGCCTTACTTTTTGGCAAAAGTTGGGCCTTTTTTCAGACCTAAACTTTTTGGCTAAAAATGCAAGGCTATAGCCTTACTTTTTGGCGACAATTGGGCCTTTTTTGAGACCTCAGATTTTTGGGTAAAAATGCAAGGCTATAGCCTTACTTTTTGGCAAAAGTTGGGCCTTTTTTCAGACCTAAACTTTTTGGCTAAAAATGCAAGGCTATAACCTTACTTTTTGGCGACAATTGGGCCTTTTTTGAGACCTCAGATTTTTGGGTAAAAATGCAAGGCTATAGCCTTACTTTTTAGCGAAATATGGGTCTTTTTTGAGACCTAAAATTTTTGGGTAAAAATGCAAGGCTATAACCTTACTTTTTGGCGATATATGGGCAGTTTTTGAGACTTCAGATTTTTGGGTAAAAATGCAAGGCTATAGCCTTACTTTTTGGCGGGAATTGGGCCTTTTTTAAGACCTAAACTTTTTTGCTATAAATGCAAGGCTATAGCCTTACTTTTTGGTGAAAATTGGGCCTTTTTTGAGACCTCAGATTTTTGGGTAAAAATGCAAGGCTATAGCCTTACTTTTTAGCGAAATATGGGTCTTTTTTGGGACCTAAAATTTTTGGGTAAAATTGCAAGGCTATAACCCTACTTTTTGGCGGAAATTGGGCATTTGTTAAGACCTAGAATTTTTTGGTAAAAATGCAAGGCTATAGCCTTACTTTTTGGTGAAAATTGGGCCTTTTTTGAAACCTCAGAATTTTGGGTAAAAATGCAAGGCTATAGCCTTATTTTTTTCCAAAATTAGGGCTTTTTTTATTCCTCAAATTCTTTGGTAAAAAGACAAGGCTATAGCCTTACTTTTTGGCGAAAATTGGGCCTTGTTCAAAACTAAATGCAAAAATGCAAGGCTTTGGTCTTGTTTTTGGAAAAATGTGGCCCTTTTCAGGCCGTAAATATTTTGGAAAAAATGCAAGACCAACTTTGGCTCTATAATTCGGCTTTAGCTTTGGATGTTGGTGAAAAATTAATGGTGGTGAAGGTTGGTCCTTTTCGCCGAGAATCTTTTCACTCCATGCCTGTGGCGTCTTTGTGAGTAGATTCCAAAATTGATTGCTAAAAGTACTATTTGATGGCAAAGCAGTATCTTTGAATGGATATTTAACAATGATAGAAAAGACAAGGCTGATGGAAAGGCCTTAAAATATGTTTTAAATGGAAATATAAATGTAAAATCTATAAATATCATTCATAAAATTCTGCAGAAATGAAACTGCCGTAATGATAAAATTTTCTGATAAATATTGATTCCGGCAATTGAAAACGTTGATTTGAATGCCACCAAAATCTTAGGATGCTGATTTCTGGATGGTAGGCCTAACATCGTGTTTTACTAATGTTACTAGGTTTAAAGGTATTATCTGGGCATTCCCTTAGAGGGCCCTGTCCTCAAAATCGCAAGGGGCTGGAACCAAAATTCAGAACAGTTAATCAGGGGGTTGTAAGGTCTGCACTGTGTTTCAGAGAAGAAACTATGCAATTCATACTGTGTTAAATAATTGTGGGTGGGTGGAATCAAACCCTGCATAAACACGCAAGCAAACAACATGAAACTCAAACTGAACGGTTGAAAATTGGATGAAATGCTACGAATTAGTAAGTGTGGATTAATTTAACCTTGCTTGCAAACAGGCTCTCTCGTGAAAAGTACGACCACTGTGACCATCGTGCGAGCGATGAAAAAACATTTGGAGCGACCACTTTCATCGATAATTTCGAGGGCAACTTTGATAATTTCGAGCTTTGTGACCATTAGAAACTGTGTGACCATAGTCTATTGAATTTTAATAGACTATGGTGTGACCAGCTTGATAATTATGATAAGCTGCGGCCACTATGACCAGTACAATCTATGTGACCAACGTGAAGAGTCCTAGCATTAAGATCCCTTAAATAAGTGTGAATGTTAAAACCATTCTGTCCACGACAAACTTTGCAGACACTTCAAACACTGCCAATGTGACCAGTGCGATAAGTACTATTGTCACGACCAAGACCTATAAGACCACTACAAATATTGTGACCATCTTGACCAATATAACCAAGGTGACCACTTGGACCTGCACAAACACTGCAACCATTATGAAAATTTAGACAGTATTCCATTTTTTTGTAGTTTCCATTCAGTTTAAATTGTAAATATCTGTATTGCTAAATTGATATCTACCATAGGCAGTTCGGACTTGATGACGTCATGTTTTTCCAACTGCATATGGTGTTGATAATTGTTGTCGTTTTTAGTTTATTTTCATGTTATGATATGAAAAAAATCATGATATTAGAATAAAATAAAGAGAAAGATTTAGATCACTATGATCTCTATGACCAGTTTAATATCTTTGGCCAGCATGACCACTGCGACCGCTGCGACCATTTAAACCTGACGAGGGAGCCTGTTCCCATGCTTTTGTTCCTCAATTGTAAAGCCATTGTTAAATTTGAATGAAATGTAACGATAATTTTCAAAATTTCTTAAATCAATTCTCATCTAAGGGGGTGTTAAGAACGGAATCTTCTCCGAGAAAAGAACAAAGCTCTGTCAATCGACGCTGCATTTCGGGGACTCCCGCAAGCTGTGTTTCCAGCTTCTCTTTCTCTTCCCGGAGAGTCAGCCTCGTTGCCGTGTTGAGCCTCTCTAGTCTCCAGCCTCCTTCACCGTCAAATTGTAGCAAATGCGTGTGAAATTTCCTGCGTGAAATTTAAAATCAAACTAAATAGAAATACAAGAAAAGCGCGTAAAACCGAGCATGAACTTCGTCCAAGGTCTGGTCGGAAAGTATCGGTAAAAACGAAATAGAGGAACAAGCGGTGAAAAACATAACAACGTGTGGTTGAAAATGGCATAACACTGAAATAAAATTACTAAAATATGCTTTTACCATACCCTCAAAAATCTCTGCACACCAGCGCAAAATTTCATAATTTTTTGAATATTTTACCATTTCTAGCATTTCGTTTTGTTTTTCGTAATTTTGGGTTGTTCTACGATTTGTTGATTTATACATTCTGATAACAAGAATCTTTTGATCTAGCGGACAATCCTTAACTTATCAAAACAAAATAAGCCTTGATATAGCTGTTGCATTACAGTATCGGTACAACACTTATGCTGTGAATAAATATGAGAACACAAACAATCATATATATATATACACCTACCATAGTGAGGGCCTATGTGAAATCGTCAAAAGCGTTATTCCAAGGTCCTTTGCTCGTTGAAAAATGCTTCCTTCAACATCGATGCTAACCGCACTCGTGCATTCATCAAGAAGAGCATACTTAGGCCTGTTATGGAAACAAAATATAACCAAAATTGATCGCTTCAGTCATGTTGACTTGTAACAACTTTAACCCTTTCGCACCCGGATTTATTTTCAGTTAACTGTTAAAACCCATATAATTCTACGCTTTTCAGGGGGTAGCATAGTCAAATAACTTTGGTGAAAGCGTAAACTGTTAAAGAAAACTGCCATCAGAACATTTACAATATATTGTACTTAACCCGTTTAAAAATCATCTTTTCCGGTGTTTGTCATTGGGCCATATGGCCCGTCCAGGGGTGACAGGGTTAACCCCTTCATAACGGAGGGGCATTTTCGCCAGTGAAATTCGCCAGCCTACAAACAAATGGTCTGTTTTCAGCTGGGATTTCTCTTACAACCTAGATGAAAATGGAGAATAATTTAAGAAGTATTTTAGAAAGTAAGTAGTTCATAGTTGACTGAAGATCGCATCAAGCGTGAAACTTGAAGTAATGTCATTTAGTTGAGTATAGCTCTGCCTTTACGGCATCAAGCACTATTTTTAGCATACTGGTTAACAGAAATCTTCTTTATAACGTATTTCACTCACTTATGATAAAATAATCTTGCCATGCCCATTCTCTGCTTTTCACCACCAGATAGAACATCCATCCAATCATTAACAGCGTCCCATCCTATAACAGCGAATAAAGATGATTACGATGCAGGAAAGATCTAAAATGTTAAACTACGAATGAATTTCATTATTGAAGCATTAGCCCCTCCTCCTTAGTAGTAACCAATTCTCGCTGAAGATCAAAAGGAGGCTGCATGGCCCCTCCCGGGATGAAAGGGCTAGGAGCTGAAACGCTTGGATGTAATTGTCAACTCTTTTACAAACTAAGGTTTTCCTACAATTTTAAGAACGTAAAAAGAAACATAAGTCAATGCGGAGGAGGTCCTACGGCGCAGAATTGGAAGTAGAAAGACTAGGGGGAATGGAGCTCATTTCTCTGTAAAAACCGGAAAACCTTAATAGTTTAACATACGAAGGTCGTATATATGAGCGGAAAATTGCAACAACAACATAAACAACACAATGCCATAAACAACAACAACAACAATAAACAACAACATAAACAACAACAACCAACCTCCTTCTCGTGTGATGACGTATCTCAAATACACTTTGTCCAAGATCTCTTCGAGGTCTGAATCTGAAAAACCTTTGGACATCATATCGGCCGGGGTGTCCGGATAAATGACTTGATCTCGCAATGAACCGATTGTCATATACGGCCTAAAAGAACGGAATAAATACTGCAAACCCCTTGAAACAGGCTACAAAAAAGAGGTTCTCCTGGTATTTTGCAAATGAATAACGGGGGATTTGTGGCTTTTTCAAGTCGAACCAGCTAAAGAATACAATAGGTCTATCGTTTGAAATTGTTGTACAAGAGGACTAGAAAGAGAACTGGGGTTGATGGGGGGTTGCCCATCTAACTATACATCAAAGAACACCCCTGATTCGCATGAAGGGCACATTAATTCCGAGGCAGGAAAATTATTTTTTTCTCTCTGATTCATGATAGCCATGAAAAATTGTTTAATGTTTGCAATAATTGTAGTGCGTTGTTAGCATGAGACTACTCTTCAACTTATGATGAAACCCCATGTGATCACCTATCGCATACATCTATTCCCCAACTGCCTCACCCCTTGTTGATGGCATCCCTTCTCAAGATTTCACTATGCTGCCACTTACAATATTACATGAAATATGAACAAAAATATCGCATATTTACCTCTGCGGAATATAAAACATTTCACATGGGGATGGGAGGGCGAGCTGTCCGTTCCCAAAAACTGGCCACAGTCCACTCAAGATTCTGAAAAGGGAACTTTTTCCGCAACCATTTGGTCCGGCAATTAGTAAATGAGTGCCACCATCGATCTAAAAATAGTAAAAAGTTGTCAATCGTATGATCAAGCATTCAACCAATCATTCTAATCAATGATTCTTCACTTGTGGTAAAATTGATTATTTGATTATTTTGTCAATCAATGAATCAGTTAATTGATAAATCAGCCAATCAAACATTCAATCAACAAATCAACCAACCATTTGATCATTCTGTCAATAAATAAATCAATAAATCAATAAGTCAGTCATTCAATCAATCAATCAATCAATCAATCAATCAATCAATCAATCAAATCAATCAATCAATCAATCAATCAAATCAATAAATCAAACAATCAATCAATCAATCAATCAATCATTAATACTCTATCTCTTAATACAATTTCAAATGACCCTAAAGACAAAATTAGCATTTTATGAAACACGGAAATCCTCTTTACCTGCAAAGAAAGATCTGGTACCACAACATCTCCACTTGGTGTTATAACTGAAACATTTTCTAATTTAATATCACCACTCGTGCTTTTTGCAGAAACTTTTGGCAACTTTTGTAAATTGACAACTTGACCATGACAAAATTGCATATCATGGCTGCCTGCTGAAACCAGATCAAGACCCTCAATCTTGTTGCTTGGCATTATCTCTTTGACTTTGGCTATTTTCATAAAATTTCCTTTATTTATGTCCTCAAAGACGTTGATGAGTTGTGAGACCCTGTGGGTATAGCCAGCCAACTCAATGATCTAGAAGAAACAAAGTGAAATTGATAATAAAGCTTTGCATAAAGCTAAGAAAGCAAGACAATTGCATTGATGACAGAACCAAAGGAACATTGCTAACTAGATGTATCTATTATTATAGCACACAGGCCCTGGGGCCAGTGGCAGTTTTAGGGGGGGGGGGCAGAGGAGCCATGGGCCAAGGCCCCATGCTGGGGGATATATTTCTACCTTTGGAAGGGGCTATTAGAAAAATTTCTTGGTTCCAAGTGGGCCACACCAACCCTGCAAGAAGGTATAAGGATTTGAGCCAGGTGAATGCCTGATGGCATACCTAAAGACCAAATGCAATAATTTTCATCTAATACCTCTTTGTATGATGAGAATATCCTCTCAATTGCATCAGCACCAGATACTAGTAAATTTCTTGACACAGTAAATGCTTGGGCCCTTTCACTCACAGCATCACCACCGTCTTTAACATCATCTTCTGGAACCTTGTCTGCGACAAGAAAAGTTAAAATTATGAGTAAAACAGCGAAGAAATAACAGGTTTGTGACAAGATTATTGATGCATTCTTGAGATATGATGAAAGAAACAAATAATGGTTACAAGGAACAAGGCATAGGAAGCAAATACCACCAGATATTAATAATATATTTTGGTAATAAGTTACTTATATTTTGCCCTGGTGTACAGAGCTTGTTTAGAGTATGGTTCTATTTTACATTTATCATTTATATACTTTGTCTTAGCTTATAGGGGGACCTTGAGCGCTTATGCCTGTGCTCTCAGGATTTTTCCTGACTATCCATTCACTGACCTCAGAAGGATGGAAAACTTGGTTGGCTGAGCAGTTTTGTTGAGAAAGGGTGCAGGTGTGGTCTCAAATGCTCATGGGTTTGTAAACTCACATCTAACTGACCAATCAACACTCATTCTCATGAATTTGTAGCCTGCTATTCTGTTCTCTACTTTACTTGTTACAGTAAGAAGAAAAAAAACAAAAATTGCACAAGAACATCACATAAAAAGGTCTGTTAAGCCAATTACCAGATCCGAACATTATTGGCAAAGCAATCATCACCATTCCACTGGCACTCCATCCATACTTCATCAAAAATTGTTCCAACATAATGTACCATAACTTCTTTGAGAGAATGAGTTCAATTTGCTTAGCCAATGCTTTGTAACTTTGTTGCAGTAAGTTAAGTTCAACCTAGTAAGACATAAGGAAACATTTAACTCATAGCCCCCTGCAGATGCCATTTGGCGCAGTATAAGTTACTGCAAATCAAAGAAAAACCTGGGGGTAATGTTGTCAAGATTTGCAAAGTTGATCAGACAACATCCACGGCAAGTTTATCGAAACATTGATATTTCCTGTATCTATGTACCCCCTGCAACATTTACTTCCACAGTTATCTGTCTGTGAGTTTCAAATGGCATCAGGAGGCAATGAGTTAATAGGCATTTCAGATAACAGGCTCATCAGAAGGTAATTTATATTGGGGGGGGGGGCTGCAAGCCAAGCAAGGTGGAATAGGGGTTGCAAAAAAATTTTGGCATGAGTAAATTGAAAAGCTGTTTTAAAATGGAATGCACCCTGGCCTTATACCTTTATATCCTTATGAAGCCCTACTTAAATACTGCTAAAAAGGACTTCTCATCATCTCTTTAGCAGAAAGGCACCAATAATGTCAGAAGGGAAGGACACTAATGATGTAATAACTGGAAGTTAATCATGGAGGGGCACCCATGATAAATGAATTGGTAGGACACAATTGGAGAACCAGTGAGGGAAAAAAAGGGGTGCACTAGGGGGCATGTGCACTTGGTTCAGACCCTCTTCAAATCAATGTACCTTGTGGCCACCATAAAATGCAATTTCTTCTGAATTTGTGATAATTCTTGAGTGAATGTATCTTAAATATCCTCGTTTTTGAGACTCTTCGGAAACAAGTTTTCCAAATCTTGGCGAAAATGCTTTCAATATTTCACTTGTGAGAAAAGTCACCAAAGTTCCAACAGCAAGAGGTACTGTCCAAGAGCTTCCCCTCTTCATTGCAATTTTCTTCAAGGTGAAGACGATGACTACAATATCTAAAAGTGGCTTGGTGACGTGCGAATAAAGATGGGCAACTGTGTCCGAAAAAAGTCTTAGGTCTTCTGTAAGACACTCATCTGGGTTGACAAGTCGGCTATCAAGATTTCCTATTTTGTAATAGGTTTGTTTGTTGAAGTACAAGTTATAGGAATGATTTGCTAGCCTATTTCTGAATGCCAGGCCTAACTTCTTCTCAAGATAGCGTAACAAACTATTGATAAAAGAACATGGTATTGAAACAGTGATCCATTTTAAAAGATAACCTAAAAACTTTGCAATATCTTTTTGCACGATACTTCTTGCTAGTTTACCATCTAATGCCGCGACATAAATTGACAGGAAGGTTCGGGCAATCAAGGCACCGGAATGCAAAACTAAATAACCAAATTCCTTGGTCCATATTCCAGGCAGGATGATTCTAAGCAACTTTAAAAGCTCGTTTGCAAATTCACGATTCACTCTGGGAGAAGCTAACTTTACAGCGCCATTTTCTGTTGGAGTTGTTAAAAAATTCATCGTATTTTTTCCATCACACGTCGAAGAAGAGCTCCTAAGTTTCTCACAAATTTTCGGGTAAGCATTCTGGATAATTTTTCTTGTGCCATAGGCCCCGGCACATGTCGCTGCTGTTGCCAATAAAATATTCCTTGTCGTCAATTTCTTGGCGTTATCTTCTAAGAATCTTTGCATGGTGCGTTGAAATTGTGTTACAAGAGGATAAAATCACAGTATGACAAGCATTTGTTATCGTTTTTCGTGCGTTAAAAATTACTAAAGTTCGTCCTTTATTCAGGACCTTTCCTTCGACACACCTGGCAATGTTCATTGGGAAATTATTGTTGCTGTTGTTGCTACTCATTTCGCAATCAAAGAGGGTGCACTTTGAACCATTGAGCAAAAACTTGGGAAAGATACGTCACAAATTTTACCTCATCCAACCCCCTTTTGAGGGCCAGCCCCCTCGAAGATTGGAATCGATGGTGCCTTTAAAGCATTCAAGAATAATATTGTAAAAAATGCATCATCTCAAACGTCACTTGCAGACGGCCATTTCCAGAAGGGGGGGGGGGGGGGCACTAGTTTTAAATATAATTAAGCTTGCCACACAATTGAAGTTAAGGTTTCGCTGATAATTTAAATCAAGCAAACATTCAAAATCACGAGGAAGTAAATAATAAGGCACAATTTATATTTACAGCAACGCTTCTATTGTTATACATAATAATCAAACCTGGAGTGTTTTATGTTACAGGTGAATTTGCATCTCTAAATCTTGCCTTCCATCACAATTCTTTACGACTTTACTAGTCCCCGGTCTGGCAGTACCCAAGAATTCAGACAGGGATGTTAGGCGTCCCAGTTTTGGGATTTTTTTGAGAATTTCTTCCCATTCTTTGGATATCAATAGTTCGCATCCAATTTTTTCCTATTTTTGGGTATTAATTCTGCTGTTAAAAAGTCTTACTTGGCATTTCTTATTTATCATAATTATCGACAATTACCGTAATCTTCGCAGCATGATCCTTTCACCCCTGGACGGGCCATATGGCCCAATGGCAAACACCGGAAAAGACTATTTTTAAGGGGGTTAAGTACAAAATATAGCAAATGTTCTGATGGCAGTTTTATATAATAGTTTACGCTTTCACCTAAGTTATTTGACTATGCTATCCCCTGAAAAGCGTAGAATTATATGGGTTCTAACAGTTAATTGAAAATAAATCCGGTTGCGAAAGGGTTAATCTAGTGACCAACGCACATCTTCATGAACTCAAAATACCTGGACTAGCACACTATAGACCTTTCACACATTCGCTTGACAAGAACTTGCCTGTTCTTCACCATTCTTGGGGCAAAGTTTTCAATTTCATCCCTCATCTTTCAGGTATAAAGCTACGTTATACCTCCTAACATTCCCGCCCCAATTTTTGGGTGCTACCAGGCCCAGGGTCAAAGTCAAAACACGTGTTCAACATTGGCGTTTCTTATATATTTAGCCTAGTCAGGATTTGGTTTCTGGGGGATCAGGTTAGTTCATAGACATCACTAGTGGGGTGGGGGGGGGGGGGGGGGTGACGCTCTCGCCAATGAAAATAAGGTCTTCTTGCTTTGCGTTACTTATTGATCGACGTAAACGTTTCTTCTTGGAACTGCAAATTTTCTCTTTTTTTGTCCCATTTTCTTATCACATTAACACAGAAAAATAATCTACTAACAATAATTAGAATATCTAATAAATAATGTTTATAAGAACTAACGCTATATAGAATAAATGACGGAACTAATGGATAAAAGCATAAGCAGTATGAGCATAAACAATATAATGATAGAATATGGTAACAGAATAAGACAAATAGCAATTTGTTTTGACAGAAGCGCATTCGATATAAACCCATAAACCGGATAATGGAAAAATGCAACTTGGAGCTGGGGGCTCACAATACACAATACAGTTGGTAAAATTGTAGGGACCAAAGCCACATGTGCTGACTCTGGCAGCTACGCTAAAAGGGTGACGAGTTTGGGACTGACTTGTCAATTAAGAGTGTTCATGGGAAGGGGGGGATGGTACAGAGGTGCAGGGTATTTCTTCCTCAAAAGAACCCTCTAAAAACCCCTCTTGCAGCGAAAAATCCTATCTAAAATCCTATTTTGCCTTTTTGGATATGAAGGTTTGGGTTTTCCAAAGATACTTCCCGTCCCAGCTTATCAAAATCCAGCTCAGGGAATTGTGCAAGATACACACAGATGACAATCCACGACCCTAAAATCACTAAATTTAAACACCATTTGTGTCAACATCGCTTGCATTCGAAGTCCCCGTACGCAAGTCCAAATCCTTGGAACAAAATTCTCCTTCGGAGATTAAAAGATTGGGGAGGGGTTGTTCAAAAAACACAACGGCCGGGGTTTGGGGGGTATATCAGCCCTTTTCACAACAAACAGTTACGAAAATTGTGAGGGGGTTTCTGCAAAAACGTTACGTAACAAAGAGTATCAGCTCAAGCGATGATGAGAGGCCGTTGGGGTTAGGGGGGGGTGTTAAATTTCTTCGTTAGGTAGTTCTTGAACAATCCCTTTGGATAACTCAGGACCCCTTTCCTCCTCTAGGCGGTAAGTAAATTTTGCGGACTACAGTCCCTGTCGTGTAGCTACTTACAGTTTTATTTACCATTACTGCATGGATTGTCCATGGAATGTTTTAAATATGGAACTCAAAACAGGCAATCCTTGGTTTCGAACGACCGCTTCGCCGATTGATGCTAAGTCACTGTTCATATTCAACAAGTTAGTAAAATGCATGTTTTGCTGTATGACGCTCTGTGGCAAAAGATGAATACCAACTCTTTCGCCAGCATGTGATGACGGCACCATTATGTTGCCTAGATTAAAAACAATAATAATACATAACATAACAAGGAAAGTAAAGAATAATAATACATGACATAACAAGTAAAATAAAGAATAAAATAGCAGGCCAGACATTCATTTACTGAAGGGTTACCCGCTTTAAAAATGTGAATTTAAATCAAACCAGACTCTCGCGGAAGGCTTGCAATGATCAAGTAAATGATAAAAATAAGGAAGAACGCAAAGCGGCATGAATACAAAGCAAACGTGACATAGAGTATAATAATGAATTGGGGCTAATCTTTCGCCCTAGTATACAGGGGTATAAAGAGAGATTTGAGAGTTAATGAAATACAGTAGATACTAACCTCTTTCCGCATGCGACGTTTGTACCATAATGTTAGCACGATCGGCTGGTGATGTCACAGCCATTACATTCCCTCTTTCCGGATGACTAGCCGATACCATGACAGGCCTTTCGGCATGGGTTGCTGGTACCATGATGTTAGTGACCATTTCACTGCCACGCGTCATTTCTGCGTGTCCTCTGCGGGACAGTTCCTGGACAGTTCTTGACATGTCAGCTATTGAGCGGACAATTTCGGGACCTGCTGGTCGTATCTCCGGCCCCTTCATCCTCAGCTCCGGGACGGTCCTTGCCAAATCAGTAACGCCTCTGTTCAGCTCTTGGACAGGCCGGTTCATTTCTGGTCTGTTTAGTTGTGGGGTGCCTCTTCCCATGTCTTCATTTCTTGTCATCTCGCCCACACTGCTGCGTCCCATATCATTCACATGTCCCTGTTGCATTTCATTGACACCAGCCCTGGCCATCTCGTGAACCGCGTTCCGGCCCATGTCCGCCATATTGCCCCGGCTCATATCATGAACATTTCGTTGCATGTCTGCAACGGAAGCGCGGGTCATTTCGAGGACCTTTCTCGCCAAGTCGCCGGTGCTGTAATCTTGCTTTGAAGTATCGTGTTGATCGGTCACTCGCATCGCCGTCTCATCCCCCTGAGGGGGGCGAGGATGAATTGCAGTGGGGGTCGATGGGTTGTCATGGGCTGCGGCGGCTTGTTGTAGTAAATGGTGGTCACCTTTAATAGAAAAGGAAAACATCATTACAAATTATACGCTGATAAAATATGGTGTGCCATGGCAAAATAGAGAATACAAACTTTCACCCCCGGTGATTTTACACATGTACAGACGCATTGAAAGCATCTGCTCGGGTTGCAAGGGGGTACAGGAAACAATATAAGCAAGAGTACAAGATGTATTTGAATAACGGAGATAAGAAACAACGAAAAGCGGCAAGAGTACAAAGTAAGTATGATCGGATAATAACTATACATTTATAATTATATAACTTATACTAACCAAAAGGGTGCTTCCCCATTGTAAATTTTTAGTCTCGACCGTAGATTCGAGCCCGCGCACACCTCATTGTGAGTCACACGACCAATCCACTGCGCCAAACAGGCGCAATGAAATAGTGGTGAAACTCAGATGTAGTTTTGCGCAGTTCTCATGCCTTCGTCAGAGCCAAGCTTTATATATTAAATCAATTAGGCAATGGCTGACATGGAGTATAGATACTTTGGAATACAGGGCTTCAACATAGACGAAACAGTTATTCACAAAATATTGGTGATATAATGTAGAACTATGTAATGATTGTCTGGTCATTACTATGTAGATAACTATGTAATGATTGTCTGGTCATTACTATGTAGATAACTATGAAATGATTGTCTGGTCATTACTATGTAGATAACTATGTAATGATTGTCTGGTCATTACTATGTAGATAACTATGTAATAATTGTCTGGTCATTACTATGTAGATAACTATGTAATGATTGTCTGGTCATTACTATGTAGATAACTATGTAATGATCTGCTTGCATTTTATCAATGACGCTTTGCACTGTTCCTTTTCTCCGTTACTCATTGCCTACCCTGTTTAGAATAGTCTTCGATGCATAATAGAGAAAATACAAATATTGCTTTAATTACCGGCATGCATGGTTGCAATTGGATCAATATCCCTTAGAGACACAGTTGAATATGTTGATGGTACCATTGTTGTGTGATGCAAAGATGCAAAATCCTGATCCACTCCGTGGGGTCGACCAAGGTCCAGCTCGCCATGGGACTTCTTGCGTGCCTTGGCACCTCTTGATGCCCGTGTGGTCGTCTCGGCCATGATGACGGCTTTGTGCTGCTCAATCAGTTCGTTGGGTGCATTGTCTTCTATCGGCATTGGCACTTCAAAGTTCTCAATGCTATGCTGCTTCAGCATGTGCTGTTGGTACTTTTTTGGACCAGGCTGTCCCTTGCCACAAATGGTGCAGTAGTATCGGAACACACCTGGTTGAAACAAGCAAGACTAGGCGCTATTGATTTTATTTTCATTTAGTTCATGTTAAGGTTTGAAAACTCCGTTAAGGCCCTGTTACACTGCGCAATTTTTTTCAGCAACTTGTTTTGCAGCGCATTGCAGCAATCTTAATTTTCCCTTTTTCATCTAAAATGGCTTCTAGAGATGCCCAATACAGGCCTGGACAAGAACGTTTTGACTCTAAAACATGAAATTAGAAATTGGCCATATCAAAACGGAATACATTATGAGCTATCACTAAATGATTGCACTCTACACTGCACTCTTTCTTGTATAAAAAATGGGGAAGGGCTCATTAGAGGGGGGCTTACTCCAAATTTCTGCTTGATAAGGGGGGCTTATAAGAGAAGGGAGCTTAATAGAGAGGGGGACTGAAGTATTGAGGCCCTACTTTGCGGGACAAATTGCTGAAAAAAATGCACAGTTTAACAAGGCCTTTAAATTCTTCTCAAAAACAACAGATTGATGTCTGTTACTTACCTGTGTGAGTCCTCATATGTTCCCTCAGATTGTCAGTGCGTGCAAATGTTTTCATACAATGATCGCATTTGAAGGGCTTGATCTTTGAATGGGAATACAGATGCCTTGTAAGTTTGTCTTTGCGGTAGAACACCTTATCGCATCCGGTGTGGTTCTTGAAGGGGCAAGTTAAGCAGGGTCGATTTGGGGAATGAATGAGGCTGTGACGCTTCAGTTTCTCTCTTCTGGCAAACGCCTTCCCGCAATGCTCACATATGAAATTCTTCTCTTCACTATGGACTCCTTTAGGGATGAAAATATCAAGCATTAGTGCAATACATGCAACAAGAAAAGTAGGGGACATAAAAGCACGCTACCTACCGTATTCTCAAGGAGTGCTTGCAGTGATATATTTCATTATGAGGAACAACACAAAGCTGCAGGATTACGAAGCAAATATGACAAGATTATTATCTATTATTAGTTGCTAGTATTTCGTCTCGGCTTACGGGGTTTTTTCAAATTATTGTGAAAAATGATATGCTATAGTATTCACTACGTGATCCTGCCGCTATCCTTGTATTTATCATTGGCACGATATCACAGGTCAATGTATTAAAGGAATAGGCAGAAATCAAGGCTCAGTGTTTACAGATTTCCAATCATGCTGTGTGGAGCAACTGCTCACGTGAAAGTTCAATATTGCGTGAAAGATAGGAAGCTACAGTATGCAGAGTGATCACATGAAAACCTTATGTTAGATCTTTATTGGATGTTATATTAAGCTACAAAAGTGGTGCCATTGGACAAGACAGTGAAAAGAATTAGCACATGATACATTAATACGTATGATAAAACGACCCGAGATGGGGTCACCTCGATGCTATGATTGTTGAAAAACATTTCCTTGGTGTTTATTTTCCTTTCAATGCTCAATGTAGTGGTTGCTGAAAAAACGAATCCCAGAGGACTGGAAGTATATTTCAACTAAATAAATCAAGTTGTATGTTTCAAATGTGATGAAAGGGGTCGACACGAAATCCCACCCACCACAAGCAGGTACTGCGCATAACTCCTTCGCATAACAGCAAAGAAACAATCGTCGGGCAATGAATGATAACGGATGAGAGGGAGAGTGAAAGCATTATCTTACCAATTCTGTGATTTTTCATGTCTCTTGCTGTCTTAAATGCGCGATTGCAAACATCACAAACATGATTTTTCTCTCCGTGAACAACTTTATGTCGTTGCAGGCTGGCCTTGCTGACAAGAACTTTGTTGCAAGTTTCACATGGATAATTATGCGACTCCTTCTCTAAGTGCCTGTTCAATTTTTCCTCCGTGTAAAACGATTCACTGCAAGTCTTGCATTTGAACAATTTTGTGTGTTTTGATCTATGATCTAGCATCAGCTGTTTGGAGGTGAATTCCAATTTGCATATTGCGCACTGGAATGTGGATTGCGCTTTCTTCAACTTCAACTTTTTCTTCTTGCTTCCGTCATCATCTAGACTTTCACTGGCAACTTCCTGTGCTACTTTGTTAACAATATCATCAGTTAATGGTTGAATATTTGTTTGGAACACTTGGCGGGGCTTTACCTTTTTCCGTCCACTTCCACCATCATCTCTTTCATCTAACATCCCATCTGATTGTGCTGCAACCATAGATGAACTTGTACCTGTAGGCGATACAATCTTTATTGGTTGGGATTTCCTTGGCCTTCCTCTCCCTACATGACAAAAACCATTAAAACGGTGTTAAGGGCAAAATTACCAATTTCTATGCTCACTTATTTCCCCCCTTAGGGTTATCAGTTTTCAGGTTTATCTGAGGGATTTATAAGGAGCATTCCCCTTTTTTTTATAAGAACAAACTATATAAGAACATAAGGCTTCAAATGCCTAAAAGTTAGGAACATGTTAAGAAACTGACAAGGCTTCATAGCTTTCTTTCAAAAAACATAAGATGAAAAGATTAGAACACAGTGTTAAAAAATGTTCAAATTACTATTTCAAGTACCTGTAGTTTTGCTAGCCAAATCTTTTCCTTTTCAGAGCAATTTTCATTTTTTTGTGAAATCATTGCACATTTTAAGAGCAAGGAAATCAAGAACATGTTAAGAACATTTTAAGCTTTCAAACCAAAAAAGTTAAGAACATAGCTAGGCTTCATAGGCATTTGATGTTCTAATAAAAAAAGTGTATTGAAAAAGACTCATGATATCTGAAACCTTTGGTGCCACAAAAGGTCAGAGGTGTCTAGTCTAAAACGCAAGACCTACATGAGGGTGCAGCCAGGGAGAGGAGGATGGTGAGGGGACAAATTTTTGACAAACTGGACTTTTCCAGTAAGTTGATACATAAAATAGTTATCAGTAGAGTTATATTTTGTTGATTCAATGCTGTTAATGAGGAATAAAGGAATCACCACAAATACAAGATCAAGCAATCACTTTCACATACAGCCACAACTAAATACGATATTTGAAAACTAAATGCTGTCCCCAGCCAACCCACCTTTCTTGTTGTCAAGCCCAGTTATGATCGGAGCATTGAGTTTCCCATCATTGTGCTTCTGTTGCAGTGCAACATACGAGACAGATTGGTCACTGCTTATACTTTGAACATCCACAGTACTGTGTGTCACCTGAGGTTCCTGCTCCTCCTCATCTACAACCAATATTTCCAACTGCTTGTAAATTGTATCCTTTGCTGCCTCTTCAAGTATGTTTGACGACTTGATTGTTGTCTGTGTCTCCGGAGGTTTGATTGGTTCTTCTGGCAGTGGTTCAGGTGGCGGCACAGGTTCAGGCTTTTTCGGCACTGGTACAGTTTTTGGCACTCTGCAAACTTTGCTGGCCTTGTGCTGCATGTATAACTGCAGACTTCTGAAAATGTCTTTGCAGCGGCCACACTGGTGTACATCTTCTTCATCTTAATTTGATAAAGATGAATAAATAATAATAACAATAATTAATATTCATACAGGTTTACTTGTTCAGGATAGAAATCCTGCTATCAGTCAAAGATCTGTTGAACGAAAAATGATGAAATAGGAGATTGAAAATTACATCAAAATTAAAACTATGTTCAAAGCTGTTTCATTAGAAATAAATGCTTGAGAAGGTTAAAGATTGAGGACAACAGGTTAAATATATTCGTAAATAAATCACCACACTAGGAGTGTTATGTGATAGCAAGATAAGTTGCTTTTGATTTTGATAAAATATGTTGAGTGGAATTGACTTACCTGAACTATCATTTTCAACAGATGGCATATTCACCCCTTGATTCTAATGCAAAAACAAAATAAACTCATTTACAATGATCAGTACCAAACAGTATTGTCTAACTAACTCAAATATATCAAAGCTCTTACCCTTACATATCTGGTAGAGTTGGGCAGACCTAGTCTTGCTGGAAATCCTGTACACATGTCTTCTGCTGTCTAAGTATTGAACACTTTCGACAGATCTTGGCATTGCCCTTCCTTACCATCTTAATCTGTCCTCCTGCCCTTAGAAAATGCTAAACTCTTTTATTTTGATACTATCGGCATTATATGGCTCCCTAACATAAATTAGTAAGTTCTCAAGGGCCTGAACTAGCAAACAGCAAAACCACACAGATACATTAATAAGCTTTTTTAAGAGGATGGCTTGGGGATTTTGATGCAAAGTTATTGCCTAACCAAAAAAAGGCCCAGGCATTCCTGTCAGAAACATCTCTACCAACTGAGGGACACTATTTATCTGCAGAGAAATTCACAGAAATTGCAACCTTCAAAAATACATGTGTAACCTTTTCACAAAGAACTCAGAATGCTCCTCTTGTAGCCTCCACAATACAGAGATGGACCTCAGGTTATCATTGAAAAAAACAGCAAATGGACAAAAATGATTTTCTTCTGGAGGAGCAAAGTTGTGGAATGGCCTCTCAGCTGAGTCGAAACAAGCACCCTACCTAAGATCATTCAAACAATTGATTTAGGGTTTTTTATTTTCTTTTACTTGTAAATTTTTGATGTTGTAAATAGGTTTTGCATTGTAAATAGGTTTTAATATAGTTTTTATCATTTGCTTAGTTTAGTCCAGTTTCATTTTATGAGAGGTCTGCCTCACAATCAGCACTTGTGCTGAAGAATGATTGAAAATGAAAATGAAAAAAACCTTAAAGTTGAAACACCAAGGACGTTTTTATCCTTGAAAGGGAATGGGACGGGGTAAACAGCATATTGAAACCCCATGAAATTCCTTTTTTCCATCAGGTCTTTTCGTGTGGATGTTTTAATCTCAATTTTAGTGTTGCTGGGGATGCTATTTCAATATTGAAATATGAACATGTGGTTGTTAAATAATCTTGTTTGTAGCACAAAGACATTAATTTGGCGCATTGTGAGAAGGACACGACGAAAGCTTCTACTGGCTTGATTCAACAATGTTTGATAAGGTCGTTGTTTGCCGTCAGCACACCTGCTTTACTCAGCATTAAAATCAAATATGTCGAAAATAAGATAAAAGTGTGAGTCGATGGTAAATTTCAACTCGTATTTTTAATCATATGATCAAAAGTTAGCTATTCGTGCCTGTGAGATCTTCTTTCGGAGGAAATTTAGAGCAAATACACTAAATATCGCTGACTGTCTCCTTGAAATAAGGCCTAAACGAAGGCAGGAAAACTGCAATTTTAAATATAACGCCAGAAAATTAGGAAACTTGATTTCGTATTGATTTAAAAGAATAAAGATAAGAATGGCGGTGTTTTATTAAAATAACACCGATACTTCAATGAGGTTTCTCCCTCTTCGGCAGTTAACAGTTCTGGCGAAGTCATACTCAAAAATGGCGATTTGAGTCTTGCCGGCAAAGTCCAGGGGAAGCAATGTTTATCACTTTTGCATAGCATCGCAATTAAATAAGTTCGATCGAAAATCATTATTAGAACCCCCAAAAACAAAACAATAAGGCGAGAGCATTGAAATGGTGGAAGTTTCTTGTTATTGTAGATGGACGGGGGAAATTATACCGGTTGAAATTGGTGGGCACAACCCTTAGAAAGAGCTACTCAGGGGGATTTAACCAGAATTTTTTGAAATTATATTTCCAAGATAACGGGGTTGAATGTATGAAATTCTATTCGCCTCACGAGCAATTCACTGACCGGATTTCCTGGCAGCTTAAATATGAAATAAAAGGAACTTACGTTTGATGAATCGCGAAGTTGCTGGGCTCTGAAACTGAGTGCAGCTGTAGTTTCACCGCCATCTTGCTGGCGAGGAAGGGAGGTCGACGTCACGACGAAATTTCCACTCTCTTCCATCACTAAAACTGTATCTTTACATTTGCTTAGCTGTTTAAATATAAGCGAAGCTTAATCTTTATCACTCTGATGTAAATACAGCAAATTATGAGGTATTTCCTACATAGATTTGATGCAAAAATTGTACCGACTCCACACCCTAGCAAGAATTGATGTTCAACTCCCCGTGATGATGAGGCCTACGCGGGGGGTTGCTTGCTCATTATCATAACTTTAAAGCCATGGAAGAGAAGAATAGAGTACATATTACAGACATTACTCCTAAACATATCACCGCAAACTTGTTATCTAAAACGCACCTTAATCTGTAAAAAAAATTAGATGATTATGAAAAAATAATGACTCTAAACCAATAGCCTTAAAGAATGTGAAATTTCATTCCGCTTTGGATAAAAAGTCTCAAAATAACTGCAAATACCTTGAGAGGAATTCCTGTCAATACTCAGGAAAACATTATCAGGGCGGGTGATTTTACATTATTATGGATCGTGTCCCCTGGATAAAGTGGTTACTTCGGGGGGTAAGTAAATAGGGAATTATGTACCACACGGAGGTTCCTTTCGAATTCTTGGTATTTCTGATTATTTATATTCTTTGTTGGCGGTAAAATAGCAATTAACTCAAACCATAAAATCAATATAACCGATTTGCTTCGAGGGAAAAGTCGCTGGCGATGTCTGGAAAGTCGATGGGCGGGGAAAAAGGTATGTATAGCTTATGGTTCGTGTTAACCAGCGGCATGACTTTGGACATTTCTGGTCATTTGCAAATCTGGCACAATGCAAATATCGAAAAGTGGCCAAAATGCCAACTAATTTTAGCTCAACCTGGAACTGGCTTTGAAGGCGCAAAACTTACGCAGAATTTGATTCCCTTGCGGCAGGAATAAAAATCGTCTTGAGGGAATCTGATTGGTCTTGGCGATGGCCATATTTCTCGCATGCATTCTCTGCATTAGGGAAAGTTTACACATTTTAGTACCCTTCCTTGGAATTATTTGGCCTAGTTGAGAGGCCAGGGACAAATCCCCCGCCAGCGTCCAAAGCAGATATCTCTCCAAATGCCATTTTGCTCCTCTATTTTCACGTTTTGTCAAAGAAAAAGTGATATTTCAAGAACATTTGGCCCGTTCGCACCACATTTTAACAAAAGTTTGTCAGAGTTGATAATCTCACGGTAATTAACTTAACATTGTCAGGGTTGACAAACTTCGTTATGTTTTCGTTCGCACTCGCAAGTGTTTTCCAGTATATGAGACCCATCTCCTTGTCAAGTCGGATAAGTCTTTTGCCTTTATCGCTTGCGATCAAACTTGCAAACAGACCAGCAGGACACATTGCAGCCAGTTTTAATCTGCAAGGATAATGTTTGATAGCTAGTTGCCGCCCTCCTCTCACCTCAGAGCATAGCAACCAGGATACCCTGAGGGCTGAGGGGCAAAGAGGGGGCGAGGATGAAGAGGATAACGATTTCAATTACCTACCTTATTGGCACTACCACCTTAATACGAAAACGAGATCTACCGCAAATATCCGTTATGGCGGCCAAGTTAGTTGTAAGCTGCGGGAAAGCCGTTTGAGCAGCTTTTTCAGGTCTGCGCTTCAAAATGCAATGACTATCGTATCAATGACTGATAAGATCTGAGTGGTAAGTCATATGTGAGGTGATGATGTGTGATCAGCTTGCTGTAGTCTGTAATTCAGCTGAAGAAATGCTTGCCGCATGCTTTTCCGCGCTTAGGCCTAAACCTCTGGTATCCGCGGCGAGAAGTAAGCCAAAGTGGACCACATCAATGCGGAAACACAGAATATTGAGGCATATTTAGAAGATTATTCTGTTATTCGTAAACGAAATATTCTGTTTTACTGTTTCAGCAGGTCCTGGTTGTCAACAGTACTCTTGTGCTAGAAAGCAACCACTATGAAGAATTCTATTTTTATGAATGTTACTTCAATTGCCTTTACTTTTTAGGTGAAAAAATGGACCACTCGTGAGCTTCATGATGACAAATGACATAGGGATCCCACTTGTGGTAATATATAACATTTCCAAAATTTATTTGTTATTGAGACTGTATATGGATGCTAACCATGTTGAATCACACACTTGCTGCCCCTGTCCACATATATGATTAGGATAATGAACGTTACAGGATTTTATGAAATCAAAATAGCTTAGTACCACAAAATGCAGTGTGCCTCAAAATGCAGTACCTTGAAATGCAGACTGGCTCCAGCAACGAATTTCAAACTTTACTCAAACAATATGTTTCAGTGTACCTCTAAACTGGTGCCAGAGTAATGCCCATTCCTTGACAGGCATTATTCTGTACTGCGACGCCTTAGGACAGAATCAATTTGTATTGAATTAATCACAGAGAGCCCATCCCCTTCAAAAAGTAGTAAAACCAGACAAAATGAAAGGAGAAGTGTGGGTTCTCAGAGTTCCGTTGTGGGAGATGTAGATGAAAGGCCCTGCTGCAAAGCAGCTCAGAGCAATGCAGTTTGCACATGTGTCTGAGGAGAACATTCCCTAAAGACCTCAGAGAAACCACATTTTGTCTTTCAACTTTTCCGGATTTTACTATTTTGTAAAAGGGGAGCTCTCTGTGGTTTTATTTTCATCTCTTACACTCAGCATTTTCCATCCTTTTTCAGGCTGGTGGTGTTGCAGGCACAGTTGTTGATGTTATTCTTTTTCCACTTGATACTATCAAAACCCGACTTCAATCTTCTGAAGGGTTTTTCAGATCAGGTGGATTTCGTGGCATCTACCGAGGTATCTTATCTGCTGCACTTGGATCCTTTCCAGGAGGTATTAATTTACACTAATATTTGTTTAATAGTGTGGTAAATTTCTTGATTTATAACATCAGATTTTACCATTAAAGGAATTTATACATGTTTCCTATCAATACTCTGAGCTGTTACAAAGTTGCAAAATGAAGCTTTCAATAACTTTTAAATATATTTCATGATGTTCTTAGGTGCGTTGTTTTTCTGCGGTTATGAATTCTCAAAAAGTTCACTGCAGCCAATAATCAATCAGCCGACTTCTGTTTACATGGTATCTGCTAGCATTGGTGAAATGGTAAGCAACTTGTGCAATTACATCTCTAATTGCTTGTATAACTAAAAAAATAAGAATCTTAGGTGATGGTGTAGACAAGGATGCATGTTAGGGGGATGTAGGGGGGTCACACTTTCTTATGAGTCTGTCAGTCCAACAACGTTTTAAGGGATTTCACGCTAAGGGCACTGCTTAGTGCCATTCAGCATCATCATCATGGGCATAACCAGGGCTGTTGAAGGAGAGGGACAGAGGGGGCAGTTTGCCCCAGGGCCTCAGGGTCCAGGGGCCTCATCAACTAGGATCAAATCTGGTCCCTAAGATTCCTTGATTTTGTCCCTTCTGCTCACTACGATCACAGTCACAAGGGCCTCGAAAACCTCTCGGTAGCCCAGGACATAGTTTTTATGGCAGCAAATAAACATACATTTCAAGGTCAGCAAGGTTTCTTAATTATTCAGAGGATTGCGTGGTTCTACTGCCCCAGAAGGTAAACTTATCAATTTGTCTTTTAGCTTGGATGTTTGATTAGAGTACCTACTGAAGTTGTGAAACAGAGAGCTCAAGCAAATTCAAATCTTAATAGTTATTCAGCATTCCTTTTTACAATTAGAGATGAGGTCAGTGCATTTCTTACCTGAAGTGAAATATTTTCAGCATTTTCTGATGCTGCAGGTGACTCTGAATTATATTTTAGACTCGTCTGAATTTATCTAAATTCCAGTCAACAAGTGAATAGTTTTTTAAATGATTGATTGATTGATTGATTAATTGATTGATTGATTGATTGATTGATTGATTGATTGATTGACTGATTGCTTGGTTAATTGACTGATACATCTGTTTCCTCATTCTTCATGCATACATTTATTCAGTCACCAAGATATTTTTGTCTAATATTTCACCTTTGTTTTTTTGTCCACTCATCTGTCCATACATTCACGGATTCATTCTTTTATTAATTCATTTCTTTCCAGGTTCTGTATATGTTATTAATTTTTGAATAAATATTGATTGATTCATTATTTTGTTGGAAAAATTTTTTCATGCTTTTTTCAGGGATTCAGAGGATTGTATCGAGGATATTTCAAAGTAGTTATGAGGGAGGTAAGATTTCATATTCCCTCTGGGAATCTCCATTCACTTGACCATCAACCAATAACTCGCAGGGGCTATCCAACAAGGCTCCATTATAGCTCCTTGATTCTTTATTCTCAATGTGTTCTAAAGGAGGAATTTCTTGAATTTTTGATTGATTTATAAATTCATTCATTGTTCTAGATTGATTGATTGATTGATTGAGTGATTGATTGATTGATTGATTGATTGATTGATTGATTGATTGATTGATTGAGTGAGTGAGTAAGTGATTGATTGACTGCTTGACAGATTAACTAAGTATCATAAATTACGTCATACATGTTCTTCTCAAAATAATTGGTATTGACATGTAATTTCTAAAACTCTGCTTCATTTTAGGTACCTTTTTCTTTAATCCAGCTTCCAATTTGGGAATACCTCAAGGTACGACATTTCGATACTCTTCTGTAACTTTTACTAGCTGGAATCCGTTCGTTTCATTTTCTATGTCAACCAGATCGTCGTGCTGCCTGACGCGTTGGCCCGACCATGCTTCCATGCTGTGTCCGTCTGCCTCTGTTGCCTTTATGGTTCTGTTCGGCCATATTTCTTTGGCAGACAAAGACGGTATGCTTCGCTATATTATTGCTTTGTAATGTTGTTTTGCTTTTCAGAAACGGCTTGCACCTCCGGACGGCACCTTGACAGCCTTCAAATCTGGTCTGGCTGGTGCCGTATCTGGAGCGATCGCTGGAGGCATTACTACTCCGTTTGATGTCGTGAAAACAAGAGTAATGCTTGCGGAGGTAAGATAACTTTCTATCATCTCAACAGGGATGGCACCAGAGGGGGGCCGGGGCTGTACAGCCCTCAAGTCATAGAGCATTAGCCCCCTCCCCCATCGGGGAAAAGTTATACGCCCATCGAGGAATTTTAATGCAAAATTGTGTTCTTATGCTCCGATCGATACCCGCAGTTCTGTTAAATAGCCCCCCTTTTCGGAGATCCTTACCCTCCCGTCGGGCACATCCTGGCGCCACCTCTGCAGAATAGAAAGAGAAAAGCAGGAAAAATTGGTTTAGTCTATTGCTTCTAGTTGAGTTGAGCGACAGACGGTTTGAGTATTGTGAGGCAAAGTCGATACACATTCAACAGATAACTACAGATATTTAAGAATGTTTTGCCTTTTTTTTCTGCAGAAAGAGGCTGACACAGCACGATCAGGAATTTTGAAAATAATGATCAAAATCGGAAGAGAAGAAGGAGTATCCAGGTAAGAAGGAAATACGTTACACATTTCTCAGTATACTGAAGAGTATTTTCATCGTTTGATAGTCTGTAGAATATTGGATCGTGTAACAGCACGATGTGAACAGAATCAGGGGTCAATAATCAGTTAGGAATCGTAACTATCAGCTATTGATTCTTCTCCTTATTAGATGGTCTTCCCACAACACAGCCCTTCTCCGTCTCTCTCAATCCTAAGCCTGTCAATTGATTTCTCAATGTCGATTAATCCGATTAATCTCTTACAATTCCAGGTTATTTTCTGGCTTCACCCCTCGAGTAATTTGGCTTGGTGTTGGTGGATTCCTGTTCCTTGGAGCCTACGATCAATTCAAACAGATTCTCACACAGCTTTAACTTGTACTCTATACTCCACTGGAACTCTGTACTGCCTCCAATGACGTTAATAGATAAATTCATAAATATATTTATACCAATTATTTTATAAATTTAATCCCTATATATAGTTATATTTTGAATGGCAATGAATTGAAAATTTGATTATTTGTTTGATAATTTATTTAGCAAAAGCTTAAATTCCACTTATTTTGCCTTAAATGTTTTTGATGAAGATAACTGATAAAAATTTTACATTTTGTGCAACTTATTATGCAAGCTAGTCAACGTTGGTGATGGTAATGGTCGTCTCGTGTTTTCCTCGCGGTTGTGGCTGTAGTGTGGTGGTGATGGCATGGCGGTATAGAGCTCAGAAAAGTGCCGAACCTTCCTCCGGCTTATTTTGTGATCAATTTGCACGACAGTATGTGACTTAGAAACAAATCTTGATAAGAGCCTACCCCTAGCCTAAATTTTTGACAAATCTACATTACCATGCCTTCAGTCGTTTCTTATAAGCTATTTCTAATACAAAAAAATACGTACTCGTTCTCTGTGATAAAATCACACCTGTGTCGTAATTGAGTCGTCTATAATGAGAGAACTGCACTGAATCTTTTTTCCTCGCGTTACGTTACGTTCTCTATGTTATACCCCCTCACCATGATATTTCGTAACGCTCTGTCACGAAAATGGTGCATACCCACACACCCCCTGGCCGTTACGTACTTATTGAATGGTCCCAAAGACGCTGGTGATGTCAAGAAAGTCGATGGGCGGGGAAAAAGGTATGTGTAGCTTATGGTTCGTGTCGAAAGTTAACCAGCGGCATGTACAAATTTGGCACAATGCAAGTATCGAAAAGTGGCCAAAATGCCAACTAATTTTAGCTCAACCTGGAATTGGCTTTTAATGCGCAAAACATAAGCAGAATTTGAACCCCTTTTTGGCAGGGAAAAAATTGTCTTGAGGGAATCTGATTGGTCTTGGCGATGGCCATATTTCTCGCATGCATTCTCTGCATTAGGGAAAGTTTACACATTTTAGTACCCTTCCTTGGAATTATTTGGCCTAGTTGAGAGGCCATGGACAAGTCCCCCGCCAGCGTCCAAAGCAGATATCTCTCCAAATGCCATATTGCTCCTCTTTTTTCACGTTTTGCCAAAGAAAAAGTGATATTTCAAGAACATTTGGCCCGTTCGCACCACGTTTTAACAAAAGTTTGTCAGAGTTGATAATCTCACGGTAATTAACCTAACATTGTCAGGGTTGACAAACTTCATTATGTTTTCGTTCGCACTTGCAGGCGTTTTCCAGTATATTAGACCACCTTATCAAGTCGGATTAGTCTTCTGCCTTCATCGCTTGCGATCAAATTTGCAAACAGACCAGTAGGAAAAATTGTGGCCAGTTTTAATCTGCAAGGATAATGTTTGATAGCTAGTTGGGCATCATATTTGGATCGATTTGCCCCTTTTGTAGTTCTGCCACCCTCCCCCCCCCCCCCAGAGCATAGCACCCAGGGCTGAGGGGCATAAAGGGGTCGAGGATAGAGGATAACGATTTCAATTACCCACCTTATTGGCACTACCACCTTAATACGAAAACAAGATCTACCGGCTACCGCAAATTTCCGTTATGGCGGCCAAGTTAGTTCGCTGTAAACTGCGGGGAAGCCGTTTGAGTGGCTATTTAAGGTCTGCGCTTCAAAATGCAATGACTGTTCCATCAATGGCTGATAAAATATGAGTGGTAAGTCATATGTGAGATGATGATGTGTGATCAGCTTGCTGTAGTCTGTAATTCAGCTAAAGAAATGCTTGCCGGATGCTTTTCCGCGCTTAGGCCTAAACCTCTGGTATCCGCGATGAGAAGCAAGCCAAAGTGGACCACAGTAATGCGGAAACACAGAATATTAAGGCACATTTAGAAGATTATTCTGTTATTCGTGTACAACATATTCTATTTTAATGAAAACAGCAACCACTATGAAAAAACCTATTTTTATTAATGCTACTTCAATTGCCTTTACTTTTTAGGTGAAAAAATGGACCACTCGTGAGCTCCATGATGACAAATGACATAGGGATCCCACTTGTGGTAATATATAACATTTCCAAATTTATTTGTTATTGAGACTGTATATGGGTGCTTTGTTGAACCACAGACTTGCTGCCTTAGTCCACAAATATGACACAACCCTCTAGGTTGATGGGGCAACCATTCTTAACGAATTTAAAATGAAATTAAAATGAAAAAAATTAGGATAATGAAGGTTACACGATTTTATGAAATCAAAATAGCTGATTACCACAAAATGCAGTGTGCCTCAAGATGCAGTACCTTGAAATGCAGGCTGGCTCCAGCAACGAATTTCAAACTGCATCTCAACCAATATGTTTCAATGTGCATCTAAACTAGGGCCAGATTTATACCCTTTCCTTGACAGGCATTATTCTGTACTGTGTCGCTTTAGGGCAGATTCAGTTTGTATTAATTTAATCACAGTGAGCCCATCCCCTTTAAAAGTAGTAAAACCAGACAAAATGAAAGACAAAGTTTGGGCTCTCAGAGTTCTGTTGTGGGAGATGTAGAAGAAAGGGCCTGCTGCAAAGCACATGTGGCAGAGGAGAACAGTCCTCAAAGACCTCTGAGAAACCACATTTTGTCTTTCAACTTTTCCGGATTTTACTATTTTGTAAAAGGGGAGCTCTCTGTGGTTTTATTTTCATCTCTTACACTCAGCATTTTCCATCCTTTTGTCAGGCTGGTGGTGTTGCAGGCACAGTTGTTGATGTTATTCTTTTTCCACTTGATACTATCAAAACCCGACTTCAATCTTCTGAAGGGTTTTTCAGATCAGGTGGATTTCGTGGCATCTACCGAGGTATCTTATCTGTTGCACTTGGATCCTTTCCAGGAGGTATTAATTTACACTAATATTTGTTTAATAGTGTAATAAATTTCTTGATTTATAACTTTTATTCTATCATAAAAGGAAATTTAAATCTGTTTAATTATCATAACTTTGTAGTGTAACAAATTTGCAATTTCATTTTAAATACTTTTTTAACTAATTGAGAACATGATGCTCTTAGGTGCGCTGTTTTTTTGTGGCTATGAATTATCAAAAAGTTCACTGCAGCCAAAAATCAATCAGCCGACTTCTGTTTACATGGTATCTGCTAGCATTGGTGCAATGGTAAGCAACTTGTGCAAATACATCTCTAATTGCTTGTATAACTCAAATCATAGTAATCTTAGGTGATGGTGTAAACAGGGATGCATGTTAGGGGGGAAGTAGGGGGGCCATTATTTCTCATGAGTCTGTCAGTCCAGCAATGTTTTAAAGGATTTCCACTAAGCTCTGTGCCATTCAGCATCATCATCATGGGCGTAGCCAGGGCTGCTGAAGGAGGGGCAGAAGGGGCAGTTTGTCTCAGGGGCCAGGGGGCATCATCAACTAATGTCAAATCAGTCCCCCAAAATTCCTTGCTTTTTGTCCCTTCTGCTCAGTACAATTGCAGTCACAAGGGCCTCAAAAACCTCTCGTTAGCCCAGGACATAGTTTTTATGGCAGCAAATAAACATACATTTCAAGGTCAGCAAAAAGGCAAGGTTTTTTAATTATTCAGAGGATTGCATGGTCTTTCTGCCCCAGAAGATAAACTTATCAATTTGTCTTTTAGCTTGGATGTTTGATTAGAGTACCTACTGAAGTTGTGAAACAGAGAGCTCAAGCAAATTCAAATCTTAATAGTTATTCAGCATTCCTTTTTACAATTAGAGATGAGGTAAGTGCGTTCTTTACCTTAACTGAAATATTTTTAGCATTTTCTGATGCTGCAGTTCACTTGTTATTACATTTTAGACTCATCTGAATTTATCTAAATTCCAGTCAACAAGTGAATAGTTTTTTAAATGATTGATTGATTGATTGATAAATTGATTGATTGATTGATTGAGTGATTGATTGATTGATTGACTGATTGATTGGTTAATTGACTGATACATCTGTTTCCTCATTCTTCATGCATACATTTATTCAGTCACCAAGATATTTTTGTCCAATATTTCACCTTTGTTTTTTTGTCCACTCATCTGTCCATACATTCAGGGTTTCATTCTTTTATTAATTCATTCCTTTCCAGGTTCTGTATATGTTATTAATTTTTGAATAAATATTGATTGATCCATTATTTTGTTGGAATAATTTTTTCATGCTTTTTTCAGGGATTCAGAGGATTGTATCGAGGATATTTCAAAGTAGTTATGAGGGAGGTAAGATGTCATATTCCCACTGGGAATGATTAAGCCACAGAAGCTGTCCAACAAGGATCCATCATAGCACCTCGATTCTTTATTCCCACTTTGTTCTAAAGGAGGAATGTCTCAAATGGTTGATTGGTTTATAGATTGATTTATTGATTTAGATTGATTGATTGATTGATTGATTGACTGATTGATTGATTGATTGATTGATTGATTGACTGCTTGACAGATTAACTAAGTATCATAAATTATGTCATACATGTTCTTCGCAAAATAATTTGTATTGATATGTAATTTCTCAAACACTGCTTTATTTTAGGTACCTTATTATTTTATCCAGCTTCCAATTTGGGAATACCTCAAGGTAAGAAATTTTGATACTCTTCTGTAACTTTTACTGGCTTGAATCTGTCTATAAGAGGGTAGTTCCAATGGCTTTGTCACTCAGATTGTCGTGTTCCCTGACTTGTTGGTCAGACCATGCTTCCACGCTCTGTCCGTCTGCCTAGTTGCCTTTCAGGTTCTGTTCGGCCGAGCTTCCTTGTCAGAAAACTTGACAAAGGCGGTGTGTTTGGCTACATAATTGCTCAGTAATGTTGTTTTGCTTTTCAGAAACGGCTTGCACCTCCTGACGGCACCTTGACAGCCTTCAAATCTGGTCTGGCTGGTGCCGTATCTGGAGCGATCGCTGGAGGCTTAGTTACTCCATTTGATGTCGTGAAAACAAGAGTAATGCTTGCGGAGGTAAGATATCTTTTCTATCATCTCAACAGGGATGGCACCAGAGGGGGGCCGGGGGCTGTGCAGCCCTCAAGTCATAGAGCATTAGCCCCCCTCCCCCCCCCCTTTCGGGGAAAAATCATACGCCGGTCGGTCGGCGCCACCTCTGCAGAATAGCAAAGAGAAAAGCAGGAAAAATTGGTTTAGTCTATTGCTTTTAGTTGAGTTGAGCGACAGACGGTTTGAGTATTGTGAGGCAAAGTCGATACACACTCAACAGATAACTACAGATATTTAAGAATGTTTTGCCTTTTTTTTCTGCAGAAAGAGGCTGACACAGCACGATCAGGAATTTTGAAAATAATGATCAAAATCGGAAGAGAAGAAGGAGTATCCAGGTAAGGAGGAAATACGTCACACATTTCTCAGTATACTGAAGAGTATTTCAGCGTTTTATTGTCTTCAGAATAATGCATCGTGTAACAGCACGATGTGAACAGAATCAGGGGTCAATAATCAGTTAGGAATCGTAACTATCAGCTATTGATTCTTCTCCTTATTAGATGGTCTTCCCACAACACAGCCCTTCTCCGTCTCTCTCAATCCTAAGCCTGTCAATTGACTTCTCAATGTCGATTAATCCGATTAATCTCTTACAATTCCAGGTTATTTTCTGGCTTCACCCCTCGAGTAATTTGGCTTGGTGTTGGTGGATTTCTGTTCCTTGGAGCCTACGATCAATTCAAACAGATTCTCACACAGCTTTAACTTGTACTCTATACTCCACTGGAACTCTGTACTGCCTCCAATGACGTTTATAGATAAATTCATAAATATGTTTATACCAAATATTTTATAAATTTAATCCCTATATATAGTTATATTTTGAATGGCAATGAATTAAAAATTTGATTATTTGTTTGATAATTTATTTAACAAAAGCTTAAATTTCATTTATTTTGCCTTCAATGTTTTTGATGAGCGTAACTGATAAAAATTTTACCTTTTGTGCAACTTATTATGCAAGCTAGTCAACGTTGGTGATGGTAATGGTCGTCTCGCGTTTTTCTCGCGGTTGTGGCTGTAGTGTGGTGGTGATGGCGGTATAGAGCTCAGAAAAGCGCCGAACCTTCCTACGGCCTAATGGCTCAAATACGTCTCCCTTCCTTAATAAACATAAACAATAGGGCTTGGTATAGGTGTGGCCTTGCAATTTAATTGGATTTCTTCAGCCTTCCTCACGGCTAAAATGATACTGTTTGTGGTGGTGATGACGATGATGTTTATGATGGATTCAGTAATGTTGGCGCTATTAATATTGGTGGCGGTGGCAGTGATGATGACGGTATTAGTGGCGGTAACTGTAATGACGTTGGTTGTGAAAATAGCGGCGGTGTTAATCCGATGTTTACGGTAGTGTTGATGGTGGCGGTATAAGCTGAAATTTCGTTTAATTTTCATTCCAATTTCATGTTATTTTCATTACACACAAATATTCCTTAAGCTATAAATAATAAACTAAATATTAAAGTATGAAATTGAATATTGTTATTACATTTATTTTTAACATGGTGTTTACCAGTAAGGCTTATATGCAACATAGAGAAAGAAAAAGAAGTATCTAAATATCTAAAATATCTAAGTTGATGATGTCAAAGATAATTAAAATTATGATGATGAGAATAATGAGAAAAGCAAAATTCTAATTAAAATTGACTCTTATTGGAAATATAAATTGATAGTTAATATACAAATGCAAATTATCAGAGTTAAAAATACACATCTTAGTAATAGATATTGTTATATGATCAGGGATGGCACCAGGATTTGCCCAATGTGAGGGCTAGGTTTCCAGACAGGGGGGCTATCTAAAAGAACTGGGGGTATATTTCTGAGCAAAAGTGGGCAAACATACATGCATACCCCCCGACGGGAAGGCTTACGCACCATCAAGGAAGAGTACAGCACCCTGACCCCTGCCCCCCTCTGCCGCCACCCCATTAGATATCATCGAGGAAAGAGTATGAGTTAAACTAACCTAATTTTGTTGAACATTTTCGAATGAGTCACAAAACTTTTCTTGTTTCGCCATGTTTTAGGAGAAAAAAGTCACCAATTTCAACGTCAGCATTCGCCAAGCATTCTCTGAGAAGTTTTGGAGGCTCTCTTATATTCTAAATAACACCAAAAAAGGCAGAAATCTGAAGTTTTTACAAGTTACAAATATAAGATGGAAAAGAAGGAAAACCTACATTTGATCACTCTATAAATTTTATCACTCGTGAGTGAATCACTCATGAAACAGGCTCGCAGAAATATCAAAATTAGTTTTGTCTTTTCAACTTATATCGGGCTCTATCTGCACCCGCACTGTACACTGGAAAGATCCAATTTAAATATAAAATATATATGAGGTAAAGTCTTATACACTTTTCTACTAAGAATAATAAAAGATGCATCTATAAACTTTCTAGATCATATGTTTATGGATCACAAGAGTATCAATAACACTTTGGGAATGTGAAATATTGCATGCTTTAAGACTTTTAGGACTATTTCATTAAACACTTGGAGGAAACCATTTTGAAATTACCTCGTATCCAAGTGCAAATGTCCCCCAATGAATCGCCAATGATTTCTTAGCCCTAACGTCTAAGTGAATTTTGACAGCCTCTTCTGGGTCGATGTGTTGATTTTTCATGAAATCTCTAGGATTAAGAGAGTGCAAGAATCAAGAAGGGAACTGTCAATGCTTAGCGTTGTTCTTTTTATTTATTTTTCATTTTTATTTCATTTCATTTATTCATTTTTGATTCATTTAAGGAGAGAAGCTCTTCAGTCGGAGCTGAATAAGACCTCCAAGGTATTACGAGGAGCCCTCCACTTAAAAACTATAATTAAAATGATCGATATTAAAAACAGATTAGTATAATATACATAGTGCTTAAATTGTTTATAATTTAGTACAGAGGTCATTAGCATTAATAAATTTAAAAAGAAAGGGAAAGTTAGGAATCAAACAATGTTTTTGAAAGTATATAAGGAAGATCTCTAGTTAGCTTCGGCAGGAAGTTCATTCCAAATTTTGGCTCCTCGATAGGAAAAACATCTTTGCCAATTGCATAAAGATTTAAGATTTACATACATCATCATCAGCATTCTTCGAGAATCTTGCAGGCAGATTGCTAGTTTTTCTCCTCTTAACTTGTTACAATACAATTACGAATGCCCGTTCGGTGCATGAAAATAGACTACCCCATACAAGAACACGCAATAACGAATTTTAGGGTATCAAAGTACCTTGGACGATATGCTCCAATAGGAATTGCTGCCAAATCGAATGGGCCATACAACTGTCCAATTTGTTTGAAAACTTCGCAATAACCAGTGTCGCCAGCAAAGTAAACTCTGTGCTTAGGCCCAATGATGATCCAACTCCCCCATAAGCGTTTGTTTTCATCAAAAAGCGATCTGGTGCACCAGTGCTGCGCAGGTGCAAATACAAATCTCAGATTAGCAATTTGATTTGTTTCGTTCGAAGAATCGCTATTAGGCGGACGTAAGATATGCTCCTCCCCCCAGTTCAGTTCCACGACATTCTTGCAACCAGAATCCAACATCCATTGTTTAGTTCCAAGAGGAACAAACCACGTTATTGTCTTCCCAAACCGGCCATTCAGCTTTTCCACCTGAAGTGAAATTAGAAACTGAGAATAAAATAAAACGTAAAAGGTCCATTAAATCCTCTTTTCTATAAAACCCCCCTCTCTATTACGCCTCTCCCATAAAAATCTTAAATCCAGCGATGGGAACCATTCCCAGGTGGTGATAAAATCTGCATGATTGATACTGGTTTGAGATTGATAGATAGAGGGAACGATTGTGCTGCGTAGAGAAGGTAAAAATTGGCAGGGGTGGCGGGAAGAAATCATGTTTTACACAAACAATAAAAATATCTACTCACTGTTTCGTAATCAAGATGATCATAGTGATCATGACTCAGAACAACAGCGTGTATCTCTGGCAGCTGATCAATATCAACATTACAATCTCGAAATCTCTGGGAACCAAACGAGCCAACCTTGATAGGACCACATGTTTTGCTGAACACTGGATCTGATAAAACATTGACTCCATCAATCTGGAATAAAACAGAAGCATGCCCAAGCCAGGATACTTGTAGCACTGTTTTTCCTGCAGATGCCATCTGGTCATAGTCTGGATTTTTCACAACGAAGTCCGGCATTTCGTCAAGTTCCTGCAAAAGTTAGCGGAGGCTGAGGTGAGATAACAGCTCTCAATATAGAGAGTGGCGTGGCCAGGGTCGTTTCCTCGGGGGGGGGGGCAAAAAGAGCCAATTAGATTATGCTACAGTGCACAGAGACGAAGAGTCATAGATTTGTTTATTTGATAAATACCAAACCAGATGCGATTATACAAGAATGTGAGAACGGGAATAAAGAGGGCCTATTGTTCTGGCCAAAAACTTCTTTCCCCCTTTTCCTCTCTACCTTTCTTCAGAATACTCCTTCCCCTTTCACACAATTCAATGTTTTTAATAGAAGTTTGTCCTCACAAAGAATACAACAAGAAGCTTACCACATGTGTTTTAATTAATGTTTTATAAATGTGTAATACATATCTACTATACAGAATATGTACAATTTGTGCTTAAAAACATAAAAAACGCATTTGTCAGAAAAGGTTGAAAACGGGGCAGAACTGCAAATTGCGTTGAGAAAATAAATGATCATATTTAGGTTTAGACATAGCAATACCTTCAAATGAGGCAGGGGTCTAATTCCGGCACTGAGGCTCATTTTCAAATTCTGGCCAGCCACAAGGACATGGGGTTGGGATGCTTTCTTTGGAGGGGGCATGATTCTTTGAAGGCAGAGTTGGCGGTGATACCGACAAGCGAAATCCCCATTCAATATTGTCGGTTTTCAATATCGGTGCTGTAGTGAATTGTCATCAATTAATTTATTTATTAATTCATACTGGATACAAACTACGAAATCCATTTTACAATTTTTCTTCATGCGAAATAGTTTCTTCACAATCATGGATTCTATCAACACGGTCACGCTTAAATTGTAAGGTCAGAGCTGGTCAAAGCGCACTTGCTAATTACCAAAAGAAGCCATTATTTGGGTAGTTGCCCTTTTAACCTTAGTTCTCTTTTGTTAATCGCTTTTCTTCTCTTGTTCCTTCTTCTGGTCATATTTTTCCATAAGTTCTTTGAAAAAGGATTCAACTGGCGATTTCTGAACAAACACAGGTTGTGTATTACCCATGAACAGAGATGATAGACTACTTCGTCGAGTTCTTTGCTCTTTGATTGGACTCAGTTCGGGCCTAGCCACTCCGCTTTCCGACTCGGCGACACGGTTTTCGAGGCTTTGAAGATTTCCAGTGGAATAATTTCGTGCAATAAGCTTAGGTTTGGTCGTCTGCCACACAATACCATCAGTTTTGTCAGTATTTTTGTCCTTTTCTGCCTCAGAATTCGACATTTTCGGGAATATTGTTAATTCCCAGGTAAATTTTTCTTGAAATTGCAACACGCTGTGATTAGTATACTACAGCGCCTCCGCAGCGTAGCATAAACATTGAAACAAGAACAGCAACGCCCCCCCCCCCCCACGGGAGGGGGAAATGGGGCAGAAAGGGAGCAATTAAGAGTAAGGGGGATAAGCATGAAAATAACAAAATCAAAATGAAATAATCTAGCTTTGTTACAAAGGAATTTCCTCTTTTAATCCCGTTTGCAGGAATCAATGGGCATCTGACAGGGCTTACCTTTCCCAAGAAACAGGTTATTCATTAAAGAAAACATAAGAAGTTGGGATGAGATGCTTAAGCAACAACAGGGTATTGACCACGACTTCTTTTTTATCAATTTTCACAATCTTTTAACAAAATTTTAGAAGAATTTAAAAACATTTCAACATTTCAAAAACCTCTAGATTGTTAAATTGTTTACTCTATATATGTGCCAATATTCTAAGTAGTGTCTATTTTTTCACTGCAACTTGTTAGAGTCTTGGCACCACCTCAAGTATTATAAAATGATCAATATGGTAATTACTTGCCAAGTCTGCTGAATATGGCAGAACTCGATCTTGCCAATGAAAGGAAAAAGTCTGGGAGAATCAGGTGCACCATACAGCTTTCCTCATGAAATGAATTAAAGGATATCATGTTGATGGTGTTAAGTTTTAAAAGGTAGCTCAGGTAGCATTATATTGCAGATGTACCAATATTGACAACAACACATGCAGTGCCTTGCTTCCACCCACCTAGGAGCCCTGTTGGCATAGGGTTCCATTTGTAGTTCTATGCTTCAGTTCAGCAATGGACAAATGTAAAATCCTCTTTAAACTTTCAATTATTATTGCTACAAAGCTAAAGTTACTATTGTTTAACTGTATTTCATTTTAAACTACAACGGCCTACTTTTTTTTCAACACGCACTCATACCTTGTGTGTGTTCAAGGCCCAAGTTTGTGATACACTTTGAAGGACTGCAAATTTCCTTGTATGTGTAGTTGCCACAATCTTGAGCCTTGGCTACCTGCCCTTGCAATCACCCAGTATTCATAGCCCTAACCAGCAATGAAATAATCCTTTCATATTAAAAAACCTCAATAAAAACAACATACCTTCTGGCTTGGCACATTGCTTTCATTTTTGAACACAGTAAGAAATTTGAAGACTTCCCAGTTGCCAGGACGTCCAGGATTACCCCATGAATTTTTGTAACGACCATGAACTAATAGTGGTTTTGGCAACTCCTTGCTTTCAATATTTGCTGCTGCAGCGGTAGCCATTGTTGATCTTAAAGGGAATTTCCAAGGTATTTAAAAGAAGCATAATGATCATAAGAAAAAGACAAATATTTATAGAAAAAAGACAAAAGATAGTGTGCATGGGTTTTGTGGCACTTTTGATGACATCTTAAGGGTCTAAAATTAAAATGGAGGTCCCAGTACACTTATGTGCAGAAAAGAGTGCACATTAGAACAGTTCATGTCTCAGTTTTCAAACTTAGAGCAGCAATTGAGCAGAACAGTGCTCAAAGCTTCTGTAAAAATTGTATTTGAATGCCATCTTGACTTTGTTTTGTAACCAACAAAAAATTAGCTTTGTGACAATCAGTAGAATGGTCATTTATATTCCCACTAACAATTTCTCAGGAGTGCAGACGCTATCGACGCCAGTGTAAATGCATCAAATATAGCAGTAATCTTTTTTGATTTAAAGAACATTGATTCTAAAAAAACCTGTTGAAGTATCGACCATTTTAATTGCTAACACAACTGCCTAGCTCCCTACAAATGTTTGTCTTTTTGTAGAAATTAACTCCAATCCATCGCAACAGGTTTCTTCCAAGCAATACCAACCTACAGTATTCTCTAAAAGCGATATAGCCGATGATTAATTTACCAAAAGTCCTTCCCACTTTTATTCTGGAAAGAAAAGTTGTCATGTTTTGAAACTAACTTGAGAATTCTGTTTATTGTTGCTGTTGCTTTTGTATGCGCCTTCGCAGAAACAGGTACGCTAAAAAGAGGTCGCCGCGGTTAAATTCTTAGTGAAAATGAAGACATCTTGATTGGATAGCTGAAAAATATTTGAGCGAGTATCTCGAGAAAACTAAACCAAAAAATATCCTGCATATTCCTCAATTTGTATCCAATTTGCCTGAAACAACATAAGTTCATAGTTAAATTGCGAAGTAAAATGTATACAAAAATATCAATTCTAGATTAATTTCTTAATTCAAATACGTCACTTTTAAATTTCAACAATTTTAAACAATTCTACTAAATAAATTCAATATTAACAATCATCTCTACCAAAGGGATTATGACAACGAAAGATGGTGATAAAAGATTAAAAATTAGTTTGAATTTGTAAGAATGATGAGTAGTAATTCTAGGGTTATGGTTGAAAAATGGAAGTTATACTAATGTAAGTTTCTGAAACGGATAGTAGCCTTTGGGGGTACGCCAAATACATTTTATGATAGCAAGAGGGTAACGGGGTAAGGGAATGACTCAAGGGGTTAAATGTTTTAATGTTTTCAATCAATAGCATATATTTGGGCTAGATATATTTTCCTTCAGTAAAATTAATATATTAATCCCTTTACCAAAGTCAAGAAAGGTTGTTACCCTTCCTCCGGGCGAAAACATACCAGAAGGCAGACATTCCTAACAAGACAATAGAAAATAGGCATGACTTGGGCGTGTCATTGGAGTTTCCATTATTTTTCGTGGACTATCCTCCAGCTGGTGACCCTGTGATCGTAATGTTTTCCGAACTCTGCCTTTGACACACTGCAAGAAATTAGGTGGGTTCCGCTGCTAATAACAAACGGTCGAGAAAAAGTCTTTAAGTAATCAGTAAACTTAATCCCGGTTCCAAAACTGTCCCCACGAAACTTGGCCCACGTTCAGTGGCGGAGATTCGAGTTATATTTGAAGGGGCGCGATCCCTCAAATTTCTGACACGAAAATACTGAGGAAACGAAGTGTATAGAATCCTTTCTCCGTTCCCAATTCCTGCAACCTTGCCGCTAGAATTACCTTTTTTGAGGGTTAAATGTCCAAGGCTATTGAGCTAGACGAAACTGAATTAGAAATCAATGAAAAAAAAACAGATTCCTGGCAATCGAAATTCCCGACAAGATCGTGATTTTTGGGGGAGAGGGGGCCCGAGCCCCTATAATCTCCGCCACTGCCCATTTCTGCCGAGAAAATTGACGCTAACAATGGGCTAGATGCGAGAGATGGTTAATGAAATTTATACAAAATATAATTGTCAACGAATCATTAGTTCTCATACACAATAATCAACAGTGTCATCTATCTCGTGGAAGAACGTTGACATGCCAACATCCCGCCTCCTTTCGCGTGTATTTTGTGCCTCGTTATCAGCCGAAGGCTTTCTCCTCCGCGTGAAGCGAAATAGCGTGAGTTTCCGATGATGTGACGTAGTACTACTCTGCCCAGATTCGTTTATTCGAGGAAGCGACGAGTGCTTTGAAGTCTGCAAGCGAAGAAATTGATAAAGTTGAGAACCTGTAGCTTGGTCGGTAAATTGGTGTTAGAGACAGAGTCGCCTGCTTCACTGCTAGGATTGGGGGAGGGGTAACACGTGAAAGTTAGTTCTGCTACAACGCACAATCTGACGGGTAGTTATAAAGTCGAAATGGAAGCTGTTACAAATTAAGAATGGAGGTTAGGCAATGTAAATGTTGCAGGTATTGTGGAAGAAATTAATGTTATATATTTGGGTACAAGTACAGAAAAGCCTACTGGGTTGCAAAGTGTTTTTAGAATTTACATAATTAAGCAAAGCTTACTCAGTTTTGCCTTTAATTTTTAATGTTCCTGGTCGATTACTTCAGATATGACGGTATTAGATGAGTCTGAACGCCTTTTCGTTGAAGGTTGGGGCATCATCCATTTCATGACAGAACGTATCTTTTTCATTGTTCGGCGCTCTGGTGGCTACAGATAAGAAATTTAGAAAACTTTTCACAGTTTGTTTTGTTTTTTAACGTTAAACTTGATATCTTTTAATAGTCATGCATTTAGGCCATCCAGACAAGGACGAAATACCTAATAATTGTTTCACATTGCAAATTTTCACTTCAGCAACTGTTTTTGATGTTTAAAATTAAATTAATAAATATAAATTTAGCTATGAATTTAATCAGTTTATAACAATAAAAGTTGATAAACTTCTGTTTAAAATAAGTTTATAATTAATAAACACAAGTACATTTAATGGATGAAAATAAAAACAATAATGGATGTAATAATTAATAAAAAAGTGAGAAACAGTGATTTTAATACAACGTAATTATGATTTTAATCTGGGCATTTTCATCATCTAATTTACCCACTTAAAACTTCGTGTAAATGCTGAGAATATTTTAAACCATTGGCATTATCTCTGGGAAAATTTCAAGACAGCTAATCTAATAATTTTTTACAATTTATTCAGTCAGTAACAATGAAATATTTCATATATTTATCGATAATTTGTATTTATGAGGTTTTTTCACCAATATTTTAAGCAAAGTCATTTTCGTTTAAGTTTTATCAAGAAAATAAGGTTAAAAATTTCCAGCTTGATTTAATTTTTTGCTGCCTCGGTAAACACTACAATTTCATGATTTTTGCCAAAAGTCGAGCCACATAAATAAGTAAGGCAAATGTATTTAAAGTGATATTATTGTTTACAAGTGAAGATAGTACTTTTGAATATAAAAAACAGTTCAAAGTGCGGATTTACAATTTACTTAAGCTTCTTACTTGTTTAGGCTCAGTTTAAAGGCACTTTCTTTCATAGTTTACATGCACTATCAAATCATTCCCTGTTTAATCCGCTGACAGAACTGCAACTGTTTCGCCGTTTTACAAGTTATATGTAGCATTAAAAAGTCTCTGGGGAATAGTCTACACGCGAGCTCGATTCAGGCTGATTAACCCTTTCGCACCCGGATTTATTTTCATTCAACTGTTAAAACCCATATATATCTGTGCTTTTCAGGGGGTAGCATTGTCAAATAAATTAGCTGAAAGCATAAACTACGATAGAAAACTGCCATCAGGAAACTTACAAGGTTTTGTACTTTCCCCCTTGAAAAATGATCTTTTACGGCGTTTGTCATTGGGCTATATGGCCCGTCCGGGGGTGAAAGAGTTAACAGATAGATAAGCTATGATGTTAGATTTAGAATCGATGGAAAGATGGAAAAGAGATTATACAGAAGGACTAATTATTAGAATTAGTGAACTAAGTATTAATGACGTCAAAAATTGATGACGTCAAAAATTGACAGTGCGAGCAGTTAGGTTGACTGACCTCTCTCTCTCTACCATGTCCGCCAAAAGAAGTTGGATCAGTAGGTTTACATTAGCTGCATACTTATATCTTCCCCATTATTGTCGTTTCTAAGTAGACAGCCCCTCTTCCCCTCTTCCCCCTGAAACACTGTTGAGGAGAAAGATGAACATGTTCTAAGACCTCTGATGCACATTTCCAACTCATATCTTCTTTTGTATTCATTTTATAGTCACATTAAAACATTGTAGAGGGGGAGAGAGAGAGAGAGAGAGAGAGAGAGAGAGAGAGAGAGAGAGAGAGAGAGAGAGAGAGAGAGAGAGAGAGAGAGAGAGAGAGAGAGAGAGAGAGAGAGAGAGAGAGAGAGAGAGAGAGAGAGAGAGAGAGAGAGAGAGAGAGAGAGAGAGAGAGAGAGAGCATTGAAAAAAGATGAATCGTGTTCAAACACTTTTGGCGAGCATTAATTGTTTACATTGTGCTGATGATAAGTCTGGAATTATCATGAAATATTTTGGTGATAAATCAAAAAAACTCTTACAGTATTCATGCATGAATGGTCCAGTGATGTTGAGCTGTTCGATCGACGCATAGTTGGTTCCGATTCTGTATCTGAAAAAAGCATTATCTTAATAATTATACGAAAGATCTTCCATAAGACATTGGGTTATTATTTACCAGCTCCAATGCTGTACGTGAGGCGAACATTGATCACATGAAAATTGTCTCGTATTCGATTTGCTTAGTCTTCTGTTCAGTTAGAGAAGCCTCTTTCGAGGATTGTTTAGTTGTTGATCACGTGAAAATAGCGGGCGTAACTGAAATCAGATGGCTGCTAAAAGGGAATATCTTTTTACGAAGAAATGACTGTCGTTAATGCATTATTGGAAAAGAAGAAATATTCTAGAAGTAAAAGAAACAGGATGGTAGTTGAATAACGAACAAAATAACATGGTGGATGGAAAAGAAACAAAATGGTAGATGCAAAAGAAACAAAATGGTAGATGCAAAAGAAACAAAATGGTAGATACGAAGGATACAACATAGGAAAGAGAAAGACCATGGACAATTAAACAGCAAAAGTTGGCCTACCTGAAGCTGCCTCGCTTATATTTAACATAGACGAGGCTCTGTTTTTTGAGAGGCTATCATCTTCCAATGAATTAATATCTACGCTCAAAAGACTCAAAGTTTCAGCCGTGCCTCTCTTTGCTTTGATCTTCTTTCGGTCCAGTGTCATACTTTGCGGGCCGATATAATTGCTGCGAGTTCCTTGTTTTGATTTACTCAAGGCTGGAAAAATAGATAAATTAGTAGATAAAGAAATAATAAATAAATAGAAAATAAATATATTAATAAATAAGTAGGAAAATAAATAAATAAATGTATAAAGAATGAACATATAAAAGGAATCAATGAATAGATAAACATTGAAATAAATGAATGAATAAATACATAACATAATAAATAAATAAACAAATATTTAAATAGATGAATTAATGAATCAATAAACGAGATAATGAATAAATAAACATATAAAGAGATAAATGAATGAATAAGATAATGAATAAAGTAACAATTACATAAATAAAAGGATAAAAACATAAAAAATTTTGTGAATTAATCAAAAATAAAGAGAGCCGTGGAATAATAATGGGATCTATGAACAAATAATCAGAGATATTAATTTATCTGTTGATGGGTGACAATGATGAATATCATTCCCGATAAACTCATAATTACAAAGAGACAGAAATATTCAAACAATGAACTTACACCGATAATTTCACTTTTATAAAAAAAAATATGACACTTACCTATTCGTATATTATTCATACCAGTTGTCTACAAAATGAAATAGATGATGAAACACTATTATGGCCTTTCAATAACATCACATGGAGGGATAATAAGCAGTTGCAAAATATAACTAAGACATGGACTAATGAAAGGTGAGACTACGTGAGAAGACATTCGTCCAAACAAAAGGAAAGTATTTGTCCAAACAAAAAGCTTTTTGAACTTTGGTTAAATTGCTCAAACAAATAATTATAAAATTACCTCTCTAATACAATCATCTAGATCATCGGTGAAAGATTTCCGAGTCTTTTCATCTCGTAAATTAAAGCGTCCAATTGTCTGCGAATAAAGTGTGAAATTAAGTGAATTCTTAAGATAATAAAATGATGATGATGATGATGATGATGATGATGATGATAATAATGATGATGATGATGATGATAATGATGAAGTTAATTATGATGATGATGATGATGATGATGATGATAATAATGTTGATGATAATGTTGATAATGATGATGATGATGATGATAATGATGAAGTTAATTATGATGATGATGATGATGATGATGATGATGATGATGATGATGATGATGATGATAATGATGATGATGATGATGATGATGATGATGATGATAATGATGATGATGATGATGATGATAATGATGATGATGATGATGATGATGATGATGATGATGATGATGATAATGATGATGATGATGATGATAATGATAATGATGATGATTATGATGATGATGATGATGATGATGATGATAATGATGATGATGATGATGATGATGATGATAATGATGATGATGATGATGATGATAATGATGATGATGATGATGATGATGATGATGATAATGATGATGATGATGATGATGATGATGATGATGATAATGATGATGATGATGATGATGATGATAATGATGATGATTATGATGATGATGATGATGATGATGATGATGATAATGATGATGATGATGATGATGATGATGATAATGATGATGATGATGATGATGATGATGATAATGATGATGATGATGATGATGGTGATGATGATGATGATGATAATGATGATGATGTTGATGATGATAATGATGATGATTATGATGATGATGATGATGATGATGATGATGATGATGATGATGATGATGATGATAATGATAGTGAAATTATTTTCAAGCTTTTCACCAACCTTAGAATCTATCTTCGTCTGTAGATAAACACCGAATTTATAATCTAAGGAAAAAATTATCTTGAGGATAATAAAGAAAAATCAAATATTTATTGAACTCATTCTCCAATGCATAAAAGGAAAGGCCCTATCTCGTTTGCCTAATCTTTCGACCGAAAATGCGAGGACCCAAAACAGTTGCGTCAACTTACGTTCATTTGTAAACTCTGCTACTTGCATTCCTAACAATTTGTAGTCTGCTTTGAAACTGAAGAAGTGACCACTTCCATGGGGACCAGGTTTCGAGCGTGGCTTTGCGAGCTAAAAAAGAACAAAAATCATACAAAAAATGCTTCATAGATCAAAAAATTTTATTTTTGTTAGCTCAAAATATCTTCAGAGTATGAAAACGCAAGATAATAATGCGTAGGTGAACGCAAATATGAGGTGTTGCTTCTATTACATGGACTGAGAAGACATGAAGTACTCGTTCAAAAATGCTCTTGAATTAAGGTTAAATTTTTCAAACAAAACCTTCAAAAATGGCAGCTAATTATGTTGCTATCTTCATTAGTCGATATACAGACTATACAGCCTTCTTGCTTGGTGGAAAAAAGGTTGTGAATTGCAGTAATATGTCGTGGAGGTCCAAGGACATTGGCAGACATTATCTCTTTCACTCCCGGAAGGGCTATATTGCCCAATGACAAACACCGTAAAAGATCATTTTTCAGAGGGTAAAGTAAAAAATTTTGGAAAGGTTCTGATAGCAGTTTTCCACAATAGTCGACGCTTTCACCTAAGTTATTTGGCTATGCCACCCCCTGGAAAGCGAAGATTTATGTGGGTTTTAACAGTTAAATGAAAAAAAGACGGAGCGAAAGGGTTAGTAACTGAATAAAAGAAAACATCTTACTACTAGTAAATCATTAAATAGAAATGCCAATCGAAAATGAGGTTTGTCACGCCGATTTGGATCATAAACTTCTTCTAATGTAAACAGTTTGACGAACTGTCGATGAGGCTCAGCTATTGCCTGAAAAAATAGATAACAACATGGTTTATTAAAGAAACATTTTAAGATTATCTCGTGTCGGATTCGTCAAATATTATTCAATCAATCAATCAATCAATCAATCAATCGATCAATCAATCAATCAATCAATCAATCGATCAATCAATCAATCAATCAATCAAACAATCAATCGATCGATCGATCAATCAATCAATCAATCAATCAATCATTAAAGGAATCATTGAATCAATCAATCAATCAATCAATCGATCAATCAATCAATCAATCAATCGATCAATCAATCAAGCAATCAATCAATCAATCAATCATTCAATAAATCAATCAATCAATCACTTATCAAACCCTACAGTCAATCGTTCATTCATTTACTAATTAATTATTCATCCATTGATTCATTAATTGATTCATTAAGTAAGTCATTCAATCCTTCATTTATGCATTCATTCTTTCCTTCGTTTATTTAGTCATTCTTTAATTATACTCAATTTTTTATCCTTGCTTTAATAGATAATTAACCTTGCACTAACTTTTCACATGAAACAAACAGGTAAACAAAATGATTAACTGAACATGCATTGTTGCTTGAAATGAGATGCAAAATTAAATCTGTTGAAATATTACCGGAATTTTCCCGATAAAACTGTGTTCAATTTGTTTCAATTGTGTCATGTGGTCAGCTCCGGTCGAAAATTCGTTCCTTTGTATCCGGTTGTAAATATTTTGGAGCATTTCTTGAGGAAAATCCTTCCCATCATCCGTTCCTGAAACGAAGTAAAGATGCATGCAGGAACACGGAACAAATATTCATCAAAATAAAAACTAGACTGCCTTCCTAGAAATTATGAAATCACAGTCTACGTGACCTGTCTTTCATTCTTTCACATTCATTCATTCATCCAATCATTCATCAGTTTATCCGTTCATTCCTTCACTCATTCACCTGTCCCACGATTTTCGTCCCCAGTTCTCAATTTACTTAACCCTTTTTCCTGGAGGGACCATTTGGTCTTTTGATCTTCAGCAAGAACGGGCTACTTAATAGGAAGAAGGGCTAATGCTTCAATAGCTTGATTCATTCTTAATTTAACACTTGTGAGCCCTCTGTGCTCAAACGTCATCAATTTTAGCACCCCCTGGAATCTGAATAAACGCGTTGGTACTGTACAAATGCCGTAACGGGGTGATGAGGTTAAAGTTGCTAAAAATGCATTGAGTTGCATCCTTGCCAAAAACAAGACCACAAAACTCTAGAATGGAAGGTCATTCGACATTGCTATTTCAATGCCAGGTCTAGTGAAATAAACGTTAGAGTAGGCTAAACCCTGACCACCCCCTTTCCTCCCACTTCTCCAAATATTAGATAAATTCAACATGAATTAAAGTACCTCTTAAGTTCCTGATGAAATCTTCTACAGACATCTTTCTCTTTACATTCCCGTTATGGAGATCTGTGTTCAGCATCGCCATTGCGTAACTCAACAGCAAGATTGTATCAACGCTTTTTGAAATTCCATCTGGATTGCATGCAACATATCGGTCGCTAAAAACCTAAGGGGAACAAAAAAATGAGATATAGCTGCATCATGGCTCTTTTCCATGTAGCTAGAGCGGTGCTCTCTCTCCTCGATTAGTTTGTCTATTGAGAGAGTCCTCCAGTAGAAAGTCCTTACTTACGAATTCCCTTTAATTTAGTTTAACTTTAGAAAAATAATAGTTCCGGATCTTTATAATGGAGCAAACACTTCATTTTATAAAAGGGTGTTATCAATGTGTGTCCAGTGAAAAGCCAAGAAGCCTAAGGTAAGCAGTTAAACAAATATATCTGACAAATTTTACATTAAAAGTGTCTAAGCACGAAATCAGTTGTCTTTTTTCGCGAGCTTCTAGTGGAAGCATATTGCACTCTTTTGCAACAGTGAAGAAGCAACTCCCTTATCATTTTATTATCTTGTTGTTTTAAAAGTTAATTTGTACTTTTAGCCAGATAAATTTTTATCTTTGGAATTTTCAAAAAGAAAACTTGAACTTGAGCAAATGGTTTTATTTTGAAATCACCGTATGTGGGCACTTCAAAGATTTGATGTAATAGTAACATGTTAATTGCAAGAAGCCTGGAATCTAATTCTTCACTATGATACGTCATCATAAAATGGCGCATTAGCAATCTACATTCATCTTTTTCTTCTTTCATAATAGTTTTGAATATGTTACCTGTAAAAATCTTTCAATAGACTGAGCTTCGCCCTGAGTAAATGAAAATGGAAATGGAGAAATTATGTAAAGTAAAACAAACCAAAAATTAAATATATTTGAAAAAACTTTTGGACGAAGTTCGACGTAGACGTAAAAAAAACTCAGAATTGCCACCTCAATTTTTTTATTTCCATATGAAAAGTTATAAATTTCAGATAAGAAGATAAACTACTATAAAACCGCTTTACGATGTTACTAGAACGATACTCCGGGGAGCAGAAAGTTATGCCTACTCCGAGATCATGACATAAATAGAACAAAATAGCATTGAAACTACAAGTTGAGGTACCTTGCAGCAAACAAATGCAAGAGAAGAGTTGAAGATTTAAAACCAAAGACAGGCAATTTAAATAAGTATTGTTTGGCTGCAAGCTTCCTTGAGACATCACAGAGATGAAGAAAACTACGACTACTGTAAACCGACGAAGAGAAATATGACTTGAATTATGACTAGTAAAAGTTATTTTATACACGTTGCAAATTCAAAATGGCGTAATGAGCTTACCGTTAACTTAAAGTAAGACTGGAACTGCCTCAAGGCTTCATCGATTTCTTTGTTTGCAAAATCAAAAGAGAACGCGAATTCCCTGAAAATTGAAACATAAAACACTACGAGAATCAGGGCAATACCCAAATGGGGCGATCGAGAAAGGCTGATCGAGGAAAATTTCCCACAAACTGCCACAAATTGATATATTTTTATAGATTCTGATTTCAAAGCAGTGTTAAATAACAGCCAATGTGCCTGATTCTAAACAGAGCAAAGTTAAGGGAATCATTATTGAAATAAAGTTAAACTGGTCTTTTTAAAGGTCAACCCTTCTTTAATTTTCAGATGTCAACCGCTTAAACGTACGGGTAATCTGATGAGGACTGAAATTTTGATGTTTGAGAAACTTAATTTGCGCTTTCGGGGGATTTACTTTGTGCACCTAATCAAAAAAGATGTGCGTTTAAAAGAGCCTGGCACTAGCCTGAGCAATTTTGCATGACGTGAAGGGAGTTTGCATATATTTTTCGTCTTTCACATGAATATATTTTTTACCTTAAATATTATGTTATATTGCTGTTTTGTATCGCAACATTTTAAACTTGCACGTAAAAATGCAACATAACTCAGAGAATGAAAACATGGGATAATGCCTAACATCCTAGAATACAAAGCCTAAAATAAGTTTAACCAAAGAAATTTAACCAAAGACATCATCTACATAAACAACCCCCCTTTCCCCATCCTCCAATCTCATTTTTCATCTGTGACGTTAAATTGATTTTAGAATTTGTCTTACCTCAAAGCTTGCCTATTCATCTCTTTGCGAAAGTTGCCAAAATATTCTGATATCTTATGCTTGGCTATGGACGTTTCTTTTCGAAGGAATTCAGCGATGCATTTTGGGGTGTTTTGCAACAATTCATTGTCAACTAAATACTCTATTCCATCTTCAGGTTTGCTGAAAAAGATTTTGAAAATAAAAAGGACGTTTCTTCATCTTCCTTTCATTCTTTTACTTATTTACATTCATTTTCATTCTTCTTTCCTCCTCTCAACTTCAGAACTTTCGTAATCATACAACAACATTTCAATCAGTTATTTTAATACCAATCTTAATACTGCGTATCTATAATTTAATCATAATTTTAAGCAAAATCTTAATCAAGTAATACCAATGGAAAAATTGACTGTTCTTTAAGAGGGTCGTGTTTTATTGTATTGGTTTTTACCATTCATAGCCCGCATTGTGCGCTTTTAGTTCTTTTTTGAAGCACTTGGTGTTTAGATTTGAGATGTATCGAAGGAGAAAATGAAAACAATTTTCAAAAATTGAATTTTACAATATTTTTTATTTCGGAAAAAAACATTGGCGGATCCGTAAAAATTATAAAAATAAATCGCCTAACAATTGAAAAGTTTGGCAAAGAGCTAAAACCTGTTGAAGAGATTGATTCCAATTCTATATCTCCATTTCTTAGATTTGTCAACCGTCGGTGGGTAGTGATCATCATCATAAAATATTGATGCAGACTGATCACGTGATTCGTTTGTTTCGTCAATGGTATCGGAGGAAATCGAGGATAATGACTCCGTAGCCTGGTCAGATTTGTTACGGCTGATGACATGAATGAACTGTTGTTCTAAAATAGAAAATCAAAATAGGTAAATGTCATTGATCTGAAGAAGCCCTGGGATGCATTTAGTTTCCCTGTTTTCTGCCATCTAAACACTGTATCTAATTTTTCCCTTGTTTGTATAATTTGAAAAAATTATAGAAAGTCAAATGTAACATAATACCATCAATAATTTCATAACTATCAGAGCTTTCACTTCGTTTCAAATTCCTGGCCATTTCATCACCTTTGACCTCTTCTTTCTGATCGTTTTCTTGCTTCCCACCATCTTGAACCACATTTGCATTGACCTTTGATGACCCCAGCATGACCTCTTTCTCCACTTTGGCCTCTTTTGGTTTTCCTTGATAAAATACTGAATCTGATGGCAATAATATCTTTCGTGCATCACTTCCAACTGGTCCTTTTTCATCTGCAACTACTTTTGCACGACTCATTGTCTTCAAAAATGAGCTAGATCTTTCTGCCCGTTCCACTTCAATCTCTAAACTGGCAGAATCATCCTTCGTTTGCAAATAAGCACTATCATTTTTGTTGTCATCATCGTCCAAATCAACAATAAGGACAGGATTTTCAATATCATAAACTGAATTATGACCTGGAATTTTCTCCATTTTTAAAAGATTCTCAGGATAGCGTGTGATTGATTTCTTTCTTCTTTCAGAATATGCTCTCATTCGTTTAAAACTTCGACTTAGAACCCAATGTCTATAATACTCCTGGATTATTTTCGCAGCATTGTTAGCTTTTTCTTTCCCACCATATTTGTTTGCGAGCAAATCTACAGTTACAGCTTGCAGATCTGGTGATAATTGGTAACTCATATCCACCCTTCCCTTGCTGTTTTGCCTTTTGACATTACTCCCTGAGCGCCGAGCTTTTTGTGGAGTGGTAGTTTCTTTATTTGTTGGTTTCAGTGGGGTTGTTTCTTTATTTCCATTCATCACTTTTCCATCTATTTCATCAGCTCTTGCAACAGGTTTGTTTTCATTAGCTGCATCTGTAGACGTATTCACCCGATCCCCAATTGTTATCTCTACTTCCTGCGTTTCCATATCTTTTTTCAAAAGGGCATCTGCATGTCCAGAATTTTCGCAATCAACTTCTTCTGAAGGTGGCTTTCTAAAAGCAAAGTATCTAACATTGTAACAAATCAGCCAGTGCTCACCTTGGCGTTTCTTGCAAAACAACAAAAAAGTATATATAATCAACTCAAAAAATCAACTTTGGTCTTAATCCTTCCTGTATCTTAATATCAACTTGAATTTCAAATTGCACAAAGAATAAGGTTATTATATTCTGATACTTTTGCTACCATTTAATTAAATTGTTCAGCTTTTCTCAACTTTTTGAAGGACAGTCTCTTCAACTGAAGTTGCCTTCATGTTGAAGACACATTGGAAATTAAAATTAAATATATTGAAATAAATTCATGCTTTGGGTGACATCACGAGAGCGCTAAGGCAGTAAAGGCTTAAAATTTGGCTTGAAAATTATTAAAAATTCATAGTTTGGCAGCTGCCATAGTAATCTTCTGACCCAAAACGCATGGAATTTAAGAAGTAGCTGTGGTTAAAAAATGTGTGTAACATGCTGGGTGAAAAGGTTTAAAGCAGGCAGTGGTGTTATTATGGCATTGAAAATACAGACAACTCTGAAATCTTGTCTAAGCCAGAATACCAGTGTAATGCCAAGTGGCACCAAATCAATGCTTATCAAAAAATAATTGCCCTTGCATTTAAGCTTAGAGCGGACAGTACCATTCTAAACAGCTCAGTAGAAGAATAGTTCTTGGGAATTTTTACAAAATTGATAGAAAAGGGTCTTGAAAGCAGGAGAGATTTAAGTATCAAGACATTCCGAAAAATTCTGGTGAATTTTTTATGTCCATGTGGCTGCTTTTTACTTTCAAAACAAAATAGATATTATGACAAAGAAACTAGATGCTTAGGATTGTGACTTGAGCGTATATTAACAATCTTACTTAAGCTCATGCCATATTTTGCTATTTTTTCTTCTTTTTAGTTAGTTTATATCTCTATTAGTATTAAGCAGGAAGCCTTTTTATAAAAGCATGCAAAATATACTGCTAATTTCATATCTATTTCCACCTTATTCTTAGCTCTAAAAAACAGATTGTTGAGTGATTTAATAATATTTTCGGAAGAAAAATGGAAGTAAGAAAAAGAAGAAAGAGATGGAAAAAACAGGGTGTTGTAATTGTTGTTAAGATTATAATTAAGGCCAGCTGAACTGCATCTGGATGGAAAAACATTAACACCTGGGTTTGAAAATATATTTAGAGTGAATTTCACTGGTCATTTCAAAACCACCATGCTCGACAGCTGCAAAAAATGTTGGAAAATGTGTGCTTTTCAAGAGAAAAAGCGCAGGTGTGCAAATGAATATGGGTAAAAAACTTCTACATGTAAGATGCAAAAGTAGGGCTTCTAGGCTGGAGTTTAAGATATTGAACGAAACTAAGCTGGGAAACATATCAAAACTAGTTTGATCTGAACATTCCTTGACCTTTTTTTACACATTTTTGAAAAAATGTAGAATTGGAATCACTTAATCAGTTCCAGATCTTCAAAGTCTACATAGATACATCAGAGTTTTTCTCTTCATCTTATGAAATCCCTTTTTTAAGAACCCAATGTTAAATTGGAATCTGCTATAATTTGGCACACAAAGGGGGGCAAACAATGTAATGAAGAACTCACTACTTGGAGAACCCCAAGTTTCCTTTATTCTATTCCTTTGTTCCACGAATACAAAGGTGGAATCTTTGACAGGGTTTGGGAGGGGGGCTTCAGCTGTTCCAAATTAAAAATTTCTTAACTTAATAGGCCCTAGGGGGTCCTTGGAATGTGCTAAAATTTTCTTTGGGGTCCATAACAGTCAAACCCTGAACTGTTGCCAAACATTAACTTTCATCTTAAACCTAACAAATCCCCAAATCAACATACAGCATCCAAGCTTTGATTTCGGAAGCCTGTTGTACAATAATTTGTTAACATTACATCCAGAAATTTTCCCCCAGTCTTTACTGGGATCTCAGTTATCTTCTTGAGACCTTCGCTCTTTCAATTTTAATCTAGGAATTGCCACTTGGCAACATCTCAAATTTCTTTTGTATTTCTTAATGCTCTTTGATCCCTTGGCAATATGTCCACACTCAATGAATGAGAAACGCTTCTTTTAAGGACAAAAACATGCAAATATCTAACATTCACTGTATTAAACTGATATTCTAGCTGAGAGAGATTTTAAGCACGGGCGTTAAGGGTTGATGGGGCATATAGGTATCGTTTATCATCATGAAAAATCCAATGAACAATTAATTGCAAGCAAACAAAAGAAGCATTTGTTTTTACGAGTAAGGGTGACTATTTCCCATCAATTTGCCCCTAATGCTGCGAGCAGGGCAGCAGTCGAAAATAAGGCAGGAGAAATTACAGAATTTCGTTAGGGAAGTAGTTATAAGAATACAAGACGCCCGCAAAATCTTCAGTTTCGCGTTGAAAGTCAGCTAAAACAGCAAAAACACGTGAGATTATCCTTCACTGAAATTATTTTAATCACTGGGAACCGTATGCTTATCTTAAAATCAAAACTAACTGGAAAAATGTCAAAATAATATTTAAAACAAACAAACTAAGATGAGATTAAAGGGCGAATACTTTTAGGTTAGGCCATGATTACGAAATCCATCTTTGGTCGTATTTCATCACAACTTGATGCAGCTTAGCTGAGGTTTTAGGGTTAAATCTATAAACATTTGTAAATATAATCGTGGCTTTTGCATTCAAATAACATATTTAAGTATATGCAAAGTAAGAGGTTTATTGATTTCAAAACTTACTCGCGTTGAGAAGTAATATCACTTTGGGACGTTTTCCTGTCACAGTTGCAGGTCGATTCAGTTTGTGTAGCGGCATTTTGCCATTTCATTTCATTACGAGAATATACTTGTGCTTTCAGTGCATCTTTTTCATCCTCAAGGACTTTAAGCTTCTTGTTAAGCCCTTCGATTTCTTCGCTTTGATGAACAAGGAAATTTTGCAGCACCTCGATGATTTTCAGCCCCTCCTGGGTTGAAGTGCACGTCTCCTTCCTGTCCGAGCCTGCAGCTTTTGTATTTGACATTTCACAGGATGAGTTTTATTTACAAAGATTACTATATATTGTTTCAGCTGTTTTTCTCATCGATTCAAAATTTGTTGTATTTTCAGAGAATAAATTGGCCATCACCAAATAACCGCACCGCCATTCTCCGCCACTCCAAACGCCATATTGTCATATATTAAGTAGCGACCCAAAATCGATACGTCACTGTGATAAAGTCTTTTGATTGGACAGGTCGATATATTTTTGCTATTTTCTACTTCCTTACATCTTTGATATGTTTTTATGGGTCACGTGGCAAAAACAGTCAGACCTTAGATACACTTTTGTTCTGAATATAGCATGTTTTTAAACAGATAAATCAAATAATTTCATTTCTTGAAAAACCGATTGCTTTACTTTTGCTATTATTGCGCCCGTCTTTCAGAGGCAAATTCTCTGAGACTCATAGACAACTTCTGGCCAAGATTCGATATTTTTTAGAGCAAAAGAAAGAATTGCCACCTCCCCCCCCCCCCTCCTGCAATGCAAGTGTTCCTGATATTGATGAATTATTTGGCATAGTAAATTACGCTTTGTAATCATAGAAAGAGGAACATCCAATAGAAATAGACTCGAAATGACATGACACAGAAAAACGACGACATAGAAAAGGTATTTTTGGAATTCTCATTTCATGTTTGACAGCATAGTCTGAAAGCGTATTCTGTGAGTCGACAATGGTTTTAGTATTTCATTTCATGCACAAGACTGGACACAATGAGACAAATTGGAAATTACGTCACCTATACTACATACAAACTTCTTCCTTAAATTTCACAATTTTATTTTACAAACAAAAACGACGTTACCAAATTACAAAGTTAAACATGATAACGAAAAGTGATTTGTATACAGGGGAAAAATTGAAAAAAAAACACATTTTCAGCCCCGTGAATTGAAGACGGAAATTCACGAATGCATTTCATAAATTGGGAAATTTTCAAGCAACTAAAGACCCATTTGGCGTCCTTGATTGAAAGTTACTGTTCTGTATGCGCATCTCTAAATTTGCCGCAAATCTACATTGCCATAGTTTCAGAAACTCCCCTAAATACCCCTTGGCCCCGCCCCTGACTGTCCCTTACAAAATTTATTATGGTTTTCTCACGTTTCTTGACTTTTTCGGAGCTGAGTACACTTCTCCTAAATATAAATTTCTTATGCAATAAAATAGGAGACCACCCCACCCCCTTGAATTATTGCAAATCATTGCATATGTTACCGGAAGTTTAGATCGAGGCTGATGCAAGATGCCAGACTCTTTTGCTTTGTACACATGATCAGTTTGTCACGAATTCAACAGTTGGTGCGCTGTTCAAGAAAGACTCACCTAATTTTGCGATCACTAACAGAGAGCATGGAGAACAGACTTAAACTATTTCAAGATATTGGCCTGAGTGAGCAGAAAGCTAAAGAAACGGCGAAGAATGAGAAGCTAGCCAGCAATCTTGAACTCCTCGTAAATCAGGTAGAGATTTTTAGTTAGGCCTGGTACAGGTTAAAGTAAGGCAAGGCTTTTTGCGGAGCGTCTTAAAATTCGGCAGGGTCCCTAACAAATGCAAAAGATATGCAAAAATAAAACCATGTGTCGCTATATTATTTTTAGATTTTGTTACGTGCAGGAGAAAGGCGCTTTTGAGCACTTACAGAAGATGCAAGTTCACCTTTATTTTGCTTGCTAAATTGATTTTGTTTTGATTAAACTTGATATCAACTTCCGCTTTATCCAGGCAAAGTCAATTAACCAAGAAATTCAAAAGCAGACTGGAGTTCTTTTGTATACATTGGCAAACAGTTCATTAAAATCAGACGAGAGATCCGGAATGCTTCTCAAGTACATCATGGACCAGAAAATAACATCTGTAAATCAGCTCAATGGTTGGTAATGCATACAATACACTGAAATCCTTCTATCAGGGATGGTGCCAGGATTTGCCCGATGGGGGGCTAGGTTCTCTGACAGGGGGCTATATAAAACAGGATAGAGGTTATCTTTCTGAGCATAAGAGCATAATTTTCTGTTAATTATTCCCTGACAGGGGTAAAAATTTTCCTGATGGGGGGGGGCTGACACTCCCCTCTTGACCCCCTCTGGTGCCACCCCTGCCTTCTATCTATCTATCTATCTATCTATCTATCTATCTATCTATCTATCTATCTATCTATCTATCTATCTATCTATCTATCTATCCATCTATCTGCCTGCCAATTTGCCTGCCGATCTAAGCCTATCCAGCAATCTAAACTAATACTGTTCAAAACATATGAAAATAAGTATTACAGAATGGTTTCAAAGTAGTAAATTTGCTGAAAATTGCTGTTAGTCCATTACAGTGCTCAATGTCATTTTCATCAGACAGAATGATCTAGATATTAAGAGTGGAGCAAGACTTGAAAGTTATTACTCTGAGAATCACACTAAATCTAGATTTACAATATACAATGCCAAATGCAAAAATAGTTCCCATTAAATATTTTCCAGGTGCCTTTGAATACTTGAAGAGTCACCCAACTGATCCATTAGACACCAGCCAGTTTGAGAAATCTTGTGGAATTGGAGTAAAGTATTCCCCAGATGAAATTGAAGATGCAGTGAGTAAAATGAGAGGAAAATTTTCAGAATCTATTTTGTTTACTGCTTAACATTAAGATGCAAGATAAAGTGCATCATCTGTAAAAGTGAAGTTGAAGAGGTAACACTGATAGACAGCAGTGGTAAGCATTAATATACGCAAAGAGCTTGTGTGGATTGGTCAACTGAGAATGTAATCAAATAAGGAAAATGTCACTCACGAGTGATAGTCTTGATAGTCTGTGTGGCTCAGCCCATAGACTAGTAGCAGACAGATCATTTCATGGATGGATGGATGGACGAACTTGCATAAGGGCTGGCAGAGAAGAATTTCTATTGTTTTGTATACATTATTTTCATCATCAGCATGATTTTTTTTATCTCATCAACTAGGTGGAGATTGTTATCAAAAAGTTCAAGGATGAAATTAAAGAAAAAAGGTACAGATACAATACTGGACTGCTTCTAGGTAGGTAATCAACCAATCAAAAATACAATCAATCAATCAATCAATCAATCAATCAATCAATCATTTAATCAATCAATTAATCAATCAATCAATCAATCAATCAACCAAACATTTAATCAGTTACTAAACTGATCAATCAATCAATCAATCAATCAATCAATCAATCAATCAATCAATCAATCAATCAATCAATCAATCATTTAATCAATCAATTAATCAATCAATCAATCAACCAAACATTTAATCAGTTACTAAACTGATCAATCAATCAATCAATCAATCAATCAATCAATAAATCAATCATTTAATCAATCAATCAATCAATCAATCAATCATTTAATCAATCAATCAATCAATCAATCAATCATTTAATCAATCAATCAATCAATCAATCGATCAATCATTTAATCAATCAATCAATCAATCAATAAATCAATTAATCAATTAATCAATTTATCAAACTGTTAATTAGTCAGTTGCTCATTATGTCACTTCTTACATATTCAAAAATATTGTAATGTTTATATCATTTTTTATTATTTTTGTTATCATGTTATCGTTTATTTACATGTTGCATTTTATTAACATAATTGTCTATCGTTTGTAGGAAAAGTGAGTGAACTACTAAAATGGGTCGATATGAAAATTGTCAAATCAGAGTTAGATATGCAGGTTTGTTGAATGATAAACATTTTAACTAATATACATTCGCTGGAAAAGATGCTTATTTTGTTAAATTAATTTTAGTGCCCTCTTGTGTTGCTTTGTTTGTTTTAGTTCAATGTTAAAATTGCTGTTTTATTTAGTTGTTAGATCTGCTTGGACCAAAAACAGAAGAGGACTTAGCTCCTGTTAAAAAGGATAAGGTATGGTTGAACGAATTCTTTAAATCATACATCTCCAAGTTATCTTTATATTTTGTGAAGAGGTGGCTAAAGATTAGACTGATCAGGGTTTTTTTGGCTTGTTTGTACAATAGAAAGTATAATTAGTCCAATGGGTTTGTTGCCGGATAAAATCGTCGAATGTTACTTAGATTTAGAGACTATGTCATAAACAATATTATACAGTTGTCCAAGTGTAATTTTTTAGAATAATGCTATGTAAAGTAAAAAAAATAGCTAGGTTTTTAGACCATTGGACTTTCAGATCAAAGATCTTTTTCCCTTGGAAGTTTTGAAAGGTAAAAGTCACGATTTCAATTAAGAGAGGTTTCGATTGACGACGAGCACGAACACGCGCACGAACACGAACACGATTAACCTCTGCGTTGAAGTATATGTTTATACTTGTACTCGTCCTATGTTAGTGCAGCGTTTAGAGAAAAGAACGTTCAGTGCGTAAACATAGCGGAAAATGAAAATTTAGCTGCGGCAATGGCATACGCAGAAGATGCAATAGATGAAAATGAATACTTGTTACCAGTTGAAGAATGCAAGGAGAAGGCTCCATTAATGTCAAGGAAGGGAGTGTTTTTTCACTTGGAGTCTTAAACCAAGCCGATTATTTACGGTTCACGTTTTGGTTACAACCTGACGAGTCATGTTCTGATGACCGTCAGAAATAAACATTGATAAATTGTGTTACTAATTTTTAGATAACTGTAATATTACGTGGAGTTGTTTCCACAGACATTGAATGAGTTCTGTTTATATCTTACAGGGAAGTAAGCAGCAAAACAAATCAGGGAAAGGAAAACCTGCAGAAGACAAGAAGCAGAAAGTACAAGCTGTTGTTGATTTAAAATCAATAATGAGTAAGGGATTGCAATTTTAGTAATTTTGACCACAATCAGTTTTGTTTCCCAGCCCATAAATTTTGCAACACTAGGGCTTAATCTGGAAATATCTTTTGCGAAAAACTGTCAATGCTGTTTCGCTTTTAGTTGGTTGAAAATTGGACCCTTTATTGATACTTTTCACAATCTCAAACAGAGGCTAAAGCTAGTTTGGTGCGGTATTACTCTTTATTCTCCCTTTCATATTCTTTGCCAGATGCCATAGATCCGAAGACAATGTACTTGACTGGAGAGGCCGCTAAATTCCACAAGCCAGGTAAACATAAAGTTTTGATTCGTTTCTCATCTCTGTTTCTCGCGTCTCTATTTATCATCATCCTTTTCATCAGTCTAATCCATATGAGTTTTGTATTTATATCATAAACTATCATCTATGTCTTGCTTTTTTTAGGAGAAAACTACAAAACAGATGGCTACGTCATAACGCCAAAAACAATGGAATTGATGGCGGAGCATTTAAAGGAATACGGAAGCCAAGTGAGTCAGCCCATTTATTTCTGGAGGGACCAGATGTCCCTTTGATCTTCAGCGAGAAATCGTTTCTTCCTAAGAGGAGGGGCTAATGCTTCAATAGCTTGATTCGTTTATAGCACAATATTTGTAAGGTGTCTTTGCTTCAACATCATCAATACCCCCTTGCAATCTGTCCAAAAGGATTAGTTGCTACTGTAGAATTGTATTATAACCGGGTGTGAAGTTGGCTATTGAGCCTCAGTTTCACGGTGCTGATTGCGAGGCTGTGATTGGTAATTTTATCTGGGGATCTTTGGCTACTGCTGTAACCATTAAATAGGACAAGAACATGAGGAAAAGAAAGGAAGATATACAGCAATTGACTGGTTTCGTTTCTAAAGGATAATATTATTTTCTGTATTGCAGGTCCGAACAAGATTTCCTCCAGAACCAAACGGAATTCTTCACATTGGACACGCCAAAGCAATCAATTTCAACTTCGGTTTTGCGAAGGTAAAAATTCCCGTCAATACGTCACTAAATCGCTTGCAGCAAAACAGCAAAAATTCAACATTGGGCACAAGGGATAAGAGAAAGTTTTTTCTCATGTTTAAAGAGCTGTGTTCTTTTTTGAGCAGCTCATTTATTTCTGTCCGTGATTGAGACTTTTTTAAGAACCCAATAAATGCTTAATCATGGAATAGATGATGTCGACTTATGGAGAATAATTTAGTGATATTTTTATACAGGCTAGCTTGCTCAAAAAAGTGGATTTGCTGCTATAAATCAATGACCCGTTCACTAAAAAGAAATATCATCAAATTCTATTCAAATTATGAACTTTTGCAAGGATCAAGGTCAAAGGAAAGGTCAAAAGCTAAAAGTCAAAGTCAAAATTTTTGAAGGCGGTCTTGAATTTAAGTACTGATTTTGTAGTTATTTCAACCAATTTGTCTTACTCAATGAATGTTTAGCTCAACCTTTTTATGTTAGTTAAATTTACAAATTGGCTTGAATTATATTTTAGCTATCTGAAAATGCAAGTTTTTAAAATTGCTGTCAAACATTGTTTTGAAATAAATCATCTTCATGTTTTAGGCCCATGGTGGAATTACATTCCTTCGTTATGATGACACGAATCCTGAAAAAGAAGAGGAGAAGTTCTTCACTGCTATCCGCGAAATGGTAGAATGGCTGGGTAATTCAAAAATACTATACTAAACACTACACTAAATTTCTTACTATTAAAACATTACAATCTATGCAATACTTAAAAATTGCAAAAATTGGCCAACCAATTTTCATCTTTAGAACTAATTCACTCCAATGGTACAACTTATTTCCTTTCTCGTTTCATATTTTGTTAGTTTCTTTCTTTCAGTTCACTTCAGTTCAGTTCATTTCATTTTAAATTCGCTACATACAATTTAATGAGAACTTCACAAACAATTAAATATATATAAAGATACTAACTTATACAAGAAATTGAAATTCTCTACGGGAACATATAAATAAACTAAATTGTATTGAGGGGATTATTTAGAGAAGAAACTGTCCCAATGGTTACAAAACTAATTGAGAAGAGAGAACCCCCTGGTAAAGTTGAAGCAGATATGCAAAAATTTTGGATAATAAATTAAATGAAACTTGCCTTAGCCATGTTTTGAATTAAACAGTGTAAAATTGGGAAGGGGATATCAAATAATCTCTTTCAAAAAGGAATGAGTTTAGATTTAGTTGAAAACTTCTTACAGATGGTGATCTTCTGATAAACCAGTTATGTCATTCCAGCACTTGGCCCCAAAGTATTGCACTGACCTAAGACCATATTGGAGGGTGTTTTTTTGAGAAGAAAAAAATCTCCTTTGATAGCTTGCCCATTACCATATTCTTGTATTTTTGTTGCTTGATTTTAGGCTTCAAACCGTATAAGATTACACATGCCTCGGATTATTTTCAAGAGTTGTATGATTACGCAGTTGAATTGATAAAAAGGTAATCTTGAAGATAAACTTGTATTTTTGCTGTCTTCAATATTTGTCTGTAAGGATTGACCTTTCTTTACGTACAACCTGGCGAGCACTAAAACCACTTCATTAAAACTTAATATCACCGTAGTGAAATTAGAAGTGAAGTTACATGATTCTAGACTTAAACGGTGACCTTATACCAAATGAACGTTTCGACCCCTGCTACAGTCATCATCAGCAATGTAGCAAATACACTAGGTTGTAAATGATGCTATGTTAATAATAAACGGACGTGAAAACGTAAATTAAACAATAGGGGAAAAATTCAGAGGCTTACCAGGACATAAGGGAAGAAACTCAGGTCATGTATGGTCATACGGAGAAAGAACTATGTAGAAAACAAGCGCGTTCTGTAATGCTCTTAGTCTCCAGCGTGTTCTGTAATGATTTCCACGAACACATCCCATTAAAAATTGTTAATTTATTATTGAAAATGTCTTTTGATAGTTGTTTTCCCTATTCACAGAGGCAGTGCCTACGTTTGCCATCAAGAATATGAAGAAATAAAAGGGAGAAATCCACCACCAAGCCCCTGGAGGGATAGACCTGTCGATGAATCATTAACACTTTTCGAGGTAAGCCCTGTTTTGAATTGAGCGACCCTCTCTCATTGGTTAATTAACCCACACTTATGACGAGGTTACCGCACTAATGCAGTTGCATGTTTCATTTTATCCATCTATAGCAAGTACTATTTTTTATACGTCCCCCCTCTGACCTATCCCCTCTGCTAAGCTCCCGTTGATAAGCCCTCCTCCTGCCTGCATCCGCTTTCTATGTGGAATTTTAATCCGCTCCCATCTTTGTTCAGTCTCGTTTTAACGTTGCTTTTTTCAATACCTTATAGGACATGAGGTTGGGCAAGATTGATGAAGGAAAGGTATACATTCTAAAAGATTTCTTATTTCTAATATTATATGTATTAGATATTATATAAGGCTGGTAAGTTTATACTCAACGTTTCACGCTTAATGCGATAATGAAACAACAGCTAAACTGTCTACACGACTTGAAGAACTGTAAACCAGACGCAACAACAGTAATTTCCATTAATATTCGATATAATTCTATTGCAAAAATGAAGACTTAGCATAGCATACAAAACTTTTCATGATCACTTTTAGGCCACTTTGCGAATGAAATGCACGCTTGAGGATGGTAAAATGGATCCAGTTGCATATAGAATCAAGTTCACCCCCCATCACAGAACTGGTGATAAATGGTAAGGCAAGATCTTGTGCTTTCGTCTCAATTTCGAGTTACATGCATGCAAAGATCCTTCAAGAGCTGTGCATTTAATTATATATCAATCAAGCAATCATTCAAGCAATCAAGCAATCAATCAATCAACCAATCAATCAATCAATCAATCAATCAATCAATTAACTTATTTGGTGCGTTTTTTTCTTTTCAGGTGCATTTATCCTACATATGATTTTACTCATTGTTTAAATGACTCGTTGGAGCACATCACCCACTCTTTATGCACCAAGGAATTCCAGTCCAGGTAATGGCTTTAAACATACAAAATACATAATCTCAATACAAGCAAATTCTAAACTACAATGTTTTTACTAGCCTCGCTTTGTTAACGGGTCATAACTGTAAAAGTTTTGTTAATTAACTTTATGGTTGGACAGAAAAGTATCTGGCTTACAACAGACTATAAACGACTGCATTTATTTAGAGTTACTGTTTAAGGTGGGAATAATAAAAGACAGATTTGAATTGCAAGATCGCTAGGCCATTCCAAACCTTCGAATTATCAACGGTACAATCTTGCTTCGAACTACCACTATAACAGCTTTGACTTTCAGCTCATCTGTTGTTTTTACAGGCGTTCGTCATACTACTGGCTATGCAACGCTCTAGATGCTTATTGCCCAGTGCAATGGGAATATGGCAGATTGAATCTTTTGTATACAGTTGTATCCAAACGAAAAATTGCAAAACTGATAACAAATAAAATTGTTAGGTATATCTCTTCGTTACATGGTTATTTGTTTGATGTATATTCGTTTATTTCATTGTACTTTGTCGACAATTTGTTTCCATAATGATCAAAAAGCTAACAAGATGACCCATTACCACTAAATAACCAATTGCTGATCGAAGAACAGTAAGCTCGCGTGATTGGCTAAATCTTTCGACCAATCGCTGTCCACTAACCTCCCCACTGAGATTGAGTACGTTCCCTCATTTCAATTCTTCAACTAGGAAGTTATGAGAGGGGGGAAATCGATCAATGCCAATAGCCAATCACGCGAGCTTCTTACCTCGTTTCACATGGTTCTTGATCTGCAACTCTTTCATTCCCGTTCGCTTTCGGGTCATAATCCAAAGCTTTAATACTTTAAGTAAAGTGCAATGAAAACAGTACTTTTAAGATGCTAGATTGCGTTTTTCCTCTTTACAATGTTGCTTTTGGTCATTTTTTCAAACCTTATTTCAGAGATTGGGACGATCCGCGTCTCTTCACATTGACTGCTTTGAAAAGACGTGGATTTCCTGCCGAGGCCATCAATTTATTTTGCTCCAAGGTAAGACAAGAACCAGCTCATTGGTAGAATTTTTAGATCTCTTTAGAGCTCTATGATAATTGTAACAAGTGAAGTAAAGATCAAAATAGCCGGCTGCCTACCGGATTCTCGAGGAATACTTGCGACGATGTAAATGAGAAATACAAAGAACAGCGAAAAGCGGCAGGAATGCAAAGCAAATACTACGAAATGATAATTATACATTTATGACATCTATAATAAAAGTTTGTTGCGTATAAATGTGATTGAATCTTTGCTTCCAGATTGGAGTGACCATGTCGCAGACTACCATCGATCCTGCCCTGCTTGAATCATGTGTTCGAGATGTTTTGAACTTCACAGCTACTAGGTAAACATCGTAAACATATCAGAGTTATCACAATTCCTTGTTATTACGTTAGATGTCCCATCTACGCATTATTGCCAATATAGTTTAATTTAAGACACTTTAAGACTCAATTTTCAAGAACGAAAATTAGCTTCCATTTCATTTTTCATTCCTTTGATATTTACCCATAAATCTCTATCAACGTTGTACATAAAGTATAAATTGTTAAGCATGTTACAAAAGAACTTAAACAAGAGATACTACTTAATTGTCATTAATACAAGTGCTGCTCTTCCTAGAGATTGTGCTTTGTGAAGCATTACTAGTGTAGGAAGTAAGCCTTTAATATTCTTTTGAACACGAAAGTTGAGTCCAGCTCCCATTCAGTATGCCATGTTTCCCATTGGGCCTGCTTTCCACGCATGTGAACCAACCATTCTTAGCATATTTTGTATTCTCCAGGGTAATGGCCTTGCTTGATCCTGTTAAAGTCGTAATCAAGAACTTTCCTGATGAGGTTAGTGACACGCCTTTATCTGCGCTGATTTCGTATGGATACTTTTACACGTATTACCTTCCCGCTTCGGAACTTGTAACTTGTTTTAGTTAATCTGTATGATTTTGTAGAAACGCACCATCGAAGTGCCAAACATACCAGGAAATGATGCAAGTGGTTCACATAAAGTCCCCATGGAAAATGTCATCTACATAGACAGCTCTGATTTCAAAGAGGTAGGTTTCAAAGTGGCTAAGGGCAGTAGTATTTCCTAGAATGGATGTGAATGTTTGGCAATTGAAAAAGAGTGACAAAGCTAGAATACAATCATTCGAGACTTAGAAATACAGGACCCAGTTTGCAGAGTATGGCCAATCTTGACAAGATCCTGGGTGCGCCCAACAGTCCCGCAGCTGGGGTGCGGATGCGCTAAAACCGGACAAAAATCGTAAAGTGCGCCACTATAATATGGGTACCAATGCACAAACACAAAAACTTCAAAATGTGAGGGGCGCCAAGGTGCGCTTTCTTAGGCAACTAAGAATTATCTTTGGTGCGCCATTGCCATACTTTGCATTCTGGTACAGGACATTGTTAAGAGTCAGCTGGACGGAAAAGTGATCAAACGTTATAGTGCTTAAGGAACGATCTCGGTTAATTTTGAGATAAGAAAATGCAAAAGAAATCTGGAAAATGGGTGGGGAATTCAAGGTACTGGTTATCCAGATTGAACAACAGAAGCTCCAATTTATGGGGCACACAATGGGACACAGATGTATAGAGAACAACTTATTGACAGAGGTGGTATTTGGAAGGCAATCAGGACGACTAGAAAGAAGATTGATAAATAGAATAAACGATCGGCTAGGAATTACGAGGACTTAAGCCATAACGCCAGCCTAAGTCAGAGAAAAAAACAACGGGGTCTGGCACAAAGCCATCTCAGCTATGCTGTGTCGTCGAAGAACAGGACTCCTCGGCAAGGGACGCTGCTCTTTGCCACTCTTGGTTTTTACACAATTTTTAGTTTTTATCCAACATACACCAATGATAACGAACCCATTCGTCTATTGAAGGTCATTTTGATTTCTAACTCATAAAAATCCTTGTTTTTAATCAAAATCATTTCGTTCAGGTTGATGAGAAAGACTACCGGAGACTAACTGCTAATCAGCCGGTTGGTTTACGCCATGCTGGATTAGTTATTGCAGTTAAAGACGTAATCAAGGTTCGTGCTTTTGTATTTTGAAGGTCATTTTCAGAGGGGACGTTCTAGTTTTTGTTTCGTAATTTTCGTGCAAGGTTATTAAGTTTTTTTTTATTTCAAGTTATATGCGAGACGAATGGAAGAAGTGAAGTGCTGAATGATTTATGCAAATATTATTTATGCAGAGAATTTTGAATTAAGGATTGAAAGCGTGAGTGAATAGATGAAAGAATGAATGAATGAATTGGTAATTTAATGAATGAATGAACTGATAAATAAAGGATTGAAAGAACGAGTGAATAAATGAATGAATGATTGATTAAATGAATTGATAAATGAACGAAATAATGAACTGATGAAAATAGGATTGAAAGAACGAGTAAATAAACTAATGAATTCATTAACTACTAGATAAATTAATGAACGAAGGAATGGAGGAACAGGGGAATAATTAAATGAATTTCTAAAAAGATAAATGAAGGAAGGAACGACCAAACAAAGAAAAGAATTTACTACTGTACGACTGTAGAAGGAAAAAAGATATGTTTATATGAATAATTAAATTAGTTAATTAATGGATGAAATGATAAAGGACAAGTGAATAAAAATGAGAAAAACACCAGATGAAACTAGAAAACAATTAATGAAAGAGAAGGTAAATGAATGAATTATATTTTAAATGTTTGTTATAAATTTTGATAATATTTGTAGTATTTTCTGATTGAGTTACTTTAAGTTTTATTATTTTTAGAATAATGATGGATCGATTAAAGAAATCCATGTCACGTGTGGGGACTCAAAACCTGCAAATAAGCCAAAAGCTTTTATCCAATGGGTGTCTAATCCAATTCAATGCGAAGTTCGTATCTATGACAGATTGTAAGTGATGATTTATTAGGTAGAACCGAAACCCACCCATCAGAAGTAGGTACTGCGGGGCTCCTTCGCAGAACCGTTATCGTGCATTGCCCGACGATGGTTTCATGACTGTTATGCGAAGGAGCAATGCGCAGAACCTCCTCCTGCGGTGGGATTTCGTGTCGACCGTTTTGGTAGGATTGCTATTTGTCAGTATAGAAAAAACTTTCACTCCTTAAAATCGAGGAAATGTCGGTGTATCTACCTAATGATACTGTGCATCACCTATAAATAGTTATTATGTACAGTGGTTATTATGTTGGGAAAATTGAGTAAAAGTAACAGGTAACAGGGCCTTCGAAGCGACTTCAAAAGTTGGGGGAAGAAGGGGGGGGCCAAACATCGATGGAAAATTTACCACTTCACAGCATGATGAACTGCCTTTAATAACTAATGCAAAGATCTCCGCTTCATGAAAATGTTTACTTTTAAAGTCTCATGCAATTGAAGCGATTATTTTAGCATGTGCTTCCAATTAACTTCAACAATGAGGCGGAGAGGCCATGACGAGGTTTTGACTTTTTCCCAGATCAAACAGAGTTAGATAACTATTATGCCTGACGACTGCGAGGCTGAAAACCACGTTGGTGACGAACACAAGGCTGGCAGCAACTGGGGGTGGGGGGGGGGGGTTTCTGGGAGTTGCAATGCCAGCTTAACTATGATACGCCTTCCTATGGCACGTTTATATGCGATTTTTACTCAGGAGGAGCCCGTCACAGCCACGGTTACAGCGGCTGCGATTAGGCTGAGGTGGTCTACTCAAGTCATTGTGTTGCATGTTTGTTTGATATTTTTGCTGCCTATCGAAATGCTTATTCCGTTAATCGAATATTTCGAATTTTCCAGGTTCAAACATGCTAATCCTGAGGACCCATCGGAAGTACCAAAAGGATTCTTAAGCGACATCAATGAGGTATGGTTTTAATATTGTACCCCATTTGTGGTTGTCATTTGAGACGAGATAAGGCTAGACGTAAGTTTGTAATAGCGGCGAGATTGAGGTCATAATTAGCATATAAACCAATATACATTTCGCAATGGAAGAGAGCGGTTTCTCAGAGCTTTAAGCTGAAATATATATTCATTTCGACTAAATAACAGATACATCCCTCTTTCTATGAACACAAAATGTAGCTACCGCTCTCTCTCAATCTCTCACTCGCTCACTCACTCACTTACTCACCGACGCGCTGACTCACTGTTCATTTCGTGTGTTAATTTTTCTTATTTTTGTTGTCTTGCGAACTCCTATTTAAACAAGAAGATTAGCCATTTCTTAGGCGTGTCTCTATATACTCAATGCACTCAATTTTAAATGAGCCTTTCCAGCACAATATTTCTACCAGCTTTGAACCTTGACTTCTTCTAAAAGTGTGTATTTCCTTGTTTTTGATATCATTAATCTTTTTACCGTTTCAGAATTCTCTAACTGTCATATCCAAAGCGATGATTGACGTTACAGCAAAAAATGCCACGCCTTTTACCAAATTTCAATTCGAAAGACTCGGGTTTTTCAGTGTAGATCCAGACACAACAAAAGATAAGGTATATTATTTAGTCAGCTTCATGTTTGTACAGTTCGACTTATTTTCAGTGCAGAATTAAGGGATGCCCTGAATTCTAAGAAGGGCATTTTTTCAGGGCAAAGGTTCATGGCAAAGTGTCCTGAGCTTGAAACCATGTGATCACAATGTCAACATGTGATCAGCTCGTAAACGCTAATTTAAAAGGAGCACTCTGGTAGGAATGTTCACGTGATCACATTGGGTATACCCTCCTTGTTAATCTTTTTCAACAAAGATAGGACACTTTGCCAAATGACCATCAGCGAGAATTGGTTATTTCTTACAAGGGGGAGTCTAATCCCTTCAATATTCTGATACACCTGTCTTTAAACTTTCGTAAAGGTTTTTCGCCTAAAAAGCACCAATTCTTGTAGCCCCTTGCAACCTCAATAGACGCTTTTAATGTTACTTTACCAGTATATAATCACCAGGGGTGAAAGGTTATCATTAATCGATGCCTGTAAACTCTCAATAGTTGTTACATTCACCTGTCTAACTCAAACAAGTGTAATTTTCGAACATAACTCTCTAACCAATTCAAAATCTCCTCCAAGCCGTTTTTACGTCATTCCCAGGTATTTTTAATATGTTTATTTTCATCTTGATTCCCTCAGCTTGTTTTCAATCGAGTCATCGCTCTCAAGGAGGACGCTGGAAAAGTTTGAATGATCCACACGTTGAACTATGAGAGGCAACGAAAAAATTATGGTGCAGTTACTTCTTTTAAATGTGGTAAAAATTTCATAAATAATTAATTGAAATTGTATATTGCCATGTTTTTTATTACTCCCCGCCTCAAACGACACGCCCATTAGCAAGAAATGCTCGCTAACAGCTTGAAAAAGATCAATTTAGGTCGTCAGATTTATTTTTGGGAAATTTGAATCTCTGAAAAACGCGATGTTTTCTCTGACTTTGACATAAAGTTCAGCCGTTTTGAAGGTCGAGTGACCTGTTGCAATAAATAAATGCCTGTTTCTTATCATTCAAGAAGAAAAACCTTGGAAGCTTCCGATATGCCAGGTTACACAGTTTCCGTAGTGTTATTTTCATCAACTGGATTTGAGAAGATTTTCCCAACATCACGGTTTGCCCTGCTTTCCTGCCACTTTGAAGCGTCGCACAAAATATGGACCAATCAAGTCCTAATTACGAGGCCCTAGAGTACTTAGCACTACTTTGAGAAACAAAGGAGCCTGGACACTAATTTATTTAGGCCAAACTTGGCCTCACCTTCAAGGTACCTTTCCCCATGTCTTTTTAGTGACACATTGTATAAAATGAGCCCGATTTTAAAGGCCCAGGCACTATGGCATCATCTCTGTGTAAGACCATAGGCCCTACTTTTTGTCATTGATATTGTAGCAAGAGATCGTATTAGACATCGGTTTTAGCTAAGGGTAATGTAAACGAATTGACCCTTGTCATTGCAATCGATTTAAGTCTAACGTGGTATCTTCGCGTTGTGCAATGTCAAGACAATGCATTTGTTTTGCGGCTTTTGAGGTATTCAAGTTTCAAATCAACGTTACAAATTAGGCCGTTTTATTGCAGATAACCTCTTCAATTAGCCCTTGATTTCAGGTGTTTCTAGGTTAAGTTCTTAATTAGTAGTTTACAGTTTCTTTTAAACATGTTTTCTAATCGAAGAAAATTGGTGAATAGAGCGTGATCGAGAGCATATCCATAATTGATGTGGATTTTTATGCATGGAACTCAAACTGCCAGAAACGTTTTTTATGAGGCATTTAGTTTCTTATATCAAAGTCAGTTCCGTGGGATTTTCCGTGACTTTCCATCTGATCTTTGAAAGCCACTTTTATCACACTTAATCTTACCAAAAAAAAACGTTTTTCCATGACCTCTGAATGCAGTCCTTTTGCATGCAATGCCGCTGAAGTTCAATCCTTTGCATGCAATACATCACAAGTCTTTATGCGGTTTGAAATTGGATATTTGCTGATTGACAAATTTGGAATTAAATTTTTTTATTTAAGAGACGTAATCACCAAACCTGAATGATAGAATCTTGTTGGTTCGTCTTTTGAGCTACCTTGACAGGGAAATCTTATCGAAACAATCGTTTTGTAGTTAATTCTATGCCTTGCATTCGCACTAAGAACAGGGTCGGCTCTATCCTTAGACCCCGGCTTTGTCCCAAATGTTTCCTTTTCCTCTCAAAAGCTGCACTGGTTCCAAAGTTTACTTTGCAGCCGGGGTTTGATTTTACGAGCTATGCAAAATTATGCATGTCTGAGTGCTTATTTCTTCCTGGGATGATTTCAGACGTCCAAAGCTGAGTTTTAGATAGTTTAAGAAATGGCCGCTGTTTTCCTTTTCCCTCCACCGTTCCCAAACGATTTCATTTCTTTGTCTTAAAATCAGAGATACTGTTGGCTAAATTTGCACAGGAAAACATGAACAAAAACAGAAGCAATTTTACACAAAATACTTTGATTTGCGAATAAATACGATACATGACATGGATTGTTACAAAATTTCATCCATTCAACTAAATGCTTTTCAGAGGTATCACTTCGCAATTTAATTGTCACTTTGTTATACTTAACTATATACGTTTGTTGTCACGGAAACCCATTTGAGAGTTAAGATTTAACATTTTAGATTCAGTATTTCTTAAAGTTTATTAAAACACCGAGTCTTGATTCGTTTAATAATAAACAACTTAACAAAAACCCAACCTCAGATGAAAAATTTAGTAAAAAGGCAAAGTGCTTATTTCGTCAAAAAACCAATCATTTAAAACATGCATTTTTAGCTCGGTTAGTGAATAACCCCCTTTCTTAATCAAGAGAATTAACCGTGCTTCTAGAAACAACGTTTAAACTATTTATTGGTTTTAGAAGCAATTAAGTATCAGAAGATGTAGAAGAACTATAGCCGAGATATGAACAACACGAGGAACACTCGAGCTTAGAATTATCCAAATATGAGAACATTAAGCCTTGGAGTACGGAGCAAGTTGGATCCCTATAGCAAGTTAGTTTTGCACCTGAACTTGACAATGTTTTGGGTTTGTTACAAGAAACAAAGGGATGTGAGCTTACTAAAACCGAAGCTAAAAGAACTTCAATATAAATTCGGTCTCGCTAACTACGATTATCGGGCGGTATAAACAAAACGCATCTGAAAACGACTCGAATAAACAAGCAATCTGCTAGAAAACAAAAACAATTTAACTTGGGCATTATCCAAGAACAAAACTCTTTCACCCTATATTATTCTTTTGTAAGATATTTCATAGAAACTTATAGCCGTAACAAACAACTCTCTGGCTAGACTGAATGTGTCAAATAAGACCACCCCCTCGCTTAAGAGCAGGCATATTTGTCAATGTAGTTTAGTGTGCACGACCTTTGACTGTAAACCACGGGGGTTATGCCTAGTCGATTCTTAGCTAATATAGCAAAATCAGGCTGCTGATATGTTGGAGCAAGTCGGTGCTGCGCAAGAGTACATGATTTTATGATTTCTTGTGACCAGAGCTTTTCCAATAGAGTAAGGTAAACAGCATTTCTGGACCTTTATGATGTCATCGCGCCAGGAAGTGAGTGGTCTGGGGCAGAGGTTAACATGGGTGAAAGCGTTTTACGTAAATTTAAAATGGCTGCCTAATAAAATTGATAGTGCTTTGAAAGTAAACCAATCAGTCCTAATATACCAACGATTAACAATTAAAGTTGAACGATAAATTACAGACGACATATATTCTAAGTTTTGATACACAAAAATGCCCTGACGCCCACAATAAACCGTTCCGACTTTTACGTTATGGCTTTGAGTGGCGCATTGCTGTACAACGATTTTGGAGCTGGCCTAGGCAAAGAAGTTCAGAGAATGATGCACCTTCTTCCACGTTTCTTCTTTATTTCGGGGGATTTCTTGTTGATTTGTCTGACAAGATCTTCGAAGATTGTTGTCACGTTTATTTTCATTTTTGCGGATGTTTCTAAAAACGTGCTGAAAAGAAAAAATATTTACCGTCATTGGAAAAGAATCAATAAACATTACAGGCATTAATATGGTTTTTATTTTCAAACCGGGACGTAGCCAGGAGTTGAAAAGGAGGGCGGGAGGCAATTTTGGCAGTTTCACGTAAGAAAATAGTTTTGTCTCTACCGACCTAATGAATACGAATGAAGACTGTAAAATAAAAGAATGAGGTGGTGTTTTGAACTGCGAAGTGGCGTAATGCAACAATGTTTTTTCTCTTTCAAAGGAGGGGGGGGGAGCGATGGCTCCCATGGCTACGTCCCTGTTTTCAACCAAAAAATGGATGTTGTATCAAGGAGTTCAGATCTTGTACTGAGATTCATCAACTTGTACTCGTTTGAATCCCAAGTACAGTATCTTTGACAACTAAACGGATAAATGTCGGGATTTTTACGTACTGAACTCCTAGTCGTTTTGCCAACTGTTGTCCTTGATCTTTACCAACAACTCTTTCATCTTCCAAATCACATTTATTACCAACCAGCACCATGGGAACCTAAAAGTTAAGATGCAAACGCATTTATCAACTTCCCAATCAAACCCTGCGCCAAAATACTACATAAATCAAGTGTTCCAGGAAAGGAAAACCTTCATTTTTTATTAGTCAACTTATGGTCTGTATCGCCATGTACAGGTTTTAAAAACAGCAGCCATTTTGGCCTAAACCCCTCGCACTTCCACCCGAATCAACTGGACCTGATTTTCTCGAAACAATCAAATTCTTTACATTATTTATTAAATAAAATGGTTTTCTAATAAAGAATGAGCCGTTTAAAACCTGTTTCTGCTAAAGAGAGTTATTTTAGCATGCCAAATAGCAAATCCGTTGGCGCTTAAAGTGAAACTTAAAACCAGGAAAGAGGTAGGATAGGGTTGGAAAGATTTAATATCGTTGCGAAATAAAAAGCCACTGTCGGTCATTCCAAGATAGTTGATACTTTGTGTTGTGCGTTTAACCGGATTCAAAGCAAGGCTTAACGGAAGCTTTTTAAGACAAAAAAACCTTTTCATTGACTATATTCCATTAAATCGAGTGATATTAACAGTTAGGAAGATTATTCAATTTCATCTTTCCCACAATATATTAACCAAACAAAACACTGTAGTCTGGTGTTGGGAAATCTTTCGCTTATAACCACGTTTTAGAAAACTTTGTTAGCACTTTTCAACAAGCATGCTGTTTATCTTGCCTTTCCTTGGCATAATCGCATAACTATAGAGCAAACGAAATATGGCAACCTATATCTTGCATGTTACATTTTCCTCTAGCATTTTGCACGCCATAATAAAGGCCTATCGTTTTTAAAAATGGCAGATAATTGAGGTCAGGAAGAAAAAATGTTTCAACTTAAGAAAAAAATTCCCCAAAACAAGTGTAATATCGGAAAAGGTTTTTTAAAAGTGACAGAAGTGTTGTCCTGTGATGTTGTTACGACCTTCGATATCCTGAACCCCTCTAATTGCATACTATGGTTGATTTATAAGGGTTATTTCAAGTTGAGAATGAAAACCAACAGCTTGCTGCAAGTTTTATCTGAGAACAAGGACCTGCTTGTTATTCACAGAGGCCCTGGGAAAATACCTGCTGTAGTTCAATAAACATTTGCAAAGAATATATTAGCACTGTTTTGAAGGAAAAAGCTCTTTGTTTGAGATTAAAGGAAAGCAATTCATTGTTGCCAAAATCAAATTACAAAAGATTGTTTTTTAATGAAAAGATATTAAACTGGCGACAAAGTTGGATAAAAACATTACTTAATATTTTCACTTTTTAATACAAGAGCTTTCTCAATAAACTGAATTTTCAGATAAACCAAAACCTTTTGGTCCTTCAGTATTTATTTGTGGCTCATATGTGGGAATAGGCCCATTTGTGGGTGGTGGGACCCTTTTGTGAGGCAATCTCAAGCAGTTCTCTCCTGATAAAAAGTGTCTCTCTTTGCCCCCCTGACCAAACAATATTCCTCCGAAACATGTTCCACACAGCTATGAAACTTTGATGCTAGATGCAACAGTACCCAATTTTTAAGATGAGAAACCAATGAGTTAAATTTGCCTGAGAGACATGACAATTAGTGATGTGGGTTAGTTTTGAGAAGATGGATAATTAAAAGTTTATATGTCATATTTTACAGGAATGATGCTTTGATAGTGATGCAAGATTATGGTATGACTCATAGTTGTAAATGAAAAACTAGTATTTGACTCACATCCTCTGTGTCTTTGACACGTAATATTTGATCCCGTAAATCATTTAGATCATTAAATGTTCCTTGTGATGTTATTGAGTAGACTAGAACAAACCCTTGGCCATTTTTCATGTAAAGATCCCTCATTGCTGTGAATTGTTCCTGGGGGTAAATTATACATGTCAGCATCATCATTATCATTATTATCATCATCATCATCATCATCATCATCATCATCATCATCATCATCATCATCATCATCATCATCATCATCATCATCAGAGCTGAAAACTTTGTCATTTTCATCATCATCATTTCAATCATCATTATCATTTCAATCATCATCATAATCATCATCATCATAATCATTATCATCATCATCATCATCATCATCATCATCATCATTATCATCATCATCATCATCATCATCATCATCATCATCATCATCATCATCATCATCAGACCAACAGAACTCTCAATAGTAAAAGAGACCAAATCTGTAATTATATTTTTCACCACTAACAAGACTTAAAGCTTAGAACTCTATTGAATTATGACACAATGGAAGATCCACATAAAATTCACTGTCATTGAAATTAATGCTTTACAGTTAGATGCATCACAAAAACCAAAATGTTTCGGATTTGTGTGGTTGCAAATGTGGTTACTTTGTCATCCAATTTCATTGTGAATCAAACTGACAAACAACAAAGGAATTCACAATCATGTAAAAAACTTGATTCAATACATACAGTTCCAGCTGTGTCAAGAATCTCCAGAATACACTGGTGTTGATCTACTTCAACTTGCTACAAAAAAATCAGTTGTATGATTAGAGAAGAAACTGTCAACTCTGATTATATACATAACAAGCTTATAAACTCTGATAAGGTCAAGTACAATGTAACAGTAGACCAGGCATTGCCACTGTTACAGACAGTGAAATTGTACATTAAATATATGTGGGCACAAGGCACTTTTCTCATCTTTCTTGTACTTCTTCTTTTTGCGCATAATTAAGCTTACTATAAAATGCTTTTGTCATTCTCATCTGATAAAGGTAACTATAGTGACCTGTTGCAGATACAAGGCAAAGTGAGAAAAGGCAACAGAGTCTTTCAGTATTCTAGATTGCCTTCATGCTTTCTCATGCAGCCTTAAAACTATTGTACTTCTCAAGACAATTTATTGTTTAGTTTTCTTTTAAAACAAAGGCAGGTAGTAATTTGAATACAAAAGAGGTACTGCTAATAGAAAAATAAGAATTAGTTACTTTTCTGTAAGAATCTTCAATTGTTGGATCATATTTCTCTACAAAGATTCCCTGAACAAACTGCACAGTCTGAAACAAAAGAAAATCTACAATAAAACTTTACTCATTGAACAAATAATCAAAACATGTTACATTTGAATATTTGTTCCTTCAAATATGTTACATTCTGCCTAAGTTTAAACAGGAAACATTTGACAGGGTATCAAATAGCTCATTAAAAAGCAATTTTCAAATGGATACTTGACAATTAGGATTAGAAAGTTATATTTTATGACATTTTAAAGCAACATGGCTGCACATTCTTTGAATTCTAATATGATTCTAATTGGTTCTGTTTATTTGAAAACTTTTTGAGAATCAAGCAATCAAATTAACCTTGAATAAATTAATTGATATAAACAAGCTTAAAACAAACATTCCTTATAAATAATTTTGTAGTTTAGGTTTTTCTCTGGGTAATTTTGAAAAAATTTATTCACAATGTAATAAAAACACTGGCATCTCAAATATTTGTGCTTAGGCCCTCTCAGATCTCCCACTCCAAGGAGGCTTTTTGTTGGAATTTTTCCCAATGCATTTTAAAATGTGATCAAAATTTAACATCAGCCTCAACACAACAGTGTTAGAATAACTCTGTGGTCAAAATTGGAGAAGCCAGATGGGCACCCCCATAAATTAGTTGCTTTTTGTTCAGTTATAGCTTGCCATTTAGATTAACAAAGTACCAATAAACCATTGAAATATAACCTTGGAATGTGTTTTGTCTGTATGCATCACATGTTGCAATTTACAATGGCAATTAAAATATTAAGTGGATAATAATGAGATATTAGAAAGGTTAAATGATATTTCTCTTCCTGGCAGCAGCTTCTTTTGTTTACAATTTTTAAAGCTTGAGTTTTTAAAGCAAACGTTATCATAGTAGAAGTTTTGGGTAAATAAGGGGAGGGGGTGAACTAGGCCCTGTGGCAAAATGCATGCACAGTGGGTGTGTTTGGCAGCTGAGAAACTTTGTGTAACTTCAAATATATTTCATAAAACTAAGAGTGTATCAAATTAGGGCTTATGCTTTCTATATTTTCCATAAACATTTATTTGTCTCAGACTTGCTCGTAAAAAAATTGCAAAGCAATTAATTAGTAACAAAATAAACAAACAAATGGCCTGAAATGATTGATGTGTTTCATTCAACCTCTTAAGCCAATTGGCCTTAAATTTCCACACCATTTGGCCAAGTCATGTTAGAAAACGTGAAACTTAGAAAACACCATTAACCGCAAAAATAGGTTTTAGTTTGGGTTAAACCTGCAAAGTAATTATACAAGATGCATGCGAGATATTTGTAACGCCTTTTTGTCTTGTGATAATTTCATTGTGAAACTTTGAAAAGCTGTAAAATCCCACTCCCAGTTAAAAATGTCGTAGAAAAGAGAATAATCATGCCGAATGGAGGCATCGCCGGCTTTTTATCGGATGATTCTGAATATTCTCGCGCAGAAAACTCAACAGCCTAACTCTAAACCAACAGAATAATGTAATTCCTAAACAATTTGGATTAGTTGCAACAATATCTTAGGCCTAATCAAAGAGTTCGAAATTAAAAACCAAGTAAAAATCAGCGACACTCTCTTGGAAATGAAATCACTCCTGTTTAGCTAACGCCTTTAAAATCGAAACAGCCCGGGTTGTTAGCGGATAACGGAAACAAAATCAGCTTTTGAAAATTGGAAGGAAAACAATCTTGTTTCGCTCTAAACCTTGCATTTCTACTGCGATTTCTAGCAATATAGGATGTTTAATAAAAGTTTTTAGCGTGATACGATTTAGCATTCACAACATTCCCTTTTAATTAATTTTTTTGTGTGTTGTTGATTGAAGATCTGCCTTTACTTACCAGCGCACTTTTGCCTACACCTCCAGAGCCAAGAACTACTAGCTTGTATTCTCTCATGATAGCCGCCTTGAAGATGAGAAGCCTTCAGATCTGTGTCGTTGGTTAGTAAAGAGTTAAACAGTCGTTTTGGCCTTGATTTACGTTGAGATCTTGCCGATAACAATGCCGAAGGAACCTGCTGTAATTTGATGAACCAAAGGCGTTCCCCTTTCGGATATTTTCCTATTTTATCCCCCTGGTACTTTATGTTAAATTTAACTTGTGCCCAGTCTCCTTCATCACATAGCAACAGTTCATGTTAGCAACAATGTATGACGTCATTGCGATGATACACTGCGATAATACCAAAGATATTTGTTCAAAAATAAAAGAGAGTTTGGTTATTTTTCAAAGAAATCAACTTTGAAAAGCAAACAGAGAAATTTTTTCTACCTTACGTAATGATAACTCATACATAGCACGGGGGATTAACAAATGATTGTTTTTGACCGAAATCATAGAATTTAGATACGGAAATAAAACTAGGTCTTGTTTGGAATATAGAACGGGCATTTACCCTCTTTGCTCCTAGTGGTTTCATTTAAGGGTATTCGGAGGGGGGGAATTTCGAACTATGACAATTAAGTCTTCTTGCAGGGCAAAAAAACACCATAGGACAGATTTTCGCTATAAATAGTAACTCGTGCAGGGAAAATATGCCATAAATCTTCCAACATGGAGACGCCCCTGTCTTCTCCCCCTTACTGAAGACGCTCCGAGTGTGGAAGTGAAACAAAAATAGCAAGTGGGGCTCTATTTCACTTCATTTAAATTTCATTTCATTTCGGTTAAATTTCATTTCATTTAAATTTCATTTCATTTCTTTTCATATGATTAATTACACAAGGTCGAGTTATCAAAAATATTAGATTAATTGTTTCGGAACTGACTTGTACAAAGAAATAGGTAAGCCCTTAAACTTTTAGAAATCGAGAATGCAAGCAATACTGTATTTATTAAAAATCCATGTATTTATGCAATCACTTAAAAGCTGTAGTGACTAATGAAGAAGTGATTCTTTCTAAATCTAGACCCTATCACTTAAAATAATGATAACTAGGTGTCTGAGAAATATTTTAGAAAATGGAAGGGACATTTTTAGTCTCCAGGCGGGCCCCCCTCCCAACTCATCCACCATCCAGAACCACAAACCAGAAACCAACTACAACAACAAAACAAAGTACAGGGATCCAAGAAAAACCATTAAAGGTAAGATGGCGGATATCATGGATCTTTTTGGTGACAGAGAAAAAGATATAGTCAGAATTTGTGCGCCCATGGTAAGATACTCAAAGTAAGTATTTTATTCAAAATATGAATTTATGTATGATTAGCCCTAGAAAAAGCAATGTTTGATTTGCAGGATCGTGAATCTACCATTTTCGTTATGTTTATAAGAAACTTTTTACCACGGCCTAATCCAGTTTCATATCACTGAATTTCTACCAAAGAATGCCAACTCATCGAGGTTTGAAGTTGGTTTTACTGCCATGAAATCACACCAAAATTCTAGAAAAATTATGTTATCATATTGTCTTCCACTTTCCAATCCGTTTTTTTCAGTTCCAAAATTAAGATAAATTGAAATATGAAATTGTTCATTATCTAAAATTTTTATCTAAAACTTCTGGTTCTTTTCTGTTACAAATATTTACCCTTTCGTTCCTTATTCACAAAGCTCAAATTTCTTCTCTTTTTTTCTAGGCTACCATTCAGAACTCTTGTTAGAAAGTAGGTTTATCATTACTTTGTTTGCTGGATTTTGTATAACTTCATGCCCTTTAAACTGCTTAATTATTGAAAAGAATGAATACTTGCTTTTTTGAACGTTTTTCTTTGCCCATTTGATCATAACAACAATATTTCAACTCTGAGGAGAGTCAGCCCAAAATACTTGCTAAGTTGAACTTCTGTTATTTTATATGGTTCTGGAGTTTTGCACGTACTGCACAAATCGTCTGATGCTCTTTGAATTTTATAATCATTTTTACCTGAAAGTGTAAGTCATAATATTTTAGCATATCAAGATAATTTTCTTCTTTTTGTTTGATAAGATACGGATGTGATGTCGCATATACACCGATGATAATCTCAGAATCATTTGTGAAATCATCAAAAGCTCGGGATTGTGAATTTGTTACAAATGAAGGTATCATATTTTAATCGGAGTAGTATGAAAACGAAGTGAAATTAAAAATTTTTTAGTGACAAACAATCATTTGGCAAGGGGCTCAATAGTTTTACCAATTTGTTGCAATGTTTTCAGAATTTTTTTGGTTCGCTGTGTCCATTTTCTTTCAAAGTTTAACTAAATTGCTAACAAAATTTCCTAGCTTCTATTACAATGTGCTCAAGCAATAGAAAGTGGATGCATACCAAACTCTATTGGAAAAGTTCTGTCTTTAGCCCCCCTCAAAATCAACCACCAATTGCACCCCTGCATTCAGCTAAAATTCTAAACCTTGGAGCCTTTCTTTAAAGTCTAATTTGTAAAAATTGATGATTCTTAATTTTAATAATTCATCAGGTGACAGACCTTTGATTGTTCAATTTGCTGCAAGCAATGGGAAAGATTTGGCCGATGCAGCTGAACTTGTTTACAGGTACATTCTTCTTCTTACGATTTTCTTCAAGATGACATAATTTTGATTGAGCAGGCTTATTAATGAGGCTCACAATTTCTTATTACCAACATCGTAAACATCTAATATCAGCTGTTCATCCAAATTAATAAATTCTAATTTTGTAGGTATTCAGATGGAGTTGACCTTAACTGTGGTTGCCCCCAAAGGTAAACAAATTAAATTAATTATGAATATCAATGATCTATGATATTTTTCATAGATATTTGATTAACTTCCATTTTTGGAATTGCTGTAACATTAAATGTGAAAGATCTCTTTCACAGATGGGCCATGGCAGAAGGGTATGGTGCAAAATTGATAAAATACCCGGAAAAGATTCGAGATATGGTTTCACAAGTGAAAGGTAGACTTGGATTGTTTCCATGTTCAATCAAGATAAGAATTCATCAAAATTTACAGTAAGTAGTTGAGCACCTGATTAATTGATTGATTGATTGATTAGTTTAGTTTATTGATTAATTTGTTGATTGATTGCTTGATTGATTAGTTTACTGGTTAATCAGTTGATTGATTGATTGATTGATTGATTGATTGATTGATTGATTGATTAGTTAGTTTATGGATTAATCAGTTGATCGATTGATTGATTTGTTGTTTTATTGATTTATTGATTCATTAGTTAAGTGAATGTTTGATTGTTTGATTTATTGATTGTGTGACTGATTTGTTGGCTGATTGATCAATTTGGCCGGCTGATCAATTGATCGATTGATATGATAATTGATCGATTAATTGATTGATGAGTCATATTACTGATTAACTGATTGACTAGACTGGTTATTTGTTTATTGAAGTGATTTGATTGATTTATCAATCACACGACGAGATGTTTGGATTTTTGGTTGACCATTTTACAATTTGCTTAACTAATCGATTGATTCATAGATCGATTATTTGGCTGATTGATTGATCTGTTGATCTGTTGATCAATTGATTGAGTGATTGATTTATCCTTTGCCTCTTATTTTTATAGGGAGACTGTTGATCTCTGTCGCAAAGCAGAGCATGCTGGGGTATCTTGGATAGCTGTTCATGGAAGGACAACGGAACAGAGGCATCAACCGGTCAATTACGAGGCTATCAAGCTGGTAAACGAGGCTTGAAAAAATATTTTCCTTAAGTCTATGAAGAACTTTTTATTTTGGATATTCCACTTCTATTTAGTTTTAGATGCCATAAAAATCGAACTAAATTTCTTGGGAAGGAACTTTCAGAGCTTCTTTAAGAAGGTTTGCTTCTAGCCAAATATTGCTGTAGACATGTGTCTGTTTTTACCGAAAATTGACTTACCTTTTGGCGATGTTTTAAGGTTGATATTAAAACTGCAAGCGAATCTCGCTTGATTGAATCTGTGAAAATTATTCCCTTTTTCACTAAGAGCCCCCAATGTATATTACAAAACATAATTTAGTAAATCGTTGTATCAAAATTGGTATATCAAATTGCGTTTAGGAGAAAGTTGTATTAAGATTTCTCACAAAAAGGGAATCATAACGTAACATTCTAAAAAATAATTTTTTCGTGTAGCAATCCTCAAACAAGGTTGTTTCATAATCTAAGAAGCCTTGAATGGAAAAAATGCTTTTCATAATTTGGTGCAATTTGTGCAATTTCGAACTTCTGCAGTATCAGTCCTTCAGCTTTCTATGACAATTATATCTTATTATCATCATACATTATTCAGAAGTAAAATGTGATATTACGAATATTTTGAAATCGTAGATAAAAGAGAATGTAACTGTTCCTGTTGTTGCTAATGGCAATATTACGTCAGAGAGTGACGTTGAGAAGATAAGGCAGATGACGGGGGTTGATGGTGGGTAACAGGTCTTTTTTAAAATTCAAAGAATGTTTTGAAGGAAAGTTTTAATTGTCACCAGTTAAAAGAGTCGAATGGGTTTACAATTTTCAAAAACGCCTGTGACTTATAGCTATAAATTTAAAGCTTCTTTGTGGATAGTGTAAATGTTAAGCAAATGCCCCATCAATTTTTATTAAATCGTACAATTCAATGTCCCTAAGTCACCGTATTGGATTTGAATAATAACAAGAATGATAATGAACGAATATTTAAACTGGATAAATTCTTCAATTACATAAAGCTGTTAAAAACATGTGTCCAGTAAAGTAAAAATTGTAAAATAAAGAATAAAAAGATAAAAGAACTAGATGGTGTCTACCGTGATTTGCTACTAACAAACGTCTTTTACATTACTCATATTGGCATATGCTTTCCTGCCTTCACAGGGGTCATGGCTGCGCAGGGGATGCTAAATAACCCAGCCATGTACATGGGCTATGATCAAACGCCACTCTCTTGCATAGAAGACTGGGTAAGAGCATCTGTTTTATTGTTAACACTTTCCATCTTGAATAATCTTGCCATCAACAAACAATTCTTTATTTTATTTTTAACTACCTTTTTTAAATATTGAGTTTCTAGCTTTGTTTATTCACAACTCAGGCATTCATTCGTTTATTTCTTCTATTATTCGTATAGCTTTCTTCCATTCATTCATTCACTCATTCATTCATTCGTTCCTTCATTAATTTATATAATTAATTCATTCATTAATTCATTCATTCATTACTCATTCATTCATTCATTCATTCCATTATTCATACCACAGTCAAGGAAAGTTGCTAACCTTTCTCCGGACAAAAACATACCGTCACAAGACAATAGTCAATTTGTCAATTGTTCGATTTATCTAATTCGTTTATTCATTCATCCATTTCGTTCAGTCATTCATTACGTCATTCCTATATCAATTAGATCTTCAAGTCCATTTTAAGTCAGGGTTTTTATTGTAAAGATGTTGCTTTTTACTCTTAAATATAATTTATTCATGCTGCAGCTATCTTTGACGCACTTTTCAACATTCAAAAGTTATGTAAATTCTATTGCATTGTTTTTAGGTGAATATTTCATTATCATTGGGAACACATTTTACACAATTTCATCATCATCTAATGTTCATGCTTGAAAAAGTTCAATCGAAAGCGGGTTAGTTATTGAAGACTATTATTTGTAGATAATAATTTGTTACCGTTTTTGTTTCGTGTTCCTCTCGCTTTGCATAGTTTCTTATACTTATCATGGTCACTTGAGGAAGCAATATTTGTATTTCTAAGATATTAAATCAACAGATGACATAGTTGTACTAAATTGACTTGAAACTAATTTTGGAATAATTTCTGGTTACAGAAGAATCCCGTTAACTCGGACCCTGGATAACATGGACATTTGCTTAGTCGTACGGATTTCTTGTTCCCCTTGGATTTGACGCCCCTAATCAAGACTCCGGATATCTCTGATATTCGCTAAATCGGACGAATTTCTGTCCCCCCTGAGGTTCCGAGTTAACGGGATTTCTGTATATTTTATCTTACCGGTTTTTTCTCTGGACTATAAAAAGTTGTGAATTGACTATAAAAAGTTGTGAATTACGGAAATTTCGAATTGTGAATTCTAAAGTCGAATTATTGACATATTAATTCGAATTATAGAAATTCGAATTACGTGAAGTCTGAATAAAAAAAAATTGTTTACGTTATTGTTGACGTTGACATGAAAAGTGAAAATATCATCTAACTGAATGTTTGCTAATCCTTTAATTCTGGTTTCTTCATTGCTTTTAATACCGTATTTATGTTTAACTTTGCAGAACGTCTTGTCTTCAACAATTTAAGTAGCACCACTGCCGTTTTGGACTTTCTGGAAAAGCATTATTCTATCGGTGAACTCTAGATGATACAAAGCGTACAACAGCTTCCACCGATGTTGGATATGGATTAAATAGGGCAACTTCTTCGTGTTTTGAAGTTTTGGTGAGAGTTTAAATTTGCGAGGTCAACGTCAGAAATTGTGACCAGGAAAGAAAATTATCTACGGACCATGTCAGTAATTTAGTTCAGACATTTGCTGGCTTGAGATAAATAGGTCTAAACAAACCAGAGATTGGAAACCATTTCAAAAGATTAATAGCTAGTCAACCATGTGCAGCATGTAGAACATAGAATATAATACGCTAGAAACTGGCAATTCATATTTACAAATAATTTTTTGCAGTCATGATCAAAGTTTTTACTGTTTATTTGGTAAAGAAAAGAGAAGACATACATGAGAAACAATACTACATTTTAACGCTTGAGTTTTTTAATTGTATGAAATGGAGTTAAGATAGAAACAAAAGAAGTTATATATTTATTTACAATTCAAATCACGCATCTTTGTTTTTATTGTGCCATTCTTTTAAACCTTTTCTTACTACCTTTGAGCTACAAGGAACTTGTCCTGGTTTTTCACAAATGCAGAAACAGTTACCATACCTTCCAAAATTTGCAGGATTCTTGTTCCCTGGGTATTTTTCTTCTTTTCGCTTTTGGAGCTCACTAAAATGATTTGGAAATTTGTATTAAATGGTGTCACAAAGAAAGTAGACAGTTAAATGAGAAATTTTGATTGTGATGATGATGATGACATTGATGATGATGACGATGATGATTATTATGAAGATGATGATGATGATTATTATGAAGATGATGATGATGATTATTATGATGATGATGATGATTATTATTATTATTATTATTATTATTATTATCATTATTATGATTGTTATAATAATGATCGTGGTGATGGAAAAATAGGATGATTCTTTTTCATCTTAAAAACCAATTCTTTACCTTTCAGTAGCACCACCAACAAGTTCTACAAGGTTTAACACTTCATCTGCACTTTTTCCATCAACATCTATAAGAATTTTCTCTCCATCATCTTTCAAAATATAAACATTGCTCATTAGTTCTTGATGTTCACAATTAATTTCACAACAAACTATTCTCGTTAAAACATTGTGTTATTTTCTTAATTTTGCTGTAAAATATGACCAATATTCTTCAAATACCTGATTTTTACTCACCAAGAAATAATTTTATTTGTGGATATTCTGTTACATTTCGGAATGTCATAACTTGCACAAGGGGGTTTTTATATTGGATCTGTGGCACATCACGCAATATGAAATTCCTGAAAATATGAATGAGACTAAGTTAATAACATACCATATAATCAGGAGATCACTAAACAACGTTGACAAAGTCATTGCCAAAGTTATATATTACTTCAATCTATAACTTATATATTTCATATAGCCTTTGGCATCAATATTTTGAGTAAATATTGTTATTAATTGCAAATAGTTTTACTAATAGAATTCTATTTAAGCAAAACAGCAAATCATTTCTTTTACATGGAATAAATATGGGTGGCCTAAATTAAAAAGAGTTGGACACACCTTAAACCTGAGCTTGTCTTTTCACCTGTGAAGCTCAATGTCATTGTTTTTATACTTTTCTTTAAATTGATTCTTCCAGCAGATAGGTATTCAATCGTCCGCCTAAAAGGAAATCTTCCTTTCGGCATCTTTGATATATATTTAGTTAATAATGCTACTTTCGTCCTCTGTAAAATGAATCTTCAGAATAGTGTGTGTGATTCGGTATTATCTTAGATCGGCCTCGCTTGCACTGTGCACCATGTTAGATTTGCCTCTATTTCGGATAATCATGGCAATTTTTTCAGTAATGGCGGGAAGCAGACAGAAAGCTGTGGAAGCAGTGAAACATGCACTTTATATTCAGTCGCATGGAGGAGCAATTGGTCGATTTTACGTGCAAAGAACGTTAGAACATTTGCAGCAATGTAATCATTTTTTCAGGGAAGATGTGAAAGAGGTTAAAGCAAATTTACCAAACACAGCCAACCACGCTTTCAAGTAAGAGTTGTTTAGGCCAGTTTCAAATTGTTTGTCTCGCATTGTGTAAAAACGCTTTTGTATAGGCAGTTTTTACTGGAATATACAGGATGTAATCACTTCTCTGTGCAAAGTAGGAGATAGCTAATCTTAGGCTGTATCTATATTATAATGACCAAAGATTGGTCATAGTTATTTTGTTCCCTTTTCCTGTAGCGTTTTGTTGTTGTAATAATATAATTTAGCTAAGTTTGAGGTGTACCTTGAATATAAATTGTAAATTTTCATTCGATGATATTTAATTGACAATTAGTATTCAATGCATAAAATGGAAAGGAACATATCAACCATTTCATGAGTCGAAATGAATAACAGTCTAGATTTTATTTTCTTGACAGGAGATTTATATATGAGAATATCCCACAACTGAAATACAGGAATCCAGCTACAATGTTTGATTGCAAGTTTGATGATGAAAATCCATCTCAATTGAAAGTAATCTTTGGTAAGTAAACTGTCATATTGTTCAATGAAGTCATTGCCAGTGCATTCTGTGTAATCTGTACCTCAAAGGTGCTCTGCTGCACCTATGTGACCTGATAAGTTTCTAAACTAAAAATACAATTATTGAGGAGGGTGCCGGCACCAGGATTTACCTGACAGGAGGGCTAGGTTTCCCAACAGGGGGGCTAGATACAACAGAACGGGGTATATTTCTGAGTAATGGGACACAATTTTGCATTAAAAACTCCCCACTGGTGTAAAATCTAATACTCCCTGAGAGGAGAGCTCTAGCCACCCCTGCCCCCCACTGGTCTCAACTATGTTGTCAAGCACAAGTGCATGGGATGCTCTCTGGATTTTTGGCTGGTGCTAGGAATAATTAAATTGTAAAGAAATAAATGTGATGTTTCAAGCCAGTAGATGTATCTTCCAGCTAATATCAAAGCACAAACCACTGCCTTGATATATACTGTTTAGATCTATCCTATTTCTAATAACAATTTGGTCAATGTTTTTTAGGCAGTGGAATGGAAGAGTGCATTGAAACTGAACAAAACCAATCTGAAATATATAATGCTGTAGTTGAATTAACAAAACAAATAGAAGATGAAAATTTGACTCATGTAGCAAAAGAAAAAGTCTTGTAGCATGTATTTTATTTATCTTTATTATCTAGATTGTGATTTTCATATGTTCCCTGATTAGTTTCAATCCCTAATTTTTCTTTATTTTAAGCATATCTGTGCATATGTTTATCAATTTCTTAATTAGCGCTTGAGCAGATGAAAGGATGTGAATTGATAAAATAGTCTCCTTAATTTCCATGTGAGTGATTCTCAAAGAGTGCTTTTAATTGACTAATTGATTAAGTGATTTTTAGATTTGATGGGTTAATTGATTGACTGATTTACTGATAGACTGATTGATTGAATAACTGATTGGTTGGTTCATTGATTGATTGATTGATTGATTGATTGATTGATTGATTGATTGATTGATTGATAAAATGGTTCATAGAAACCAATGTAAACCAATGAATACAACAAATTCCCATCTGATTTCTATAGCAGTTGAAAAGAAACATAAAATGATGAAATTGCATAAATGTTAATTTCTCTTGTAATATTTCTATTTATAATTTTCTGCATGTTATTTCTGTCAACTTTACATTTTCTAAAGGAATCTAATTCGAATCAGACTACAATATTTTCCTCTCAAAAACAATGTTTTGTTCTCAAAAGTGGCATGTCATTAATTGTTACTATATTTAAGTAAAAAGTGTTTTTTAATCATCAATGTTAAAAACTATCAAAGAAAGACTGGCTACATTTAGTTGTGCTTGGCTTGATTGATCTCTCCCTGATGAGGGTTATTCTGATTGATTGATTGATTGATTGATTGATTGATTGATTGATTGATTGATTGATTGATTGATTGATTGATGGAATGCTTGAATGTTTGAATGCTTGATTGATTGATTAATTTATTGAGCGATTGGGTGGTTGATTTATTGAATGCTTGATTGAATGAGTGATTGATTGATTGATTGATTGATTGATTGATTGAACGATTCATTGATTGTTTGATTGATGAATTGATTGCCAAGTTATCAGATGATCTGTATGTGGACCTTGAAGGAGCAGAGTCCAGAAAGTCTAAGGGTTCTGCAGCTGGCAACCACGAGGAAATCTAATAAATCAATAGCTGGACAAATCGTATTCTTACCATCTTTACTTTCTTGAGGAAGGTTATTCAAATGTGAGCCTTTTTACCTGAGTAATCACAATAAATCTAGTTATTATCCGGTTTTGTCAAATTTAAAGCGGGTTTGATCCACTTATACCTTGAATTTCTTTACATGGTTATGTCTGGCACCCGATTTTCTGGAATCGTGGAAGGGAGAGTAATGTCTCGAACACGGAGAATCGTATTCCACGGGAGGCAATCATGTTTTGGTCAATATTTTGATTCCTCCATCAACTCTCGCTAGGGATTCACAAATTGCGCATGGCCTCGTTATTGCAACCCCGGTGGCAAATCAATTCCTGGAGATCCTGGTTTTGTGCGATATAAAGAACGATTGAAATAAATATTATGCAATATATAGTGAGTAAATAGAGTGTGGTGTGAACTGAGAATGATCCAATAATCAATGAGAATTCGTTGCATTGTCTCGCTGAAAAGAGCTCAAGTTATTCAACGGCCTTGTGAATTAAGCATGTATGAATAACATATTCATCATCTTCATCATCATTCTACTAATTATTATTGCTTTTAGTATTAATTATGATGTCACTATTTCAAGTTCATTGCTAATACGATCATTCAAAGACCTTTGATTTATTTGGGCCTAATGATGTCTCCACTATGCCTTTGAAGTATTTTCTTCATATTTTAAATTTCATATTTTTAGAATATATTATAATTTTTATCGTAACCTTTGGTACATTTCACTTTAAACCCGTCGATACCCTTTTGTTAATCAAAAATTACAAATGCGATGTTCTATTCGATTTGAAATCTCTAAAATCAGTACTGTCAGAACTTCGTACAACGTGTGATCCGAATCTGTCCTGAATCGTCCGAACTTTTTGCCTGTCTCTCTCCCCTTGCCTCGAATTCGCTCCAAGCCTCGTGTTGGAGCAGTGGCTCAAAGCGATGCTTCTTGTGGACAAGTTGTCGTTAGAGATGTGATTTGAAACATTCGATCCATCCAAACTTTTGTTGTTTTTCTGCTTGTTAACCAAATTATTCCCCTTACCAACCCGATATTGGTCCTTTTTCTTCGTCTTTCCGTTGCTTTGCTTTTTGCTTGCCCTCTTTTTGTTGAACGGAATGTTGGCTTGCAGATAATTTAAGTAATTGTTTGGTAATGAGTTTGACCTCGATCTCAGGACGGGGCTGCCTCGAACTGACTGTGGAGTTGATGATATGAACATGCTTGCGTAGCTTGGCGTCGGGGAGGCGTTTGACATTTTCGAATCCAGTTCGCTTCGCCTCATTTCCTAAAACAAACAATAACATTGACTCTCAACCTATTAAAAAGGAACCAATCACCGTCTGTGGATACTCGACAGTCTACTCGTGCTATTGTGTAACTATCAAGAGAGGATTGATTAATAAATCTGATTGGTCAATCGCTATTAGGCATTGTTAAGCATGCCACGTCAATTTCTCGTGCGAAGATGTTTAATTTGGTCGACACGAAATCCCATCCATCAGAAATTAGTAGCTTTTTCCGAGCCAGCTATTGCACTCGCCCATGCAAGAAGATGGACGCTAACGGTGCTGCGAGGGAGCCTCGCAGTACCTGCTTATGATTGGTGGGATTTCGTTTCTACCCATTTATTTATTTGTTGAAATTATGGAGAGCGGTAATTATTTTCTGAAATGCTGCCTTACATGTAAGTGTGGAAGTGTTTGATTGTTGGATTCTCGGCTGTCAAATAGCGACGCATTCTTGCTTAGTAATGTTTTGCGTAGAACTAGTCCTCCTTGCTAGAAAAGAAGACGAATGCATTTAAGAAGAAACATCAGCTTTTTTTGAAATCTTTGAACGTACGGACTCAGGTAAAAATGCGACTATGATGATAATGACTTTACGCAGAGCCTAATCCTTCGTCGAAGTTGTTTAGTCTCATTTATTCATGTCAACATTTGGAGTCACCGTTGATAGATAAAAATTTCCTGCAATTATGAAATGGAATGAAGGAATGAAAAGATCACTTGTTATCATCGTCCATATCATAAACCATATCAGTTTTAAGCACAATTTTCGTATGTTACTTTTCTAGTTAACGCAAGCTAGAAAGTGAGGACATTCTATCAAAATACTCGCCTTTGGTTTTGGTGCTCTGCTCCTATCAACAGCATTACAAACATGTACATTTGATACTTTTTGGCTTTTCGATTCCTGCAAAATAAACTCATTTGCTTTGAATGCCATTTGTGTAAGGTCATGTAAAAACCATGTAATATCTATTGCAAATCTTCATGCTTTCTGTATGATGAGGGCGATAAAACCTCGCCGTCTAGGATCGCAGTATCTAGTAGATATTTCCTATGCCAAGATGTGCAGTACATTCAATTGTCACAAATAGATTTATGTCTGTTATGAATTATGAAAGGCAGTTTCTCAAACTAAACTGAATTTCAAATTTTCTCGAATGTTCTTTTCCTATTTTCTAGTTGCTCTCTTTTGAGGTTTCGATATTTTTTTTTTACAACTTAGGCTTATGGTTTCCTTCTTCCTGATAGCCAAATATTTCAGGGAGCAATATTTCCATGATTGAATGCTATTTCCGGTCCAGTTATTTTTTGATGTCATCTTGTCATCCCTAGACGGACCAATTAGCCCAATAAACTTCTGCAAGGGACGGTTAACCCTTGCAGGGCTAATGCTATTAAGATCTGCCTGTAGATATTTATTAGGCGTATCAGTTTTATAACCCCCTTGGAGACTAGAAAACTATGTTAGTTAGTACTAAATAGTTGCATTTATGCCGGGAGTGAAAGAGCTATTCATCAAGTTTTCTTGTCATTTTCCATTACGTACCTGATTTGCTTTTCGCTTTTCAGCCCGTTGATGTTTTAAGTAAATTCTACTAAAATTTGAAACGATGACTGGAACAGGCAAAGCAATCACCAGTACACCGCTTAATGAACAAATGCTACCAACGATTTTACCAGTAACTGTTTCAGGTACCATATCGCCATATCTACGATTAAATGATAATGAATGATTGCAATCGAAAGACATGTGATACATGATGGGTTATATTGTTTGTTATGATGATGAAGTGATGATGATGATGATGCGGATGATGGTGATGAAGTGATGATGGTGATTATAATGATGATGCTGTTGATGCTGTTGATGATGTTCCTGATGTTGATAATAACTTTGGTGGTGCTGATGATGATGAAGATGAGAATGATGATGATAGTGTCTCTTTTATCCATTCTATCTTAAAAGTTAGTCCCTCCCATGGCTAGCCTATTCTCAGAATGAAATTTCATCGCATGCTTTCGCGACCGTAGACTTTCTTTGTTATCGTTTTTTTTGGTTATTCCTTCGTAAATTATTCAAGGTAGATTGTCTGACAAGCGGCTTAGATTCATCACATTCAAATGATTTTACACCGTGGACAGCACACACGGATCAGAAAGACTAAATTACTAGTTTTTTCCACTTTCTCTTCTCTAAATACTCTATTGATGGTTTCCTGAAGCACTGCACCTGTCTATAATTTTAGACCAATTGTATAACATTAATGCTAGTGTAGCTAGATCCTTTAGCCTGCAATTCCACAACCAAAAACCATATTCTTGGTAGAGCAAAATCATCCCCAACCGCAGTTAGAAATTTGATTAATTCGAATAGACAAGCCTATTAAGGTTTTTTGGAGTTTGAGGTGAAAGAGGTTCGATAATTAACTCTAGGTCGTTAATCATAGACCAGCTACAAGATTTGAAAATGATTTTAAAATGTGCAGAAGCTTGTTACAGAACAGCCCTCAAAGTAAACGAGATACTCGGATTTGCCAAGAAGAGCGGCCTTCGTAGCAAGTAAAGTAGAGGTTAATTAGCCGGTTGTCTAAGAGATTCTGACAGAAATGCTTGCGACGACTTATTGCACGCTACGAAGGAGCAAGCTTACTTATGTGACAGGTACGTCATAATCGGGCTAACCTGTCATGCGCGAATGCTGCTGGCCACGAAGAATGGTACAGTCGGCATTGAAATATCGACTGTACTGCAACAGAAAATCTTGCGCACTTAAGTCAGCAATGCTCGGCTCTGCTGGCATAACCATAGTGTTGTTATGATAGTTACAACTAGCGTAGATGAGAACGTAAAGGCGCAACGCCAAGTGACAAAAATTCGACGCAAAGCAGCCACAAAATCAGCGCAGTTTAACTGATATCTAGCCAACAATACCAAAGCTAATGGGATTAGTCTAATGTAGAACACTACTAACTCCAGTTTCATAAAGAGGCGACAACATAATGGTGTCCTAATACACTACATATGTGCTATTAGTTTGAACCGCGTAGCCTAGCGCAGGCATTTTCCACAAACTTTTCTCTTAAATTTTTGGCCAAGTTTTTCTTCGCTTCTACTCAAAAGTGCTGCTTCGCAGTGACCTATAACGTCATCCTTCCATGATCCTTTATGACACCTTGGAATGTGATGCGTTGAGAACGTTTCTTGTCCTTCCCAAGCTTATTTGTCAGGGGAAATGGGTTGTGTACGATGGGGGGTGGGGCAGTAGTGAGTATAATTAAAAATACTGTAGAATCTCGCTAACTCGGATCCTCAGGGGGGGGGGGACAACAAATTTGTCCGACTTATCGAATATCCGAAATATCCGAAGTCTTGGTCGTCAAATCCAAGGGGAACAAGAAATCCGTACGACTAAGCGAATGTCATAGTTACCCAGGGTCTGAGTTAAAGAGATTCTACTTTATAGAATAATAAAGAAATGATAGGAATGTCATCGAATATATGAAAAGAAATGAAGGTAATAATCTTACCCTAGCGTTGTCATTGTGACAATGGTGTACCAGAAACTAACAGGGATACTGCTAAAGCTATCATTTTTGTCTTTCTCAACGTAATAAATTACAGTTGCAAATATGATGATCGCCATTGATAGCGAAAACGATAGAAAACCAAGTTCTGAAACGCAACTTTTTAACGTGTAGCCAAGAATGCGAAGGCCCTTTGAGTGCCTACTGAATTTGAAGACGCGAAACACGCGAAATACACGCAACGTTACGAATGCTCCACTGATCGTACTTTTTGTAATGAAAAGGCCGACGTAAAATGGCAGAATCGCAATTACGTCGATTATGCTGAGAACCCCTCGCACGAATTTGCATCGGTTCGGCGCGGCGTAAAACCTAGCCGTGTACTCTATCGTAAATACTACGACACAGACTGATTCGATGCCTAGAAAGACCATCTTGAATGCTTCGCCGCAAGTTTTTTCGCCGTCGCATTTGATCGTTTCGATAACAGTACTCGTAACGCTAACGGCTATGAAAAAGCCTGTTATGTAGTAAAACAAGGATGCGATTAATGCGCTGTCGGGATTCTCGAACCACATGAACAGTTTTTCGCGATTTGTCATTTGCGAGACATTAATTTCTTCTTCTTCTTCTAAAAGTGAGTGTTCGGCTTCTTCGATTCGTCCGATGCATTCTTTCTTTTTTTCGGTAAACTCGCTCCAACAGCATTCATATACCGTGTCGTCTTTTATCCCGAAAAACGACAACTCATCGTCAAACGATGATGCACACTCGCCTCGTGGATAATGCAGTTTACCACTGCGATAATAGTTCAGGATGTACCGAAAAAGTTCGGGATCTCTGTCGAAAAAGAATTCCTTTGTTTCTTGGTCGAAGAAGTAGTCCTTCTCGTCGCTTCCGAGAAGCGTCGTTGGATAACGATCCAGTGTCGATCGCCATGTCTCAAATTTTCGCCCGGAAATGTTGAAAATGATTCGGTCTAGATCGTCGTCTTCTTTCTTCTCGTCGCCTCCTTGTATCATCGGTAACCAAGTCGAAGCGGCCTGATTTGCGCATGTGAACCATGTGTCGAGTTCCGTATTCATTTGCAAAGGCATAGATATCTTCTAGTTCCCTTCAACTTGCTGCCATGAGTGTGCCAACAGAGGCTAGGCCGGTCGTCCGCCTAGGCCCTCACTTCTGCCACTCGTTTGAATTCAATCACAATTAATTAAGGCAGAAGTGTTTATTTTTGCTCTTCCAGCTGGCGCTTTCTTTCTATTCTAAATCTTTCTTTGCTCTTTGTCCTGCTTTTGTGTACAGTTGTCTCCACCTCGTCGCCAATTTCAGGTTACACCCACTTAGTTTTGATCAGCTTCTTATGCAGGTCTTAGCAAGTCAACCAATCTGTATCCCTTCGTTTTGGCGTCTGTCATTTCTGTGCCATATAATGCTCTGAAATAAACAGGTGTTGTTTAATTGCAAATTGAATTTAGGATAGCCTTGAATTAGAGCTAAAACTGGCAGCTTGTGTGAATAATATTACGGTTGATAATGCAGCTTTGCATTATTCATGCGATCAGTGTTTGCCCCACTAAAAGCGGTGGAGTACGAAGCTAATGATCAAGCATGTTTGGGAATACCCACATCTTGTATCACGTTTTGGTAAACCCCCGGAGTACTTCATGACCCGTAGAGTCTCGCGGTAATGCGCTTGCTGACTAGGTTTAATATTAAACCAGACGCAATCAGTGTTTGCTTCGCATTATCACGTATGCGGGTAAGGTATCCAGTAAACGATTGGACTTGGGCAAAATCCTATGCGTTTGCAAAATGTTATTAAAAGCTGGAGCGAACTGTTTATGGCCGTGTCACAATCTGGACTTATGTGTCTTTATTAATCTTATTGGATGCATTGCACTCTAGACTTGTTATCAGTAATAATATGTAATGAATGAAGAAAACCAACAGCAATGACTATTTGTTTCATCGCCCTTGCTCTCAAATTCACCCTTAAATTTTGCTTCCCCACAAATGTTTTACGAGGATGCTGCAAATTTAATATATGTTGTATACTAATATAGGCTTGACAGAAAGAGCTTAACCACAAACTGTGCAGCGACATGATTGCGATAGCCCGTAAATACAAGCGAAACACGCGCAAATTAAATTGCCATGATTTGCAGAAGAAAATATATTGAAGGACAATTTCCAACATCATTCGCAGACATTAATCTGTTCTTAAGTGTCCAACAATAACAAGATTACGGAACGTAGCAGCGCAGTGCCCACTAGTGATAGAGTTCATACATTAATCATAACAAGGGATTATGCTCCCAGCTGTGGACGAAGATCATTTGAGTTTGGGATTTAGTGTTGTTGAGAAACAAAAATCTTGTGTTGACCATATTTGCTTTGAAACGATTTGAAAATTGGCTGAATGGCAATGTCTTGAAAAGCGTTTCAAGTGTTTTGAGGTTTCATTCCCTTGCTATCTCCTTCTTTGAGCTTATGGTAAAACTGATGAATTAGAGCATAGGCCATAGATTAGGAAGAAGTGAAGACTGTTTTTTTAAAAAAAATTGCTTTTATATCTAAAAATCTTGAAGTTAGTCAACTTATTTTACATAGAGGGAGCACGAAAGTCATGAATTTTTTGGAATTGAAACATGGATGCCTTCATGGCAATGAGACCAAAAGAATTGGGAAAAAGCAATAGGTAATTAAGAAAATCAACCTTTTTCTTGCCCCCTGCTACCCCGAGTTTAAACCAAAGACAAAACCTAAAAGACTAGACAATTTGCTGCCATTAAAACTAAGGTTACGACTATTATTATGATGGTGAATAGCGGAGAGCAACGTCCTGTTGCGAGAAGTTCTGACAAGACAGCATGGGAAAGAAGGCCGCAGGGCGACCAGTTGCTTTGTGCCAGAACTGATGCCCTGTTGACTTGTCAGAGCCGCTCTTGAACCAAGCTTCAGTGCATGATGATCATTGACTAAAATTGAACTCATTCCCCCTGAAAATTATGTCATTACGTCAGAAGTAGCAATCAAAAAGCGACTAATGTTAATGGACCATAGTCATGACTATGAACAGACTAATCTGATGTATCTTAAATGTCATTAACCCCTTGGAGATCCATCGTGGCTGAGCACAGCAGCTCTCTTTATCACGTATCCATATCCATGTTATTTGGTCACTGATTATGAATAATCTACTTTTCAGACATGACCTCCTGCTGATACATCATTTTTAATTAATCGTAATTGGCCATATGGAGTTATCCGGGTGGCAGGGTTAATTCGTACGGTTATGAGCATGTATTTGTTGAATATTCCATCATTATCTTTCTAACCTGGTAATCCCTTTGACCCAGACTGAAGACCCCCTTATGATGTGACCCTGCGGAGGCGCTCTCATCTACTTATGCTCATAATCTTTTAAAATGAGGGTTTCTTATGCAACTTAGAATGTCTAATGCATGTTTTCAATCATTTTAGACAACCCCGCCTGTCTTTTGTAAGAATTGTTAGAAGCCTTAAAACCTGTGGATGCAGATGTCATTTGCTGCTCGCTTTACTCGCAAGATGAAAGAAGAATTCTTTATTGTAATGTTTCAACATGCATTTATATGGATGATGGAAATTGTCAGGAAATTAAGACAGATTAAGCTGTGGCTGTAGCAGTCCATGAAATTTAATTTTGGACAAAGATGCATACGTTTACCCATCAAGTTTTGACATAACTATAATTTTCTTGTCAGCCTGAGGCGGATCGAAACCTTTGTCTCTTCTCCTAATTTATTTTCTTTAACAAAACTGGTTACTGTGTAAACATTTTAAAACTATTTTTTAATTCTTCATAAACCTCTGTCATGAAAGAACACTAATTGAGCCGCATCTTAATAATTTAAGAACGAATTAATAACAATTAGCAACAGCCAGCCAGAATCTCAACTTTCCTGGTTCTAAAGTAAAAAGTGTGTAATGATGTTTTAAATAAGAAACGCATCGTAACTTTCTCTACTTTCGTTTCATTCCTTGTCAATTTTCAAAGCTCATTGCTTGGGCAGGGTTTCCTTTTTACGTCGTTTTGTCCACTGATGAATTGGATGAACTCACTCTAATTGAAGTAGAATGGTTGCAATTCATTTCAACTCAACTCAACTCATTTCAATTCATTTCAACGCAACTGAATTCAGCCTAATGCACTCAATTGAATTGAAGTCAACTTTTTGCAACTCATTTTAACACGTTTTAACTCAACTTTACTCGACTTTTTTTTAAACTCAACTCAACTCACCTCAACACACTCAATTTAATTACTTTTTATCGAACAAATTGCAAAGAAATTTATACTTCAATCAAACCCTTTCGAACTGATCATTACAACCTTGAAATTCTTTGATGTGAAACCGGCAACGATACGAGAATCGGAACATTCGTAATTCAAATTTTTAAACATATGAGTTCGAACTTAAGTTCAATGAACCGTGTCGCTGGTGTGAAATTAGAATTATTCGAATATTCTTCTCTTTCTCTAACTATGAAAATTGTGCGTAACAGCGGAAACCTGCTTTAAACAAAAGCATTTTTTGCTCGAAGCTTTTCAGAAAATGACCGAAAAGCAAGCGGAATTCGAAATCTCAATTCGAGCGAAAAACTTTTGAATTTTTTTTGGTTGAGCTTTCGACCTCGCGTGGTGCTTTGAACTCACTCGTATCACAAAAGCACTTTGAACGTCATTAAAAACTTTGAATGAGTAAAGCGAAGCAGTTGGATTATTCTATGTTATTGCATGAACTTAAAGCGTAAAATAAACTCAGATATTTCCCTAGCAGATTGCTCTCGGAAACATTGCAATGCTTTAAGTTCTTCTAACGCAATTGAATTTAGCCCGATCAATTTAGATGTTGGTTTAAACGTAAAGCCTAACTCTGGAAAATCCTCTTGCAAAAATTGAAATCACTGTGTCAATGCAGCTGCCTGTCTTTGTTGCTGGCGTAGAAATTCTTAAAGAAAGCGACTTGCTAACTACATAAGTGCATAAACACGTCGCAAACAGCACACAGCATTTAGTCAGATTTAGATCATTCTGTTTTCAAATAGTTTTATCCCGTGAATCGGTAGATTCCTTCGAAAGCAGTGTGAAAAGTGACAACATTGTTGAAACATTAAAACACAGCAAAACATAGCTGATCCTACTTCAACCGACTGAGAAAATGAGCGAAGATTAAAGCTAGATTAAGCCACAGACTGGCTTTCATAGAAACATTAAGCTTGGTGGCACTCAAATACAGACCGTAGATTGTCCGGCTGCCTTACTCAAAGGGCTCGGTAAATCTTCCCTTGAATGAAAATTTCAATTTATTGACGACATATGGCGGCATGATGTTGATTGCTATTATAATTAAAAACTTAGCTCTCAAGAAAGCTGTTTATGCTATAACACTCAGATCTTCCTGGCGGGAATAATCCAGTAAATAACTTATTTAAAGTACTTAGTTTCCTTGCTCGCTCGAAGATTTTTGGTACCGTCTCGTTCGAACTTAAGCAACGTTTACACGAGCTAAAGTGGCTCGGATCTGAACTGGATCCGATCTACTTTTGGTTCGCATCTAAACTGGATCTACTCTGGAAGAGATCCAGACGTAGGTTGGATAGCGGACCAGAACTGGATCGGATCTGCGATATCTCGTGTTAACGCAAGGCGTATCCGTGTATCCGTGTATCCGTACCAAAAGTAGATCGGGTCCAGTTTCGATCCGATCCATTTTTGCTCAAGTAAACGTAGCCTTAAGTTCGAAGCCATGACCTATCTTGTCTCAAGCAAACAAGATTTCCTAAATCTTGTGATTCTTCGAAAATAATAAAATGTTAAATTCTTATCCGCAGAAGTTTTGATCAGGTTTTTGCTAAGGATGCCAGCAAAGAACACAAAATCGTATCTATTTGAAATGTTATGCAACTTCTCCGGAATATGGTAGCTTTGGCTTAGGGCTGTAAATCAAACTTCGTGAAAACAAGTCTTTTTGCAAGTCGTTTAAATTCAATTTTGCAGCGAAATTTGAAGCGAATGTTATCCAAGGCACAATCATTAAATTTTTGTATCAAATAAATTGCAAGTTTAGAATTCAGAAAAATAGTTTCCAGTCATCCTTCTACCTGAATTTTTGAAAAATTGTCCGATTGCTATTTTGTACTACTTTGAACAGCACCTAACCAATACGTGGATCGACGCGTTTGAAGCGTGGTTTCACAAACTGGCGTGATAAAGAACTGATAACGCGTCGCATGGCACGATAAGCGTGGAATTTGATAATAGTGAAATAGCATTTATCGTCGATTCATTCCTCGCTTGCTTTGTAGATCGTGTGTTGGTCGAGTGCTGCCATTACCATCTATTCGCTATTCTACCGTGCTTTATTTTACCTTGCGATTACTAAGCTATATTTATGTTTTCCTCTCCAAATATATTCTTCTCTCGTTTACTTTTCAATAACCAGCCTTTATCACCTTATCATGCCGTCCGCCTGTTTTATTTAAACCTTACCAAAAATTTGATAACATTCCAATACGAAATATACTGTTACTATAGCGATTTAAATTCTTTCCTTCTCAATTTCTGTGTGTTTAACAAAACAGAACCTGTCGATAAAAAACATGTGCTCAAGGCTTGCTTCAACTGGTAAAGGTACAAATAGTTACTTTTTGCTAAGATAGTTCCGACAATGTCTCAGTATAGAAATCATAAGATTGCTAAGAACGTTTGAGAACTGATGTCCCACCGAACTTTCTTATATTAAATACTGGCATGTGAATTGGTGTCATATGGGCCTATATAAGGCAAATCGAGGAAATTAAATCAAGATTTTATTTTATTTCACTCATATTTAATTATTTGTTTATGTCTGTGTTCTTCAAAAATACTCTTGGTATTATTTAGCAGCTGGGAATTGCATTGTGCTTGCAAAAGAGAAGAATTGAAAAGCTTTGATATCTTTCATAAGAATCGTTCTCATCTTTTATTTCGGGTAATAAATTATTCAGCAACGCTTGAAATTAAAAAACAAAGCTAAACTCGATAAGAGTATAAAGCATGTTTCAAAACAAAACAAAGAAAAAATGCAGCAAAGAAATAATTTCATAAGGAAAAAACTTAAAGATATATCGTGCTTGATTTTGATGTCATCATTAGGCCATTATGGCTGAAAATGGTGACGATAATGTCTTGATTCAAGCTAGCAAATCATTCCCCCCGGCCAATCCTTGCAAGAGGTATTGAAATGAATGGGCTTTGATACCAATGTGTATTGTGAAAAATGTTATTAAGTAGGCGAGACGGGGGTTGGTAGTTCGATGAAGATACCTGTGATGCTGTGTTTTGTTGCGCTGTTATTTCTGATTGTTTTTGTGACTTTTTTTTATCTGTATCTGGGAGTGATAAAACGCTAGTTTAGGCCATTGCTTGAGTTTTGCTATTGTTTGAGATGGAGATTGTCATCTTTCAAACCAAACCGTTTGTATTCTAGCGCATCATGGATATTGAGTGATTGAATTTGCATCATTTTACACTGATCATGCTAGCCCGTTCTAGAAGCATTGTCATTAGGTTCCATCCATGCCTCAACTTTGGTTGTAACCTTGGATTAACACCCTATCTGGATTGGAGCTTCTACTGATCTCTAGCAACCATTGCGAAAAAGCACCTCGAGCTGCAAATTTTTGCGTTTTTCTCTTATAAATAACCCTAGTTTTGTGGATTTTTATGAAGGCTGAGACCTAGAGCCTTGTCAGGATCGCATAAACTGAGCTTCAGGAACTAATTGCGCTGGGTTCACAGGCCCTGAGCACTTCGTTTGAAATAAAAAAAAAAGAACTGCTATTTGGGTTAAGGTTTCTATCCTGACATAGAAATAAAGAGAACTCTGGTCGTTGAAGATGTGAGGTAGTTTCGGGACCAATGATCTAACCCTTTATAATTAACCTGAGTGCGGACTTAACTCATGCCCTCTCGGCTCTCTAGAAGGTTATATCATAATTCAAAGAAGCTAGATACTTTCTGGGTACGAAAGCAGTAGAGAAATAGATACTTTTAGGTAGAAGAATCTCTGAATGGCTTGCCTAATTTAGAAGTAATTCTCTTAGATTATTACTCTTAGTGAGAATGATGAGCCAATGCGCCTTGCATATTGCAAATGCGATTAATCCAGACGCCTTTCATCTTTAGTGTTTTTAAAACAATCTGCTGATATGGAAAACTCTAAATAGTATCAGTCTTAAATGGGAGACGACAGAAATTATGGTGTCTAACGTTAGAATAACATTCGTCGCTGAAGAAAGTACAAAATCCTTGTTTATATAGACAAGTAGTCGCTATCTCGCTTAGACTGTTCAGATGTGCGTGCGACAGCTAGGATAGCACTAATATGACAAAACACTTGGAATATTCCTTGAAAGCCACAGAAGATATAACCTGACGTGAATGTTTTATTTTTGCTATCACTTGCTGCCAGCATATCTTCTACTTATCGATTATAGAAGATACAGGACGTTCTGTTTTGAAGCTGTTTTTATTGGACGTTTCTCACGCTTGCCATCAGTGTTCTAATTATTTAGCATAGATACAAGAAACAGGACATGTTATTTGTGTATTCTTTTGTTTCGGTAACATTATGGCTGTCAGCCGTGCAACCGCAGTACTCTCTTAAATCGGATGCTATGATTAATTCATTATTGTTTACAAAGTTAATTGGCTGCTACAGGTTTCCATGCTAAATGAAAATATTCAACATCGTCGTTTTGCCAGAATTCGCGACATCTTTCAGGCATGATTGCGAAAATAGTTATCAACTGTTTACGAAAACTTGACTCCTGTTTGCTCTTTTGCTCATCATTACTTTATGGTAGGCCTAATCTCAGGCATTTATTCATTCCTAGCTTCGGGTTTAATTGCATTTTGGATAGCAAATATGTAATCGATATTTTCCATAGTTCTATTGGATCGAAAAGGTTAATATTTTTGAAGAGACCTGGCAAGGTTTTCTCCTTTTCCCACCCAGCCCAACACCGTGATCACATGGTAATGAATCTGAAAAAAGATGCATCTTTAAGTATTCCAAAATAATTCTTTAAATTAAAGAGAAAAAAACGTTTAAAGTTATTTTTTTAAGAAATAGTATATTAATAAGATAAGAGTTGAAGCTGGAAAATTTTGGGAATTGTAATAGCATAAGTGGTTGGTTTTTTCAGGCAGCGATTGTCTTGCCTTTTCTGGCAACTTCGAAATTTTTTTTAGATTGTTAAACGTTCTATTTGCGTAACTAGTAAATGGCTTTTAGAAAGATTTTGTTTTCGAAGTAACTTGAGGAATTTGAAATATCTTTGCATCAGCGTTTCATATTTGGCTAAAAAAAAGTAAGGTCTTAAACAGGACATTATGATGGGATTTGTTGGAGTACTGTTCAAAAATGATACATTGTTTCGAAAAATGCACTACACGCTGCCTTTTAGTGCATGAATTCTCATAAAACGTTACGGAATAGTTGGAAATGTTTGTAGTCACCTTGTTAAAGATATTCTTTCCGTAGAAAATGGGATTATTTCGATTCAGAATATCACTATCATGAGTGACTTACGGCAAAACTTTTTGGGGAGGATTTACTTGATTTCAAGCTATCTTAAACCGAAAAATCTCTAAATTATTTGTTTACGAAAGTTAGAGTTATGGAATTTTCATAACGTACACTTTATACCGGGCTTCGTCTCCTTGACAGGGGTGAAAATTAAGTTACATTTGCCACATATTTCGCAGGAGTAATGCAAGTTATTTTTGCTTCAAATGACACGAGATATGAGAATCGTATCTACTTTAATATTGCTTTACCACGCTGATATTGCAATGATTTTTTAGTATGTCTTGAGGCATCTACCTATCTCGTTGTATCTTATATTTAACCCTTGTTACTATTTTCAAAACACTTGAAAATTTTAGCAGATAGGTTTGGCCCATAATTCAAATATTATGCTTTAAACTTTCCTATCTTGCGCAATCACTTGAGAAATTATCCGTACTTTTGCTTGAATGAACGATATTTTGAACCACACAATTTATATACATTATAGGCACAGTTCCTCAGATCGTTGCATAGATTATTGGACATGAAGTCAAGCTTTTTGTGTAGAATTTCGAGAATTTAACAAGAAGAAGTTGGTTTTCGAATGTACGCTTTTTAATAGGGACGTCCTTCGAACACTGTCTTGAGTTGGAAGAGAGTATCATAAACTTGTAATGTACATTCTTGTCTTAACGTCACTAATTGCTCTTTGCAATTTTAAAAGTCACGCTCTTCGATGCCATTTCAACCTAATGGTCTTATCGATCAGGGAGATTTCTGGACTTGAAATAGAACTAATTAACTACAATTTCGAAAAATTAACGGGAAAACGATGCTTTTTCTCAGGTACGCTGTTCAAAACTTTTTTTGGATTCGACTTATCGACTACTGAGAGACTTTTCTCAAACGTAACGGATGTAAGTCTTGATTGCGCTGCAATTGTGTAATGTTTTTGATCAAAACAACTATTCAGCGACCGACTTTTGCATCTGACATTAATTAGATATCATTAAATCGCTGATAAATCATATCAGAGCAGAATAACTCTTATCAGGCTTTGCTAACTAGGCAAAGAATTCACAACACCGATGCGTTTAGCAGGTTAGCTTCACATTCAAAGAAGAAATTTTCGAAAAATTCAGGTCAGGCTGATCACGTTCTTCGAAGCGAAATTAAAAGTTTCTGAAACCGTTGTAAAATTCAAAAAAGGTCGCATAAAAAATCGAACAAACCTTACGTTATCTTGATGAATTTACCAGACTTTTTAGATAACTCTCGCTCGCAGAAAGATAAGAAATCTATCCGCTTTGATTTACTTTCTTGTCGAGACGATGTCTTCGCATCATGGAAGGAACCCAGTTGGCTTGAAGAGCAGTGGCTCGTAAATGCTAATCCACATCTTGTCGTTTCAAATAAAACCTACACGCAATTTCAATAACATACATGAGAATGATATTCCCTTTGTATTGCGCACTGCTCGCATTAATTATTCAGCAAACAGAGATATATGAATAAGTGTCTGGATTGTTGAAGCAATTCCTAATCGAGCGATCAAGACAAATGTCCTACCAAACTATTTACTTTGTCCTGAAAGGCAGCGAGCATTTAGCCTTTAAAAAACATACAAAGATATCCCAGTGTGTCTTTCATTGATTCACTGACTTTTCTATGTTATTGAAACAAATATATCAACTCTATACAGTCATCAGCTACATAAGTACAAGAAACTAAGCGGTCGTCCTTGCACGAGGGAACGGTTTACTGGGAGGGTGCGGGCTTGCTGGGAGAGTGCTGCTACCTAGAGGAGGGTTTTGAATTGGGGTTCTAAGAATTCTGGATAATTAACTATGTTGAAATCAACCCCAATGTATTTAGTCATACCAACCCAAATATTTTCATACGTGGCATTGCGAGTAGGAAGTCTTTCGAATACTTAGCTAATCTTATACTTGGCATTTCAATCTTGCATCAAATCGAATTCGCAGTAATTCTAAATTGTAGCAGTTCGAATACGTAGCAGTTCGGATTCACAGCAGATTCGAGTTCACAGTAGTTCGAATTCGTAGCAATTTGGCTTTGATTTCATAGCATTTTGAATTCAAAGCAGATTCGAATTTGTAGCAGTTCGAATTTGTAGCAGTTCGAATTCGTAATAGTTCGAATTCTTAATAGTTCGAATTCGCAGCAGTTCGAATTCGTAATAGTTCGAATTCGTAGCATTTTTGAAATCCTAATAATTTATAAAAATCATATACGAAGCATTTAAAAGACCAAGCATTTCATTACAGTCTGAATTCTTAGCCATTTTAGCCCTTTAATAAGGCCTAGTAAATATGATTGTTCTCTCAAGAAATTCCAAAAATCGAAACTGTATTTGGGGGAGAAATCCTTTGCAGCATTAAAGAAAATTCTGAAAACAGCTCTCTGTGATGTAAATTTATAACTATGTTTTTCTTCTTTGCTGATGGCTGAGTGCGAGTAACAGTCTGGAACATCTTCTTTTTCTTATTTAACTTCTCTGTATTCATTACCTTGAGGAATTGTCAAGTCAGACTGTTAAGCAGTAATAAGCAGTAATTTTTTCATTAGCTTCTTCTGTTTATGTTATTTGATGTAGTATTTTATTGTATTGTAATATATCATGGAGGTTCTCTGAACGTGAATGACGGGGTCAAGATTCTTAAAAAAATGATATGAAATTAAATTCGATGGACTGCCCTCCCCTGTAATAAAGTAGGCTTTGTTCGTTTGTTTGTAAACTTTCTGCGACTCGTTTTCCTTCTCATTAAAACATGTTTTGTAATCCAACCCGCTTCAGAATTCTTCAGATAACATTTGAGACGGAATAGCCACTGACGAGTTCGCTTAAAAGCTCGGAATTGAGTTGACCAACTCGATGATTGAGTAAGACGATGAAATGCATAATTCCAAGCCATTTATTCAGCTACTCGGGTGTATAATGCTAGCAGCCAGCCACAACATTTCTTTGTTAATTTCTAGCTCATTAGAAAACAGACCTTAAGATCATGAGATATCGATGCATTATGCATAAAGGACCGTAATAAAAATTGGCTGATAAGTACTCTCTAATGGGATTCCGCTTTGAATATCGCCGAAAAGACCAAATTTCTTGTACTTGTTGGGCTGATTATTCGATGCTAAACCTTTATTAAATTTCCAATATTTGATAAACAACTTTCTCCATAAAGCTGTAGTATTACTGGAAATCATGTTGTCAAAACCAGTTAAAACTGCACCGTTATCGATCTCTAGTACCACCTCCTATATAATGAAACGGTTACTTCATCATCGTTTATGTCGATGATCTATTTTTGGGATCCTTCATCAATTCCTGGCTATTATTAACTATACACTTGCTTAGTAGTTATACAAAGCTCAGGAACGTGCTAAACCTTCCTCTAGCCTACTTGCTTAAATTCAACACCCTTCCTTATAAATCAAAAGTAATGGCGCGTGAGCTGGAAGGGGCCTTGTAGATTTAAAATGTTTCCAGTGGCCTTCCTCATGCCTGCCAGCCTTAAAACCAAGATGTTTTCCCGGACTCTGCAGCTATACTCGACTGCATCTGGTTTCAGCTGGTATAATTGTAACTTCCATCAATTTGATCTAAATTCTGCGTTCCATTGAGAATAAAAAACTCTGATTTTCGAACATTTTCATAATTCCCTACGGATTTCAAATTAAGCAAAGAGTTTAGTGTATTGCGAAATGCATTCTTAAAACTTATTAAAAAATATTGGTGCCTTGCTTAAGCTACGTGCGTATGGCAACTGATGCAGAGAAAATCCGTCTTGAATCTTAGTCTCAAAGACTCTGGCTTAAAAGAATAATGTTTTGAAAAGTCTTGCTCAAGGTTGCCTCCCGATACCTCTTTCTTTGGCCTTATTTCTAATCCTTTACTATAATATATACTCTGCTTCTTCCTACGTATGACATTTCAAATGTTTTCAACTTTCACTCCCCTGCGTTGCTGTAAAAAACATTAATATTTTGTTCCTCTTGATAGACAGATCTATCCTTACCGACGCCATATTTGCCTGGACAAAGACGGTTTCTTAATGAAATACTTCTAACAAGTATAAACTTTTTATGGTAAGCAAGCAAAATAAGTTGATATTAAAAATGACGACATTTTATTTTAATTTCCATTGGCTGCTGTAAATATATTTATACTTAAAGCTGATTAAAATCAGTTATTTACAAATTTATAGCAATACGAAGTTGATAAAAACGCAAAAACATGTTAGCGGAAAGTGTAAAGTTCTGCAGTTACATTTGTTTAATTTATAAGATCACTTTTATCTTTAAACATTTGAATATTTGGTTTCCGAACACTGTTTGATGACGGCGACTAGGTTAGACAATATCATTTTCAATGAGCCTTTCCATTTTCAATGCATACATAGTTGCTCTTACAGCAGGTATAAGTACGGCAGTTCGTAAGAATATCTAGCCATAGAAATGTCAGCCTAAAATCAGATCTATAATTCTGCGTTGGAGAATTCCGACCGCAGAAATTTTGAAAGTTCAGTAAGATCTACGTGGAAATTTGTTATCTGAAGTATTAATACTTCTGACAACAGTCGCCACGCCTTGGTATTATAATTAAATTCTGAAAGGCTAGCTTGCATTAATTATAATTATTTAATCTGATTTGAGAGATGTTAATATACCCCAAATAATTAGTTAAATAAATTATGCCGTGAACTGTAGCTTAAGAAAAATAAGTGAGAATTTCTTCAATAGTGGACGACAGGATGTGTTGAAAGAGGGATCAGCAATCACAAAATCAACTTAATCGCGAGCATCGAAATCAAAGGCAATCATCATCACTATTTTTTTTCTTTATCTATCTTGAAGCCCGCATTTTCATCTAAGGCGAATCGATAGTCAATTGCTTTGCGCTTTTATCTCCCACCAAGCGGGTGCATTGATCCACGAAAATTTAATCTAACGAATCGCCTAATAGATTGCATTTCAACAACGAATTTCCTTAATTAAAGACTAATTAGATCCAGATTTGTATAATTATTGCCAATGCACACTGGCGGTATTATTTTATATCTATATATAAATATATATAATAACATAGGATGAGGTTAAATCTAATGGAGTCAAACTTTCGTTTGAAAACGCCCGAATTTGCGATTACTTTTTAAGACCGACTTAGTATAATTCCTAATACGTGGATGATTTGATAATGGTTTAACGAACTAACGCCACGGACTGTGAAGCTAAAAACTTTCCCTGTATTCGACGAAGCACGTTCGTTACCAGATTTTTGGTGATTAGAGGGTTGGTAGAACACAAAGTTCCCCAGGGGGGCTGCAGGGTTGAGTTGGGTATCTTTTTGTATTGATGCAATTGGTAAGCTTCTAGCTGCAGAGCTCTTTTAGCACGAAGATAATTTTGATTAAACTTTTGTATGCGTGAATGGCGTAACTTATTGTTATTTAAAAGTAAGGCTTTTTCGATCATCGGTATTACACGTAGGGACGTCAGTTAATATCAGTGGTGGTTAAAGGGGGCCATGGCACTGTTGGTAGTCAAGAAGGGGCCCCATAAAAGTCTGTATAAAAAACAAATCAAGTCGCTTTTATTAGGAAAATAGAAGGCAAGATTTTGCGGCATAACAAGTTTAGCGAAAAAGAACTTGAAGAATAATCTGGTTAACAAAAATGTTCAAACAAGGGCCCCGCGGATAATTCTTGCCCAGTTCGGGCAGTTCCTAAAACCGCCACTGGTTGAAGCATTAGCCATATTCTTCGCTCTAGCATCCTAACCCTATCAATATCACCTCGTAAACCTATTGATAGCTCTAACACTAGCATATACCTTAAATCAAATGTTTACCCTATCTTTAATCTTACCCCTACACTCTAACCTTTTACCGTTGCCCTAATTCGCGTCAGTTTGCCATTCTTACTCAAGATCGCAATGAATCAAGGTCTTCGCTTCAAGTGGAACCCCCCCCCCCCCAAAGCCCACCATCCTTACCCCACACTATACATTGCTTTTCTTCAATTTCCTTCACAAACTCTTTCCTTCCAGAATTACCCCCGTCGATTTTCGCGCTGTATTTGACACCAAACCATACTTACTTTTTACAAGAAAAGTCTATTTCGCTAAAAGCTGCGTTATTGTTTTGTTTTGTAGTAAAACTTTACCGAAACGCGTCCCATGTCGTGCGCACTTGTAATAAGAAACTCTAACCAAACCTACAGTTTCATTGCACCGCGATTTCGCCTATGCTCAACAAAGCGCGAATTTCAATACAAATATGCATGGATTTTGCGGCAGCATAGACTGTGATCAAACCGTTGAAAAGCTAATCATCCCTTTCATTCGTAATTAGCAGTTTTGTTGCAAAAGAATTTGTCTTCTTTTTCTTGGGCTTTCTTCCATTCTAACAATCATTTTGCGTCCGAAAGACAGCTGCGCAAGATGCAGGCTCCTCCAAAGTAGAAACTGCTTAACATTTTCATTACGCATATAGAAATAGGGCCTAGCATACTAAAAAGTGCTTTTCGGCCAAGCCGCCGTGTATGAACTGTGAATCATCACCAAAAATCCAAAAGACGTAACCAACAAAATTAAGGATCGAAAACCACGTGGATGGAGGTAATAGTGTCTGTGATTGGCTACTAATTTCGACCAATCACCGACTACTTCATTCACTCTATTCGTTACAAAAAGCAAATTCCCTCATCCAAATTGTTATTTTTACAGAAAACTTTGAGGATACTAAACCACTGATAAATCCAGATTAGAAGTTAGGGTCTCCATCAATGATAGCTACCTCTGAAACTGACCATCCCCCTTGCAGAAGAGCCATCTGGAACGATTATAAAGGGGGGCGTATTCTAGTTTTAGAGGGTTCCTTTAGGACAGTCAAGTAATGTATAATCAAAGTCAAATGATAAATGTTTAATCAACGTAAATCTAGGAATTTCAAGAAAACCACAAGTGGTTATTCTTCTAAGCTTGTTGCCAATGTGTTGCTCAAAACAGCTCTTCACTCGAGCTTTATTGCCACTCGGAAACAGTACAGTGTTAAGATTTCCATGCATCGCTTATCAAAGAGCTTAGCGTGAAAACTGAGCTAGTCGACAAGCATCTTTTGAACCACGATGAACGAGAGTAGAATATAACCAAGCTACACTGAAAAGAATCTCAGGATTCATCTACCCATCCCTTCAGGTGTCTAGACGTCTGTCCGTACATCTGGTTGTCCATCTATGGCTACTTCCTGTGTCCGTACATCTGGTTATCCATCTTTCACTGCGTCTGTCTATTCGCCAGTCCACCTGTTTATTTACCTATCTATATATTTATTCATCAGTCAATCCATTCAACCCTACCTTTGTGTCATCCATTCAGTCATTTATTCAATCGTTCGTTCATTCATGCATATATTCAAATATCAATTTATTCATTCTAATATTCATATATTTATCCATAAATTCGCACATTAATTCATTCGTTCATTCATCCATTACATTATTCATCCATTCATCGATTTAGTCATTCGTTCAATCTTTTATTTATTTGTTAAAATACGTGCATTGATTTTTTCTACCTGGCATATTGAAAATCACATTTGTTCTCTGACAATGAAGTTAGGGCAAACATGTTTACAAAACTTACAGCTCAGAAGGTCATCGATGAGCGACGAACAATATTGTTTTGTTTACCGTCAAAATGAATTTACCTGTGAAAAATCACGACAGTCGTAAAGTCAGGGTTGTGATGAGGTTGATATTATGAATTCACTGCGGAGCAGATAGCATTAATCATAGCAGAGAAGCCGTTGGCTACCTCTAAGAAGCGCAAAGGAACAAAGATCAATTAAGCCACTTACAGCTGGGCTATTCACACGGCCAAGGCCGAAAATAACGGCATAGATGTTGAAATAAAGGTTGCTGTTTCGTTTATACTGGCAGTTGGTTGGCAGAGATTAAACGTAACATCAAAGGCCTAAATATTAGACATTTTACAAAGTTTTGAGTGATTGAAACCCGGAAATTAAAACAATAATTGAATATCTATTATTCAACGTGCAGATTTTATACATGTTGAAAAATTTTGAGTGATTCCAACCTTACAATTAAAAAAATGATTAAATCAAAATTTAATGGTTGAAACCAGAATATTTAAAAATTCTATCCCTTCTACAGTCTTAAAGACTTTGAATTTTAAGTCAAAATTTAAAGGATAACTTTCAGAAATTTTAAACAGTATTGAGAGTCGACTGAATTCTAAATCAATAGTTGAGTCACAAAAATCAGAAATATTCAAACAGTTAAAGCCTTAAGGAGCTAGAATTTTGAGTCAAAAACTAAAGCGTAAATTTCTGTAATTTTTAAAAATCGTACTAGTTAATGGCCCAGACTTTTATGTCAATATTTGAGGAAAAATTTGAGTTTTTTTAAGCAGCGTCAAGAGCTGAAATGTCAAGATAACCTGCTAGATCTACGTTCGGGCCATTCTTGACTATTGTAAAAAGTGCATTCACATATTAGAAAGCTGTTTACAAACAAGTAGCATCTGAACTGTTATGCCAAGCCTAACATTTACAATGAAAAGAAAAATATTTTCAAGTTTGAAACGAGCATGCACTTAATCAAAACACATCGGATAACAGCACAGTTTAATGCAGGCTGATTCAAATCATCCGGCTAGATGGACTATAACCCATTTCTCAACGAAGAAATTATAGCATTCAAATTATATAGAATACATAGGAAAATATGTTTCAGTTTGAAAGAAACATGAACATAATTAAAAACACATCGGATATCAATTGGTTGAATTCAGGTTGACTGATATGATCCGGCTAGGTGGACCATAACCCATTTCTCATCCAAGAAAATCATGGCGTCAACTGAGAATTTTTGCTGAAATTTTCTGAGAGAAGTAATCATTTCCGTCAATTGATGAACTAAACGCTTTAAAATCTCCGCTGATTTACAAGCGAGGCGAATCGCGAAACAGAGACTCGTGTGACGTGGTGCAATTACATGTGGTTCTTCCAGGTAACACTTATTCCATATTCTAAATCTTACGCTGTCTCGGCTTCTTATTCTCAAGCTGATTATTGTATTGATACGGCTAGAGACTCCCATCCCAATTAGAATCTTATGGTGTTAGACAACCATAATGTCCTTAATTACCATATTAACGTGCTTAAGTTGATAACACAATATTGAAAGAATCGCTGGTAGCACCTACCACCTCATTGCTTATTCACATTAGACAAACAAGGCTTAAATTTCTATTGAAACTTGTTATTCCGCTCTCATTAGCACATGCAAAGGGTCTTCGACCAATCCTCGCTCTCACTCAAATGCAATTAATTGCGTTTAACAGATTGCTGCTCAAATTTCATGTCATATTTTACAAGGATGCAAGCCATCCTACGGGCTATATGGGACTTTCAACCGATCCCCTGTCTCTCAAATACAATTAATTGCCTTTAGTAGATCTGTGCAATCAGGAGCTGCTTTGTCATATTTTACGGGGATGCAAGACACCAAGGGCTACAGGAAAACTTCCAGGCTAGGCTTGTTAAAGTTTCTTGCCCCCAACTTTATCGAAGGAGTAAGGATTTGGGAGAATGAAGTTCCCAAAGTTACTAATTAGCATGCAGTCGTGGATTTAGGGAGGACCGAAGAGCTATGATTTTCCTCATTATTTCTCCTCCTGGAGATACAATTAGTAATACTGATCAACAAACTGTCTTAGCACCCCAGTATCCTAGCATTTTTACCCCTTAATTGGCTTGCGAAGGAAAGCTCTAAGAGCAATAAAGACCTAAGCGTATCAAGGCGGTGCTGCCGTCTTTTAAATCTTGCTTCCTGACATATTTAAGGCTAGTACAAGCTAGTCAGTATGCTGTACTTTTTTAAGCACAGTCCTAGTTGTACCTTAAGCGTAATGATAAGCAAAGCTAATCATGAAAAAGCTGAACTTCTTGTTTTTCATCTAATCAATATCTAAAAGCAAGCTTTAGGAACACCGAAAGGCTATCCCAACAGTTTAACAATTCTTTCTTCCTTTGTTCCAAGTGGACGTAAAATTGAGTAGGAAAGCCTTGCTATGGAAGAATTGTTATAGTGCCTTTCGGTCTTCTATCCAATGGCATGAAATGGTTAATAGTCGCTTATGACCTACGTTCATGAATAAACTAGACCTTTAATGTGAATAGAATTTGCAGTATTTATAAATACATTAATGCAAGTCTGGTGTGGTCTTGATTTCTTGACCTGTTTTCGATAAAGATTGATTTAAGATTTCGTCAAATTTTGAGGATAGGATCCGCAAGCATCTATCACATATACTGGGAATATTCATGCTTTGTGTGGGATTTTTTTGGAGTTCGATAAGCTGGGATTTGGTGGCCGAGATAAGTGTGAATTGCTAATTTTTGTGACTTCGATATTAAGGTAGATTTCACCGGCAAAAGTAGTGACTTCGTGCGTATGATTTGCCACCCTAATGTGTCCTTTGAACCGAGAATAAAGAGGAATTTTCGATATATTTTTTAAGGCGATATGCACCCAAAATCAAACCGCGCCCGATACGAGTTGCTATCATGTGTTGTATATTGATGACATGTTTAAAAGACGTTCTCATAATTCAGATTCTTCGTTTCTTCTTCCAAATTATTGAAAATACGATAAAAATATCAGGAAACGTTTTATGTAAAATGTCTTGTTAATGTTAAAGGCCCTTTATGACCCAGCTTTGAATTGAAGCGATCAAGAAACTGTTAAAGAATGCTGAGTTATAAAACCTGGCTCGCTGTAGAAGAATTTCCAGCGCTTTATAAAGTCGAAGATTTGATATACTTAAGAGCTAAATTAAGGAAAGTTACGTGCAGGTCATGCAGGTCTGCATAATGCAATAAGTTGTATCGTCGAAAGATTGCATTAGAAAACAAGTTTACGAGTCAAAAATATTTCAGGAAGTTTGTGTGCCTTGAATAAGTCAACGACCTGCTAGGAACCGAGACCAAACACTGCGCCTAACGTCATCTGACCATGCTTGTTAGGAATGTTGTAAATGTGTATCAAAGACGATCAAATGAGCAAATAATGGTCGTATTTAAATCAAATATATGGTATAGAATTTTGTGAATTTACTTACCTTTTTTTGTTTGAGCCACAGATGGAAGATTTCGATCTTCTTGATGATGTTTTCTCGATGCAGAATCTCTTCGTCTGACTCGTTAATTTTATTTCAACGTACACGTTGACACGGTGTTATGCACCAAACATTTGTGGTCAAACTCTTCACCTGCAGACTGTAATATAATTTTCTATGGTGTTTTTGACCTGGTTTATGGAAAAGCCATCAATTAACAAGAGCCAATTTAGCAATCGGTGCTAATGGTGAGGCTGGTTTTTTTCCTTTAAAGCTTTCTAGACGGCAATGGATCAGACTCTGCAAATCCTTCAATTTAACTCTTTAACTGGCCGCAATATGAAAGCACTAAAATCAAGTTTTACATGAAATTTTTGCATGACCACCTGTCCATTGTTCATCGTAATATTGATTTAGTTTCACGATGTAATCACGGGGGTAGGCCTGTTCTCTTATCAATCGTTGTGGTAAAAGGTCTCATCTCTTACCTGCACACCCACAGAGCGATTGTTTATCTTTAAAACGCATTTGCTATGTATAATAACATCTTGCGGCATCGCGATTCCGCGGCTCTGCGCCTCTGCGGTGCAACATCAAGCACTTCCTCACTCGACACTGATCAGGGGTCCATTTTTTGGAATAATCCGTTGTCTACATACTTTGAAAAGTTTCGATTCAAAAATCTTTTCGTACTCTCCGTATGTCATGTTGCATGTCCACATGTCTGCAATTATAAAGGGCATTTGTTGCAATAAAAACTCCAACCATTTCGTATTTTGTTTGTTGAAGACATCGATGGTACTCGAATGGTGTACGGAAAAGAAAATCCTCGGAAGGTCTCTTGAAAAATTTCAATAACTTTAAAACATGCCAAAATACTATTTTGTCTCATTATATTAACTATTTATCTTTATACTATCTTGTCATAAATTATTCATTTTTGCAATGTTTTTGCCTTTTATTTGCCAATTTTGTAGGGAATTTGCACATTTAAGTTTGTCAGTAGTGCTAAATAAGTTACAGACGGCCTAACTAAGGTGTTTTAGTCATGTCCCTACCCCTCTATGGAGTCCTCAATGAAGCTGAGAATGGTATCGAACCCTCAGCCACCGCATTGTCAAACTCAACGTTGGCCTGAGGGATGCAGGGGGGGGGGTTTAATATCTCGGATGTCCCACCCATCTTTATCATTGATCTTTGGCATCGCCAAACTTAGCATTTTTCCCACTCAAAAGGTATTGAAACAGTGCAAGGTACAAATTGCCGTCCTTCTTGCGCTGTCCAATTCTGCAATGGTTTCAAAATAGCCAATGTCTGCCCCCACATCCAACCCCCTTCCCTTTTACTCTTCTAATTATCGTGGGCATTATTATGGAAACGAGATTAGTTAATTCAGACGCATGCGCATGATGAAGAGAATATGACAACAAAATTGTAGGCCAGGAGAAAGGTGAATAATTATTGCGAAATTAAAGTCGATTTATCTCCATTTTTTACCTTAATTTACACGCAAAACGAATCGAGATTTTTCGCTTAAGCATCTAAGCTTCTCAAAATGACTATTTTACCGAAAAAGAAGGTGCAGGAAGGCAAAAACGCCGATGCTGAGTTCGATGATGGCCGAGCTGGTCGAGGTAACCGGGTGCGCAGTTCTCGGGATCGATCTAGACCTACAACTTCAAGTGATGTAAACTCAAATACTGATTGCTCCTCGTCGTCTTCAATAAACTCAGCAGCATCTAGATTTGATTATAGTGGCGAGGTGGAGAAGCGGGAGAGCCCGGATTGCAGCGCTGTTCCGTACAAGCGAACAAGACACCGACCTGCAACGTCCGCGAAGATGTCCGGAATGGATGGCAGAGGGACGGTATCGCGAAGACACAATGACCAGGATGACAAAGAAGAAGGTTATAACAGCTCAGATGAGCACGGTCCGTACGAAGCTGATCCGGACATAGCTAAGGTAAGGCGAGTTTCACAAAATTGCCTGGTCAGTGTCGCCGGGCGCTTTCCGTGCCCACGCCGGACATTACGCCAAAAACAATGAAAAGCGATGTTTCTGTACGGCTCAATGCCTTAAATCTCCCCCGTGGACTACATAAATTGTGTTCTACTATCATATTAATTGTAAATTGTGAGTAGGCAGCCAGTCTGTTGCCCTTGGAGGCTGATCTCTTCCAGCTCCCAAGCAATTTCTTGTTCTGAGGAATCCCCCTGGAATCCCATAGGGATAAATCTTGATTTTTTCCCCTCAACTTGCTTTCCAGGGGGTATATCCCTTTCAAAAGTAGCTGCCAATGAAAGAGAATCCATTTAAAAGGCCCCCATTGTTTCAATTGCAGCTATAAAACTGACCAACCCCCTAAGAAAAACTACGAAATAACAACCCTGTTTCCTAAATGCTCAAAGATCTTGTTCAATGTACCATTTGGATGGCCCCGGGTTGGAAAATATGCCCGTTTTTTCCTACGCGTAGTTGCGACCAACAACAATTTTTCCGCTGCGACGTGCGAGCAAAGCCAATTTTTGTGCCAATATGCGACAAAATCTAAAGAGTTGCTAGCAAAACTAAGCCAATATTTAATGAGCTCCGTGTGTTATTACCCCTTTTCCTTCTTATTAGTACTTCATACAAGTTGAAGCAGCCCCCCATTGTTTGCCGTCAAAATGTTTGTTTTAAAAAAAAGGGGTTTAACCCCTATATTGTACTACTTCATGTAACAAAATTAGGTGCGACAAATGGTAGGAGGCGGTGCGACACTCGACATCAAAGGAACGCGAGCACATGCAAGTTTTCCAGCCAGGGGATGGCCCCCAATGAGAAGTAATTCATGCTATAAGTCAAATGTTATTTTCCAATCTAAACGTTTTAAAATGTATATGATTTTATGATTTTTTTTTGTTTCACAGAAAGAAGAAATGTTTGAAGTGGAACTGAAAGAAAGGCGCGGGTTCATTATTAAAAAGATGGTACCAGATGGGGCATGTCTTTTTAGAGCTGTTGGTATGAAAATATTCTTATTCATGATTAGTTGTCAGCCCTCTAAAATACTGGTATCCAGCCTGGTGACAATTGGTTGGGTATTTCAGATATCATAAGCTCACATTATTAACGAGGAAGGGACTTTTAAACTTAGTAGGAAGCTCTTTTTCTTATGAAACTCCACTGGGTACAGAAATGCAAGAGAATTATCAAATGGCAAATGGAAATAAATAACCATAATAATAATAATATTAATGATAATTCCTTTATCTAAAGATGGCTTAAGCCAACCGAAACTTAAAAACAAGATACTATAATAAATAAAGTCTAAATTACAAACGAAGAGAATACTATTAACTCATAGCCCCCTGCAGATGCCATATGGCGCAGTATGAGTTACTGCAAATCAAAGAAAAACCAGGGGGTAATGTTGTCAAGACTTGCAAAGTTGATCAGACAACATCCACTGCAAGTTTTTTAAAATAAGGATATTTTCTGTATTTATGAACCCCCTTGCAACATTTGCTTCCACAGTTATCTGTCTGTGAGTTCCAAATGGCACCAGGAGGCAATGAGTTAAAGAAAATGACTATAAAAACCCTAAATTACCTTATTACCTTATATTACCAGTTAGAAACCACGAGGTTAGAAGAAATAGTGGGCATTAATTTCAGTTGCATATTGGTTATTATCAATCTGGGTTTATAATAACCAGGCACTTGCATCTATGTTCTTGATACTTGTGGAGTAACAGTGGATAAGTAACAGTTAGTTGCATTCAATTATGTGGCATAAAAGAGTTAAAAAGAAGTTGCTTCTTTGCAAAATTAGAATGTCTAGATCACACAACAAGTCTTTCGTTATTTCACAATTCCCCCTGTTCTGAAATTTTAGGTAATGTCACAAACTTCAAAAGAAGTTACTAATATGTAAACAGAGTTTCCTGATAGTGCAATAAGTCCATAATTGTCCACCACTCTTCAGGTTATGAAATTTTGATCGGAAATCAAATAATTCACCATCATTTTGCCATAGCATATGGGTTAACTTCAAAGTTATGTAATGTTTTATGTTTTGACTGTTCATTGTCCATTCACCCATTCCTAGGTAAAAGGATATTACTTGTGGAGTTTCTCGTCTCTTGGGTTTTCCACTTTCTGTTGAACAACATAATATTGTGATTCAAATATTACATCTTCTTGTAATGGCTTACAAGTTATTTTGTTAACAATGTTAAATTTGAGCTCCGTAATGACCCTAAAGTTAAACACTGGCTCCATTGAAATCAATGGAAAATTCAGAATTGAAAGATAACAAATGGACGGAGGATGTGGAGTCATCTTTTTATGAGTGTTAGGCTAATTATAAGTAAAATATGGAAAATGAACAATGTAAAGCAGATGGCGTTGAACTACTGGCCTATTATTCAAGCATATGACTGATTTGATTAAGAACTATTACTCAATTATGATCATCAATTTTGACTGAGCCTGTGTAAGACAGATTACTAATATTTAAAAAAAGATCATTTATATTTCATATTATTGCATTTAAGCAATGTTTGGAATACAATATATAAATCAGTACCAAGCAGCAGGGATGCAAATAGAAAGTTGAACAATCAAGTGATTTTAACGAAGATTTTGCCTCTACAGTGTAGAATCTCGCATTTTGTATTCCTCTGGGATAACCTCCTCTCCATGCATCAAACTAATTAACAAACTCACATAAGGTTATATTATCTCATTTTTTGACTTAGCATGAAAAGGCCCGTGAATGACTTGATATTATTTAATAACCAAATGCAGGTCAAAAATTCATCTGAGGAGAGAAAATGGAAAATGTCCTCATATGAAATTTTATTCTCTGAGGCAGCAGCATGACCAGGCTCAAGGAAGTGAAAGGGTGCGATGATGATTATGGAGATGCGGTCATGCCCTTCAGATTTTGGAAAATTCTCTTTTGAACACAATGAAACTGTTTAAGAAAAGTTTAGAAAGTTCCAAGACAGAATGTTCCTAGAAAACAAAACTTAATAACGACCTACCCAAACCTTAACCCTAAATTTTTCATGTATCTACATTACCATATTTTCAGAAAAGTGCGGGGTTGATAATCACCAAAAAACAACCCCATGGGTTCACAACTGCATTGAGCAATGTTGGATGTTTTGGTTTGCTGAACTATACGTCTGGTTTTCCATGCAATTGTTTTTTATTTTTTCGTAATTTGATCAAATTCATTCCAATATATCTTTGACAGAGAACCCCCTGAAAGCCATAAACATTAAAGGCAGCCCTCCTTATCAACTTGAATCAAATTGAAATGGCATTCTTTACATTAACCCCCCTGTGCTTGTGATGGAAAACTTCAACATTGTATTCTTTTATGGCTCCTTAGCAGTTATTATCGTAAGGAAACAAATGACATATTGTCATTCTTTTAGCAGTCTTTTCTTAACACCATTTAATATTAAATTTTCGATTGTGAACTTTGGCAACCAGCTGGCCTTTTTCACAGCACTGACGTCGTAAGCTCGTACTGTAGGCAGGTTTTTGCGATGTTTGATGCTTTATTTTGCCAGAAAACTTGCGCTTATCAAGACTGAACCAGTTTGCCATCGTTAATTCTGAAGTTTTGTAGAATGCACAGGATTATGTTGATAATGATGCATAAAAACTGTCTAGCATAAGAGGCTGCATTTGGTTTGTTTCTTTTTCTTGCGCAATCGTCAATCCTCCTCGTGGTATTTTCATTCATTTTCCCGTTCATCTTTCGTCTATAATTTGAAGTTTAATGCTGTAAGGTGCACTGGATATATAGCATGACAAGCAATTTTCCCCTTAGAGCTTTAGATAAATTTTTCCCTGAAGAAAACCAGGAAAAGAAAGTCAGGGCCAAATATTGGCACTTCGACACAACTTTGAATCATTGTTGCTTTCTCTCGTGTTTCCATCTTTTATCTATCATTCTTCGCATTACCAATTTCCATTTTTCTCTTTGTTGCTTGTATTCTCTATCGTAGTCCTTAAGACATCAGATTGCTGCATATTTCTCCTAACTTATGAAGTTTTGCATCAAATGCTTATTCATTTCATTAGATTCTTGTTTTCTCCGTGTTATTTCAGCTGACCAAGTTTACGGAGATCAAGAAATGCATTCCATTGTTCGTAACCATTGCATGGATTACATGGTAAGTATTATCAATCTTCAATCGTTGTTTGGGCGAAATATTTTTTACTATCTGGTTTACGGACTTTTTTTACATAGAATCTAATGTCGATAGAGAAAATGGAAATTAAGTGAATATTCCTTTTAAGTTACTTTTTGTAACGAACCTGGATTTATATGATGTCGGAAATTGGAAAAAATTAAAATTGAAATTTTCTAGGACTTGCATCGTTTCATAGAACGAGAAACGCATCAACACAAAACCGAATCAAATTAGGAGAAAATCACTTCCTCAAAAAGTGGATAAGATTTCCGGGATTGACGTCAGTGTCTGTATCGAAGGATGAAATATTTTAAAAGATGAAATTTTATTTTTTTTTATTTCGCAAATAAGCGACGGTGGATTCTTCAACCAGAATATATAAAAATAAATCGCCTCGCATAGACAAATCACCTTAGAATTGCTTCATTATAAAAATAAGAACACTGGTGCCCGTTGTGAGGAAATCTAGCTCATTCATTTTATTTCATAGCCAGAGAGTGGATAATAATGCATTTTGCTTTACACTATCAATATCGACCAACTTTAGGATCAGGATTAATCCAAAAATTGTATTAACTCATTGGCCGTGGTAGTCTCCTGTTTCCAGGTTTCTAGTCTCAAACTAAAATCCGTTTCAAAACACTTGGAACAATAACTGCACTAATTTGTCTTTTATCAGCAGCTGCCCCTCTCATTCTTAGAGCAATGTTGTTTTAAACTGTATTTCCAAGGCTGCCCTTTGATAGAAATGAATTGTAACGAAAGTTAAGGTATTGCCCGTTCCAACCAATACTGTTTTATATGGGAAGGAGGGGTACCTGGGTTAATAGCCCAGAAACCACACAGCAATCAGTAGATCACGACTTTGCATAGGTGCTCTAACGACATTAGGCAGCAGAGGTTGCAGGTCTGGGAAACCTCGGTGTGCGCCCATTCGAAGAGGCTATATTTTCTGTTCTGAACGTGCAACAGAAGACCTGTTAAATGCTAAAAATCTTATGTTTGTTATTAGGCAGGATTATATGTTTGACAGAAGTGTTATAAATCCTTGTTTTGTAGAAAACAGATCGAAATTTATTCTTGTTTGCAATGGTTTATCATGCTGGGCATTATTTTGATCTATCGCTGTCCTTTTTCCGTATGGCCTAATCGTTAGTTCCACAAAGTGCCGAACCCAGTGGTGTAACAACAGAATCCCGAATCATTTCGACTGCTAGCAAAAAATTTCACAGCGACAACTGCACAGTTTTGTTTTTGCATAAGATTAATCATGTAGGTCAATAGCAACGCGCGTTTTACGAAGCGCTGCGGCGGAAACCTCTTTTTAGTTGATTTTAAATCGCATTTTGGAAGTATTGTGAATTATTTATTGTATTTTGCAGCTGAAAAATGCGGATTATTTCTCGAAGTTTGTCACCGAAGACTTTGATTCATACATTCGTCGAAAAAAGAACGATTATTGCCATGGGAACAACGTTGAGATGCAAGCACTTAGTGAAATGTACAACAGACCGATCGAAGTTTATGTCTATAGTACAGGTAAAAAAAAAAGAAAAAAAATTTCATCTCGCAAAGTTCTCTCACGTCGAAATGCAAATATCGATTTTTTCCTACATGAAATTTGGAGATCATCATGTTCTGTGATATGATAATGTACCATTTCTTCTACCATATTTTAATTCAACTTTTGCTTTAACGAATCACATGATACCTAACAGGCTTCGTCACGTTATTTATTCAACCTATCACGTGATAGTATACCATTGTCATTTCTTATAACTCGTTATGATTATAAGTTTGCATGTGATCATGTGATCATCCAGTTGATCATATGACAATATACTATGATAAAGCTTTTATCCGTTCCTAATCATGTGATTTGCGCAGTAAATCACGTGACGGTATTCCTACGCAATCACCTGTTCTATTTGGCCTAGCACGTGATGGCATAATTGTCTCATTGTTTTCTAGAACCAATCAACACTTTCGTTTGTCAGTCACATTTAAACCCCGATGAAAACCCTCCAATACGTTTGAGTTATCATGGAAATGTCCATTATAATTCGATCATTAATCCATACGCTCCTGCGGTTGGTGTTGGTTTGGGCCTCGCAGGGTACAAACCATTGGTAAGTTATAGATTTATTGATTAGATTACATTAGATTTGGCTCAGTTAGTTTAGATTAAATTAGATTAGATTCGAGTTGATCAGATCAGATTGAAGTAGATTAGATTGGATGTGATTCGATAAGAGATGAGAGGCGATTAGTGTATATTAGAGGTAATTCCATTCGATTAGATTAGATTTCATTGGATTAGAGTAGACTTTATTTAGATAAGATTAAGTTAGATTATATCCTCTGTAAATCAAACTTGCTGTAAGGCTACCCTCCTTTTATAGAATTTGAAGAATAATGATTGTGATGATGCAGCAGGTTACAACTGACACATTATAATAGCAATTTATCATATCATATTTACATAGCTGTATTCTTGATTTGTAGCTAGCGGATCGAAAGCTCCTCAACAAAGTGATACGAAGTTCTGAAGACGATGCTTTAGAAGAGGTGACTTTTTTATTACTTTTTAACCCATTTTAATCAGCATAGGGGGGGGGGTGCTGCTGGCTTTCGAGAGCAACCAAAGGAAGAACTTTGTATCCAGCATGGTATGTATGACGATTGTGACTTAATTACCTTTTACCATCATCGATTGCCAATGACCTTCATTGATCCAATTTGATGTACATTAACGTGTGTCATTCTTGCTAATGAGGCCTAAGAGATTTGTGTTTATTCACAGGCGATGTTAAAAGACAAATTAAAAGCGACAGATTGGGAAACGACGGATGAAACGATGATAGAAATAGTTGCTCGTGAATCATATTTACAATGGTTAAAAGAAGATCAAAGGAAAGAACAATCACAAGTAAGGATTATGATTCTAATGATTGTGTCGTGATTGCAATGATTGCAGTGATTGCAGTGATTGTAATGATTGCTTGAAATAAATGATTAAGATGTCATTGATTAACTATTCTTAAAATTATGATGATTGCAATGATTGTGTCATGATTGTAATGTGATTCGAATGATTCCAATGATTATATTGTGTTTGCAATGATTGCAATGATTGCAGTGATTGTAATGAGTGCGTGAATTAAATGATTAAGATGTTATGATGAACTATCCTTAAAATGATGATGATTGTAAAGATTGTGTTGTGATTTTTATATGAATCTAATTTGATTCTAATAATGATATTATGATTGCAGTGATAACAATGATTGTTATGATTGTGATGATTGTATTTTGATTGTAATGTGATAATAACTTGAAAGAACGATTTATGATTGTATTGTGGTTGTCATGTAATTTTGATGTGATTGCAGTGATTGCAATGATTGCAATGATTGCAATGATTGCAGTGATTTCAATAAAACAAGAATTTTTATCACCACTTTTATTTTTTAGGCTGGCTGTACTGAAAGTGCTTCTTCCTCAAGTTCGCAAAGCAAAAGATCTCCTCCACACGAGCAACCTTCTCCAAGACCCTGCGCATCTGGCTATTCCCCTCGAACAGGAAAGCCGAGCAGTCCACGTCAGCATTCTCCAGGGGCATCACCAATTCATCAAAATGACACGAGCAATATGCAAAACTCCGCACGAAAGCAGGATGATCCCTGTGGAGGAGCAACTGGCTGGAATTTTTCGAACACAAAAGGTTTGTAGCTTCTAAAGTTCGAACGAAAAGAGAATTTTAGTAAATTTACTGAAAAGTGTTTCCAGCGTTTTGCCTTTGGTCACTTATACACGGTGAAAAATTTGGTTTACATTTGCTTACGAGAATGGCTTTCCGCCAGTTTTTTCTCTCGTATGACAGTTGCGATAATTTTTTCAGTGTTACGGTTGTTTTCGAAAAGTCCAGTTTTATACGATGCTATAAGAAGGACCAGTTGGTGTTTAGATTCCGTCGTATTATTTGCATGAAGGTTGTCTTTGGTCTTCTCTGTGGCCTTTTTACTTTTCTCAGTTGTTCTTCACGGGGGCGTTTCTTGCTGGTGTTCCGGGGGTGCAGTCGCATCAGATGTCCTAGCCATGTTAGTCCCCGCTCTCTCATTGCTCATAAATCTTTCTGGCATAGAGCTCCGTGTTGATCAGTGGCGGACTGGCCCACCGGTCCATCGGCCAATGGCCGGAGGGCCCTTTTTTGACGAAAATGAGGCCCCCCTGGAAATCGCTTTCCACATTCGGAGAAAATTAAGGAGACATTCTTGCAAGGAAAGGAAATTGGAAAGGTTATCGAGGTACAGGTTTGGACCAAATAGGTAGTCTAAAATGCGAAGCAAATGAAAGATTAGTTTGTCATTAAATTAACCTATTATGGTATATTGGAAATTAATCAAGAAGCTAAGTGATTCTTGCGATCATGCCCTTTCTTTAAGCCACACCTAAAAAAACCAAAATAGTTCTCCATGGCCGGTGGGCAATTCTAAGCCAGTCCGCCACTGGTGTTGCTAATATTTTGTGCTAGTTAATCGGCAGACTCTCTCTTATTTTTAGTTCGTTCAGACAATCTTTCTTATACGTTTGAAAGTTTCGATGCTGTTTTCTGGCTGATATATACTCGTATCTGCAGCTCCCATTTTTTGCTAGGGGACCAACAGTTTTTCAATTGATTTTATTCTTAGTAAAATTAATCCATGATTGATAAGATTGACAAAGGTTTATTTATAGATATCAATATCTTACTACTTTATCTTCTAAACTTTTAAAAACTTTTTCTACTGTTTATTGTAGATTTTAATGGTTGGGATAATGACCAAATCTTAGCCGCTGTTCTCGCAAAATCGCAAAAAGAATATTACGAACAGTTGTCGAACTCTAGCGCACATCGAAATATCGAGAATTGACAGGCGTAAGAAGAACTTCAGTAAAATGTATTTATTTTTAAAATAAAACTAGTGCTGGAGGACTTAATAGATGTAAATAGATTTGAAATAAATTGACTAGTATTTGCCCATTTTGAAAATTCAATAACCAATATTCTTAGTTGATTTTCTATTCACGTTTAGATTGCGTCAAGCAGAAATAGCGAATGGTCTTAGAGGTGTTTCTAAGTAATGTTTTCATTGTGTTTACGGTTGCGTTGCGTTTATCTGTGTTAACAAGTATCTGTCGTATTTAATGGCCACAATTTACGTAATGGAAATTTGCGTTTGTTTCTGACGCTGTAAATCTCGCCTCGAATGGAGAGGTTACGTTGAGGGGTCGCTAGGGAAGGGTAAAGTTTTGCTACCCCATCTATGAACCCGCCACTCATATATTTAGTTTTTGATCAGAGCAATAATCGTTGTCAAGGAAGACTCATATTGGTGGCAGTACTCATGGTGGCGTTGACAGGGACCGCGGAGAGATCTGAAAGTGGGGATTGGGGCCAAAATCGGGCGAAGGGAAAAAGAACTCTTGGTTTTAAAGTCGCGCCCCTTTTAGAAGCAAGGTAATTGCTATTTTAAAGGCCATACCCTCATTTGAATCATATATTAGTCGTTAAGTTTAAACGAAGCAAACTAGGTGAAATATTTGAAGAAATGTTGAAGAAAATATTTTACAGAGTTTGAACTATTATTTTTCACCTGGATATCAACTTAAATGTCATTGTAACCCAAGGAAATGTCGGTCAAGTCCCCTATTATTCAATCAGCAAAACGACCCATGTTCCCTTATTGAAACAAGGATTTACCCCCACCTGCCATGATATGCTACCCCTCACCCCCATCCTTGGACCGCCATCTTCATTTTTGACAGTCCATCAAATTTACTCTCCTTGTGCAACGAAGCGTGGAAAACTTCCGGCTAACAGCCGTAATATGCGGCCGCCGAGCAGCTGGCCGCTATCATGTCTACGCAGCCACCATTTGATTACGAAACAGAGCTTCTGACAGATTAAGTATTTTTCCGGTTTAGATGCGAAAAAAATGGTAAAATTAACCTAGATGATTGCCCATTCAATGCAAGCAAGCAAGCTTTCGTCTTGCAGCGGAGGCTTGCTGCCGTATTCGCTCATGATAAATAACAACGGCACTATGGCCGTGACACAGACTAGAATTTGGCCTAGAGCACAGTGTCAAATTTATTATTTACCCTTGTTTTTAGATCGTTTTACTAGAAAGAACAGTTATTTTCAGTTTGTTTTGCGCAACAATTGTTAGCATATTTTTCTTTTCAAAACTATCAATATTTGCCTTAATCTCTGGAACATGCCAAGAGCGTGCAAAACTATCCAAAAAAATTCTCGATAACAACAACCTAACCTAATAACGTCGAAGAACGACTTGTGGAAAAGATTGCAAATCTCTAAAACGACTTGAAATAAAGCGAAATAAGTTAGTAAAAGAACACAAATTTTCGCTAAAACTCGCCGACAAAAGGGCTTCAGCCCCCCTGCCCCCAAGGCACCACCAATACTCCCAACCATGAAATGAATAGCTTCTTCTCGCTACAGAGCTTTTTCTATGGCAAAAAATTACCTTCAAATTTAAAATGTGTCATCACCCACAGGTGACAGACCTCCTGGTTATGAAATGTCTTTCCGATTAAACTGTCATATTTTGCAGACGCTCCTGGAAAATATGTCTCGATGGTTTGTAATACCCATTCCTATTTCCGTTTGAGGTTGAGTGTGGCATATAATTGAGCAAATACATTTGGCGATTTTTGGCCGCTTTACGTCAAACGTGAGAGGGATAAAAGACAGAACTATTCGAAGAAATTTCAACGGCCATCTCTCCTCCATCAAACGTAACTTGTTTTTTCCAAAAAATCAAGGCCTTCAAATTATTTTGAAAAAATTAGAGAGCCCAGCCCTCACCCTGATGCTCTTTTATTTTGAGCTTTTTTATAAAATATCTCCCAACTTTGCCTTGCATAATTTTCTACTATATTTACTTGTTAATTACTAACTACTTAGCAATAACCCAGTCTGCAGAGCTTGGCAATTGGACGCACAAGAAAATTTGCAGCAGATTGAATTGACCCCAAAAATTAGGCCTTGCACGCGCGTATTGTATGTGTATAGTTTCAATATACTGTAGGTACCTAAAGCGGCTTTGTGCACCCGTGAGAATCAGATGGGCACACCATGCACCCCTCATTTTACACCTTGCGCGCGCGAGATCTCGTCGAGTTCTGCCATGCTCTGCAGACTGGGCAATAACTAACTAACTTATTTACAAATCGAAGTGCCGTAAGCGGATTTGTTTAACCAGTTTAAGCAAAACAATTGTTTAAAATAACTGATTTTTACGTGCTCGAAAGAAGGCAAGAATGAGGTTATAATTCTTATATCTTTCAGTTGACGTTCGCAGCCGTTTCAGTAGAGTTGACATTACAGCACTTTTGAAAATTTGCGGTTGCAGAGCGGGGTCACATACTTGGGCTAAAAGCCGATATTACAAAAGTATGCGCATTGTAATGGTTTCAAATCGGTTGAAGAGATGAATGTAAAGTGTATCTTGATTATGTTCCTGATTTAACGACAAATAAATAAACAAACAAACAAGACAAACAAATCACGAAGGTTGTTTTATTGAGAGTGCAAACGCCAAGAACTTTTCCAACATGAAGCTTCTTCCAGGATGCCAGGTCATAAACAATAAAACCCACTGTTTCGAGGATTTTCACATGTTGGGAGTTTTGGATCGAAGAGTCGAAGGTAAATGCGTTAAAGAGCCAACAAAACAACTTTTTCAAGCACTTTCGTTCCTCCTCTTCCTTTTTGGTGCTTTGGGCAATTTTGCCTATTTGGCCGTGACTATAAGAAGTTACCAAGAACTCAATGTACTTGATTTGTTCCTCGTTGGCCTAGCTGCTCTCGATTTGATCGCCTCAATCATCCTTCCACTTTTCTATTTTTTGGAGATTTCAGAAGTCTTGCTTTATGTTACTGATAGCTCCTGCAGGTTTATTGTAATAATGCACGAATTATCTGTTGTCCTCACCGTCTATCTTCTGCTTTTTGCTGTTCATGCATTCTACAAGAAAGTTGTGCTTCGTAAAGTTGATGGCAACAAAAAGCTGCGGTTCTTCATCATTGTTATTTTCTGCATGTTGATTACAATCATTCCAGCCATTCCAGTCGCCATTGATACATTTGCAGAGGATGGAAGGTGCCATGTTTTCATGAGGTCGTTCTCTAGTGTTGTAGTCTACGATGTTGTACTTTTGATCATCCAAATTATCTGCCCTCTTCTTTTTTTCACGGCCATGTTTGCACAACTTGGTGTCCATTTGCGTCTCAACCATCAAGGCGAGGTAGACGATGAAGCAAACCTTACTCTCGTTGACCATGCTGCTAATAGACGTAAACTGGGCCTGCTTCTCTTAATCACATGTTTTTTCTTCTTGCTTTTCATCCCATATGTTACTGCCAATCTCTGGTTTCTTTTGGACGGTGGAAGAATTCTTCTGAGCCAATTCTATTGCCATCTTTTTGATATCTTCCATCTACTCATTTGTGCTAAGTGTCTGGTGAACCCTCTGATTTATATCATATACCAAGAAGGCTTCAGAGAGAATCTGAAGAGGGTCATTTGTGGATTTCGGATTGGCAGGCGTTACAACTTCATGCAGATCAAGTACCATTTCAGGAGGGACGTCCAAAGTGGAATTTTGGAGGATCAAGGCGAACAGATGGAAGATGGACAACTGGTTAATGAAATGAATGAATGGCGGCCTGGGAAAAGGATTGCAGCTACAACACCCCCCGACCCAGATCTTGAACTGAATGAAAATGAACATGATTATGAAGATGAAGATGATGTTGACAGAGACGATAATGTTGCTATACTGAAGCCATGGAGAAATTTGAGGTCCACATCTACATTTTAAGCACAGCTTTCCAACCCATCTTTTGTGGCAGAGAACATTTTGGGCAACTCTATAGTCTGTCAGATAGCAAATGAACAACCTCTTCAAAATGAAGATAATGGCAGGACAATGTCTTATGCATTTAATACAATGGGAAGACATTTTATGCAGAGACATGTTTTGCTTTTTGTGTTTTTAAATTTTTATATAAAGTCTGCAACAGTCGGTGTTGCTCAGAACATGAATGTGAACAAAGTTATCAAAGTGGGTAAAATCATCCTTATTAGGGTTTTACAAATTGTAAAGTATAGATAGTAATTGGCCTAAGTAGTCTAGCAGCCTTAGTTTAGCTGTTTTTATATTCTTTGCTTTGGTTTCAGGGAACTTGTCTTTTATGAATTTATAAGCATACAATTTCAAAATATGGCACAATTTCAGTCTAATAGTGTTATTAACAACCATTGTAAAAAATGAGTGAAAAATGCTCCCATCATGTTAAGAAATAGCGCAGTTTTTGAGGGTTCCCTTCTTGAACATAAAGGTTTTTTACTTTTAAGGAGAGGACAACAATATTTGAAGATAGTTTATATACCGTTTCACCTATTTTCTCCTATTTCCTTTGCATTCAGCGAGGATAGACCACCAGCATTTTTGTTGTTTACAAAATTGTTTACTTGGTGCTCAAATAACCTTAATGTCAATGGATGAAAACAGATTACTTCCAGCTGAGCATACATTTTTCCATTAATCCCCAAAATGTTCCCCTCCTTATTTAACACCTATTTAACAAGATTTTTTCTCCAGGATTTCATTATCCAGTTATTCTCCTGTAGAGGCAAATCTCTTTTGAGATTTAAGAGACAGTGCAAAATTTACTTTACAACATGGCCAGTGGAAAAAGAAAATTATTCCAGAAAAATCTGCTGACCCTGTTTCAATTTTTTCCAAAGAAAACCTACTGCCCTGTCTTTCTTTACTTGCCTTGTATACCTGGCCTATATTAGCAAATGATTATTTCTTCCATAAAGTTAGACCAATCTCAAAGAAACGGAGCAGACTGCATCATGACTAAACATTTTCTTTATCACATTCTTTACCTGTAAAACTCCCTCAGCTCGGACAATTTGTTTAAAAATCACGTTGAGTTCATAAAAAGTAACTGCATCAAAAAATTGTCTGTATAGTATAGAAAAGTGGTAACATAGCATGTAACATAATATAATATAGCAAAACATGACCTGGCATGAAATAACTTAACATTTACATAACATCACATATCAGGTTGCAAAATTACATAACATCATTTTTGTGCATGCATTCAAAATTTCCACCCTGTCAAATTTGTTGAAAATATCCTGCGTTTTGTTTTTACATATCAAAGGTGCCAGTCAGTAGGTATGTACCGCTGAAAAGGCAGGGGGGAGGGGAGAGGCCCTTCATACTAGGTGTTGGGTGATGGCATATTTTCCCTGCAAAATTCACTCTTTGCCCCTCCAGAATTGTAAAATTGCCCACTTTTAGTGAAAACCTATCCTGCAGCGACTATTTTTGCTCTGCAAGAAGACAACATTTTCATAGTTGGTAGGCTGAGTCACCCAACCCCAAAAAGCCCCCCCTAAAGTGGCGCCTCTGGCAGAGATTCATACTCTAATTTCCCGTACTTCCAATAACTCAGTAAACAATGTCAGGGGACCTGTTTTGTATGTTTAGCACTTTTATAGACTCGAAAAATTCTTGATGCGAATCGTCATTTTCAAACTGAAACTTCTGAGGCCCAAAGTCTCCTCTGTCCCCTAAATCCCCTGAATTACATAGTTTTAGTGAATTACATACTTCGCTGTTGTAGTTTTATTAACAATTGCTATTTTATTTATTGATTTTCATACTTATTGATTTATTGCACTTCGTCATAATCTTTATTATTTTAAAACGTGCAATAACCTTTATTCATTCTTTGTGTTTTGCTGTTAATATACAAATTTTTACGACATTTAACTCCCAAAACCATCTTGTAAATTACTATTCCAACAGTCAACAAGTACCCTAAAATTTTTCGAAAATGCCCAACATTTCAACTAGATCAGTGGCAGAGGCCCATATTTTAAACTCCTAAACATTTTGGGTAAAAAGGCAAGCCTATAGCCTTTTTTTGGCTAATTTTGGACAGTTTTTATCAGTTCAAATTTTAGGTAAAAAGGCAAGCCTATAACCTTACTTTTAGGCTAAATTTGGGCAGTTTTTTATCCGTTCAAATTTTAGGTAAAATGGGAAGCCTATAGCCATACCTTTTGGCTAAAATGGGGCAGTTTTTTACCGATTAAAAATAATGGATAAAAAGGCAAGCCTATAGCCTTACTTTTAGGCTAATTTTGGGCAGTTTTAACCAGTTAAAATTTTGGGTAAAAAGGCAAGACTATAGCCTTACTTTTTTGAAAACTTTGGGCAGTTTTTATCAGTTAAAATTTTGGGTAAAAAAGCAAGGTTATAATCTTACTTTTTTGAAAATTTTGAGCAGTTTTAACCAGTTAAAATTTTGGATAAAAAGGCAAGCCTATAACCTTACTTTTAGGCTAATTTTGAGCAGTTTTTATCAGTTAAAATTTTGGGTATAAAAGCAATGCTATAACCTTACTTTTAGGCTAATTTTGGGCAGTTTTAACCAGTTAAAATTTTGGGTAAAAAGGCAAGCCTATAACCTTACTTTTAGGCTAATTTTGGGCAGTTTTAACCAGTTAAAATTTTGGGTAAAAAGGCAAGACTATAGCCTTACTTTTTGGCTAAAATTGAGCAGTTTTTTATCAGTTAAAATTTTGGGTAAAAGGGCAAGGCTATAGCCTTACTTTTTGGCTAAAATTGGGCAGTTTTTTATCAGTTAAAATGTTGGGTAAAAAGGCAAGCCTAAAGCCTTACTTTTTGGCTAAAATGGGGAAGTTTTTTACCGATTAAAATATTGGGTAAAAAGGCAAGCCTATAACCTTACCGTTTGGCAATTTTTCAGCAGTTTTTTATCAGTTAAAATTTTGGGTAAAAAAGCAAGCCTATAAACTTACATTTTGGCTAAAATTGGGCAGTTTTTTATTAGTTCAAATTTTAGGTAAAATGGCAAGCCTATAGCCTTACTTTTTGGCTAAAATTGGGCAGTTTTTTATCAGTTAAAATGTTGGATAAAAAGGCAAGCCTATAGCCTTACTTTTTGGCTAAAATTGGACAGTTTTTTACGAGTTAAAATTTTCATTAAAAAGGCAAGCCTATAGCCTTACTTTTTGGCTAATTTTGGGCAGTTTTTGGCCAGTCTAAATTTTGGGTAAAAAGGCAAGCCTATTGCTTTACGTTTTGGCTAATTTTGGACCGTTTTTTACCAGTTCAAATTTTAGGTAAAAAGGCAAGCCTATAACCTTACTTTTAGGCTAATTTTGGGCAGTTTTTTATCAGTTCAAATTTTAGGTAAAAAAACAAGCCTATAATCTTAGTTTTAGGCTAATGTTGTGCAGTTTTTTATCAGTTCAAATTTTGGGTAAAAGGCAACACTATAACCTTACTTTTTTGAAAACTTTGGGCAGTTTTTATCAGTTAAAATTTTGGGTAAAAAGGCAAGGCTATAATCTTACTTTTTTGAAAATTTTGAGCAGTTTTAACCAGTTAAAATTTTGGGTAAAAAGGCAAGCCTATAACCTTACTTTTTGGCAATTTTTGTGCAGTTTTTTATCAGTTCAAATTTTGGGTAAAAGGCAAGACTATAGCCTTACTTTGTGGCTAAAATTGGGCAGTTTTTTATCAGTTAAAAGTTTGAGTAAAAAGGCAAGGCTATAGACTTACTTTTTTGAAAATTTTGAGCAGTTTTAACCAGCTAAAATGTTGGGTAAAAAGGCAAGCCTATAACCTTAATTTTTGGCAGTTTTTGTGCAGTTTTTTATCAGTTAAAATTTTGGGTAACAAGGCAAGCCTATAACCTTACTTCTAGGTTAATTTTGGGCAGTTTTTTATCAGTTCAAATTTTAGGTAAAATGGCAAGCCTATAGCCTTACTTTTTGGCTAAAATTGGGCAGTTTTTTATCAGTTAAAATGTTGGGTAAAAAGGCAAGCCTATAGCCTTACTTTTTGGCTAAAATTGGACAGTTTTTTACGAGTTAAAATTTTCATTAAAAAGGCAAGCCTATAACCTTACTTTTTGGCAATTTTTCAGCAGTTTTTTACCAGTTCAAATTTTGGGTAAATTGAAAAGCCTATAACCTTACTTTATTGAAAACTTTGGGCAGTTTTAATCAGTTAAAATTTTGGGTAAAAAGGCAAGACTATATCCTTACTTTTTGGCTAAAATTGGGCAGTTTTTTATTAGTTCAAATTTTAGGTAAAATGGCAAGCCTATAGCCTTACTTTTTGGCTAAAATTGGGCAGTTTTTTACGAGTTAAAATTTTCGTTAAAAAGGCAAGCCTATAGCCTTACTTTTTAGCTAATTTTAGGCAGTTTTTGGCCAGTCTAAATTTTGGGTAAAAAGGCAAGCCAATCGCTTCACGTTTTGGCTAATTTTGGACCGTTTTTTATCAGTTCAAATTTTAGGTAAAAAGGCAAGCCTATAACCTTACTTTTAGGCTAATTTTGGGCAGTTTTTTATCAGTTCAACTTTTAGGTAAAAAGGCAAGCCTATAACCTTACTTTTAGGCTAATTTTGGACCGTTTTTTATCAGTTCAAATTTTAGGTAAAATGGCAAGCCTATAACCTTACTTTTAGGCTAATTTTGAGCAGTTTTTTATCAGTTCATATTTTAGGTAAAATGGCAAGCCTATAGCCTTACTTTTTGGCTAAAATTGGGCAGTTTTTCATCACTTAAAATTTTGGGTAAATTCAAAAGCCTATAACCTTACTTTTTTGAAAACTTTGGGCAGTTTTTATCAGTTAAAATTTTGGGTATAAAAGCAATGCTATAACCTTACTTTTTTGAAAATTTTGAGCAGTTTTAACCAGTTAAAATTTTGGGTAAAAAGGCAAGCCTATAACCTTACTTTTTGGCAATTTTTGTGCAGTTTTTTTATCAGTTCAAATTTTGGGTAAAAGGCAAGACTATAGCCTTACTTTGTGGCTAAAATTGGGCAGTTTTTTATCAGTTAAAATTTTGAGTAAAAAGGCAAGGCTATAGACTTACTTTTTTGAAAATTTTGAGCAGTTTTAACCAGTTAAAATGTTGGGTAAAAAGGCAAGCCTATAACCTTAATTTTTGGCAGTTTTTGTGCAGTTTTTTATCAGTTAAAATTTTGGGTAACAAGGCAAGCCTATAACCTTACTTCTAGGTTAATTTTGGGCAGTTTTTTATCAGTTCAAATTTTAGGTAAAATGGCAAGCCTATAGCCTTACTTTTTGGCTAAAATTGGGCAGTTTTTTATCAGTTAAAATGTTGGGTAAAAAGGCAAGCCTATAGCCTTACTTTTTGGCTAAAATTGGGCAGTTTTTCATCACTTAAAATTTTGGGTAAATTAAAAAGCCTATAACCTTACTTTTTTGAAAACTTTGGGCAGTTTTTATCAGTTAAAATTTTGGGTAAAAAAGCAATGCTATAACCTTACTTTTTTGAAAATTTTGAGCAGTTTTTTATCAGTTCATATTTTGGGTAAAAGGGCAAGGCTATAGCCTTACTTTTTGGCTAAAATTGGGCAGTTTTTTACGAGTTAAAATTTTCGTTAAAAAGGCAAGCCTATAGCCTTACTTTTTAGCTAATTTTAGGCAGTTTTTGGCCAGTCTAAATTTTGGGTAAAAAGGCAAGCCTATTGCTTCACGTTTTGGCTAATTTTGGACCGTTTTTTATCAGTTCAATTTTTAGGTAAAAAGGCAAGCCTATAACCTTACTTTTAGGCTAATTATGGGCAGTTTTTTATCAGTTCAACTTTTAGGTAAAAAGGCAAGCCTATAACCTTACTTTTAGGCTAATTTTGGACCGTTTTTTATCAGTTCAAATTTTAGGTAAAAAGGCAAGCCTATAACCTTACTTTTAGGCTAATTTTGGGCAGTTTTTTATCAGTTCATATTTTAGGTAAAATGGCAAGCCTATAGCCTTACTTTTTGGCTAAAATTGGGCAGTTTTTTATCAGTTAAAATTTTGGGTAACAATGCAAGCCTATAACCTTACTTCTAGGTTAATTTTGGGCAGTTTTTTATCAGTTCAAATTTTAGGTAAAATGGCAAGCCTATAGCCTTACTTTTTGGCTAAAATTGGGCAGTTTTTTATCAGTTAAAATGTTGGATAAAAAGGCAAGCCTATAGCCTTACTTTTTGGCTAAAATTGGACAGTTTTTTACGAGTTAAAATTTTCATTAAAAAGGCAAGCCTATAGCCTTACTTTTTGGCTAATTTTGGGCAGTTTTTGGCCAGTTTAAATTTTGGGTAAAAAGGCAAGCCTATAACCTTACTTCTAGGTTAATTTTGGGCAGTTTTTTATCAGTTCAAATTTTAGGTAAAATGGCAAGCCTATAGCCTTACTTTTTGGCTAAAATTGGGCAGTTTTTTATCAGTTAAAATGTTGGATAAAAAGGCAAGCCTATAGCCTTACTTTTTGGCTAAAATTGGACAGTTTTTTACGAGTTAAAATTTTCATTAAAAAGGCAAGCCTATAAACTTACTTTTTGGCTAATTTTGGGCAGTTTTTGGCCAGTTTAAATTTTGGGTAAAAAGGCAAGCCTATTGCTTTACGTTTTGGCTAATTTTGGACCGTTTTTTACCAGTTTAAATTTTAGGTAAAAAGGCAAGCCTATAACCTTACTTTTAGGCTAATTTTGGGCAGTTTTTTATCAGTTCAAATTTTAGGTAAAAAAACAAGCCTATAACCTTAGTTTTAGGCTAATTTTGGGCAGTTTTTTATCAGTTCAAATTTAAGGTAAAATGGCAAGCCTATAGCCTTCTTTTTGGCAATTTTTGTGCAGTTTTTTACCAGTTCAAATTTTGGGTAAATTGAAAAGCCTATAACCTTACTTTATTGAAAACTTTGGGCGGTTTTAATCAGTTAAAATTTTAGGTAACAAGGCAAGACTATATCCTTACTTTTTGGCTAAAATTGGGCAGTTTTTTATTAGTTCAAATTTTAGGTAAAATGGCAAGCCTATAGCCTTACTTTTTGGCTAAAATTGGGCAGTTTTTTACGAGTTAAAATTTTCGTTAAAAAGGCAAGCCTATAGCCTTACTTTTTAGCTAATTTTAGGCAGTTTTTGGCCAGTCTAAATTTTGGGTAAAAAGGCAAGCCTATTGCTTCACGTTTTGGATAATTTTGGACCGTTTTTTATCAGTTAAAATTTTAGGTAAAAAGGCAAGACTATATCCTTACTTTTTGGCTAAAATTGGGCAGTTTTTTATTAGTTCAAATTTTAGGTAAAATGGCAAGCCTATAGCCTTACTTTTTGGCTAAAATTGGGCAGTTTTTTACGAGTTAAAATTTTCGTTAAAAAGGCAAGCCTATAGCCTTACTTTTTAGCTAATTTTAGGCAGTTTTTGGCCAGTCTAAATTTTGGGTAAAAAGGCAAGCCTATTGCTTCACGTTTTGGATAATTTTGGACCGTTTTTTATCAGTTCAAATTTTAGGTAAAAAGGCAAGCCTATAACCTTACTTTTAGGCTAATTTTGGGCAGTTTTTTATCAGTTCAACTTTTAGGTAAAAAGGCAAGCCTATAACCTTACTTTTAGGCTAATTTTGGACCGTTTTTTATCAGTTCAAATTTTAGGTAAAAAGGCAAGCCTATAACCTTACTTTTAGGCTAATTTTGGGCAGTTTTTTATCAGTTCATATTTTAGGTAAAATGGCAAGCCTATAGCCTTACTTTTTGGCTAAAATTGGGCAGTTTTTCATCACTTAAAATTTTGGGTAAATTCAAAAGCCTATAACCTTACTTTTTTGAAAACTTTGGGCAGTTTTTATCGGTTAAAATTTTGGGTAAAAAAGCAATGCTATAACCTTACTTTTTTGAAAATTTTGAGCAGTTTTAACCAGTTAAAATTTTGGGTAAAAAGGCAAGCCTATAACCTTACTTTTTGGCAATTTTTGTGCAGTTTTTTATCAGTTCAAATTTTGGGTAAAAGGCAAGACTATAGCCTTACTTTGTGGCTAAAATTGGGCAGTTTTTTATCAGTTAAAATTTTGAGTAAAAAGGCAAGGCTATAGACTTACTTTTTTGAAAATTTTGAGCAGTTTTAACCAGTTAAAATGTTGGGTAAAAAGGCAAGCCTATAACCTTAATTTTTGGCTAAAATTGGACAGTTTTTTACGAGTTAAAATTTTCATTAAAAAGGCAAGCCTATAGCCTTACTTTTTGGCTAATTTTGGGCAGTTTTTGGCCAGTTTAAATTTTGGGTAAAAAGGCAAGCCTATTGCTTTACGTTTTGGCTAATTTTGGACCGTTTTTTACCAGTTTAAATTTTAGGTAAAAAGGCAAGCCTATAACCTTACTTTTAGGCTAATTTTGGGCAGTTTTTTATCAGTTCAAATTTTAGGTAAAAAAACAAGCCTATAACCTTAGTTTTAGGCTAATTTTGGGCAGTTTTTTATCAGTTCAAATTTAAGGTAAAATGGCAAGCCTATAGCCTTCTTTTTGGCAATTTTTGTGCAGTTTTTTACCAGTTCAAATTTTGGGTAAATTGAAAAGCCTATAACCTTACTTTATTGAAAACTTTGGGCGGTTTTAATCAGTTAAAATTTTAGGTAACAAGGCAAGACTATATCCTTACTTTTTGGCTAAAATTGGGCAGTTTTTTATTAGTTCAAATTTTAGGTAAAATGGCAAGCCTATAGCCTTACTTTTTGGCTAAAATTGGGCAGTTTTTTACGAGTTAAAATTTTCGTTAAAAAGGCAAGCCTATAGCCTTACTTTTTAGCTAATTTTAGGCAGTTTTTGGCCAGTCTAAATTTTGGGTAAAAAGGCAAGCCTATTGCTTCACGTTTTGGATAATTTTGGACCGTTTTTTATCAGTTAAAATTTTAGGTAAAAAGGCAAGACTATATCCTTACTTTTTGGCTAAAATTGGGCAGTTTTTTATTAGTTCAAATTTTAGGTAAAATGGCAAGCCTATAGCCTTACTTTTTGGCTAAAATTGGGCAGTTTTTTACGAGTTAAAATTTTCGTTAAAAAGGCAAGCCTATAGCCTTACTTTTTAGCTAATTTTAGGCAGTTTTTGGCCAGTCTAAATTTTGGGTAAAAAGGCAAGCCTATTGCTTCACGTTTTGGATAATTTTGGACCGTTTTTTATCAGTTCAAATTTTAGGTAAAAAGGCAAGCCTATAACCTTACTTTTAGGCTAATTTTGGGCAGTTTTTTATCAGTTCAACTTTTAGGTAAAAAGGCAAGCCTATAACCTTACTTTTAGGCTAATTTTGGACCGTTTTTTATCAGTTCAAATTTTAGGTAAAAAGGCAAGCCTATAACCTTACTTTTAGGCTAATTTTGGGCAGTTTTTTATCAGTTCATATTTTAGGTAAAATGGCAAGCCTATAGCCTTACTTTTTGGCTAAAATTGGGCAGTTTTTCATCACTTAAAATTTTGGGTAAATTCAAAAGCCTATAACCTTACTTTTTTGAAAACTTTGGGCAGTTTTTATCGGTTAAAATTTTGGGTAAAAAAGCAATGCTATAACCTTACTTTTTTGAAAATTTTGAGCAGTTTTAACCAGTTAAAATTTTGGGTAAAAAGGCAAGCCTATAACCTTACTTTTTGGCAATTTTTGTGCAGTTTTTTATCAGTTCAAATTTTGGGTAAAAGGCAAGACTATAGCCTTACTTTGTGGCTAAAATTGGGCAGTTTTTTATCAGTTAAAATTTTGAGTAAAAAGGCAAGGCTATAGACTTACTTTTTTGAAAATTTTGAGCAGTTTTAACCAGTTAAAATGTTGGGTAAAAAGGCAAGCCTATAACCTTAATTTTTGGCTAAAATTGGACAGTTTTTTACGAGTTAAAATTTTCATTAAAAAGGCAAGCCTATAGCCTTACTTTTTGGCTAATTTTGGGCAGTTTTTGGCCAGTCTAAATGTTGGGTAAAAAGGCAAGCCTATAACCTTAATTTTTGGCAGTTTTTGTGCAGTTTTTTATCAGTTAAAATTTTGGGTAACAAGGCAAGCCTATAACCTTACTTCTAGGTTAATTTTGGGCAGTTTTTTATCAGTTCAAATTTTAGGTAAAATGGCAAGCCTATAGCCTTACTTTTTGGCTAAAATTGGGCAGTTTTTTATCAGTTAAAATGTTGGATACAAAGGCAAGCCTATAGCCTTACTTTTTGGCTAAAATTGGACAGTTTTTTACGAGTTAAAATTTTCATTAAAAAGGCAAGCCTATAGCCTTACTTTTTGGCTAATTTTGGGCAGTTTTTGGCCAGTCTAAATTTTGGGTAAAAAGGCAAGCCTATTGCTTTACGTTTTGGCTAATTTTGGACCGTTTTTTACCAGTTCAAATTTTAGGTAAAAAGGCAAGCCTATAACCTTACTTTTAGGCTAATTTTGGGCAGTTTTTTATCAGTTCAAATTTTAGGTAAAAAAACAAGCCTATAATCTTAGTTTTAGGCTAATGTTGTGCAGTTTTTTATCAGTTCAAATTTTGGGTAAAAGGCAACACTATAACCTTACTTTTTTGAAAACTTTGGGCAGTTTTTATCAGTTAAAATTTTGGGTAAAAAGGCAAGGCTATAATCTTACTTTTTTGAAAATTTTGAGCAGTTTTAACCAGTTAAAATTTTGGGTAAAAAGGCAAGCCTATAACCTTACTTTTTGGCAATTTTTGTGCAGTTTTTTATCAGTTCAAATTTTGGGTAAAAGGCAAGACTATAGCCTTACTTTGTGGCTAAAATTGGGCAGTTTTTTATCAGTTAAAAGTTTGAGTAAAAAGGCAAGGCTATAGACTTACTTTTTTGAAAATTTTGAGCAGTTTTAACCAGCTAAAATGTTGGGTAAAAAGGCAAGCCTTTAACCTTAATTTTTGGCAGTTTTTGTGCAGTTTTTTATCAGTTAAAATTTTGGGTAACAAGGCAAGCCTATAACCTTACTTCTAGGTTAATTTTGGGCAGTTTTTTATCAGTTCAAATTTTAGGTAAAAAGGCAAGCCTATAGCCTTACTTTTTGGCTAAAATTGGACAGTTTTTTACGAGTTAAAATTTTCATTAAAAAGGCAAGCCTATAGCCTTACTTTTTGGCAAATTTTGGGCAGTTTTTTTGGCCAGTCTAAATTTTGGGTAAAAAGGCAAGCCTATTGCTTTACGTTTTGGCTAATTTTGGACCGTTTTTTATCAGTTCAAATTTTAGGTAAAAAGGCAAGCCTATAACCTTACTTTTAGGGTAATTTTGGGCAGTTTTTTATCAGTTCAAATTTTAGGTAAAAAGGCAAGCCTATAACCTTACTTTTAGGCTAATTTTGGGCAGTTTTTGGCCAGTCTAAATTTTAGGTAAAAAGGCAAGCCTATAACCTTACTTTTAGGCTAATTTTGGGCAGTTTTTTATCAGTTCAAATTTTAGGTAAAATGGCAAGCCTATAACCTTACTTTTAGGCTAATTTTGGGCAGTTTTTTATCAGTTCAAATTTTGGGTAAAAAGGCAAGGCTATAACCTTACTTTTAGGCTAAAATTGGGCAGTCTTTTATCAGTTAAAATTTTAGGTAAAATGGCAAGCCTATAACCTTACTTTTTGGCAATTTTTAAGCAGTATTTTCTTAGTTAAAATTTTGGGTAAAAAGGCAAGCCTATAACCTTACTTTTAGGCTAATTTTGGGCAGTTTTTTATCAGTTCAAATTTTGGGTAAGAAGGTAAGCCTATAGCCTTACTATTTGGCTAAAATTGGGCAGTTTTTTATGAGTACAATTTTGGGTAAAAAGGCAAGCCTATTGCTTTACGTTTTGGCTAATTTTGGACCGTTTTTTATCAGTTAAAATTTTAGGTAAAAAGGCAAGCCTATAACCTTACTTTTAGGCTAATTTTGGGCAGTTTTTTATCAGTTCAAATTTTAGGTAAAAAGGCAAGCCTATAACCTTACTTTTAGGCTAATTTTGGGCAGTTTTTGGCCAGTCTAAATTTTAGGTAAAAAGGCAAGCCTATAACCTTACTTTTAGGCTAATTTTGGGCAGTTTTTTATCAGTTCAAATTTTAGGTAAAATGGCAAGCCTATAACCTTACTTTTAGGCTAATTTTGGGCAGTTTTTTATCAGTTCAAATTTTGGGTAAAAAGGCAAGGCTATAACCTTACTTTAACGTCTACCGGCTCCTTAAGTGAAGCTACCACCTTGAGTAAATTAACGTGCTAAGTTAGAGAGAACATTCGAGAAAAAACTCACGGGTTTGGCAGTAATTTGGGTCGTATCGAGTGATAATTAAATGTACATTTGCGGCTTAATTCATTTTTTCACACTTCTATTCAGTTTGTCATGATGCACGATATGTGCCCATGTGACTCAGTGTTCACAAATTGATATTGACTGCAGGAATCTTCAGCATTCATCATGACCTGGACTGTATCACAAGCCGCTTAACTAAATTAATACTGCTGCCATTGCAACAAGTGGCAGCCTTCCGCTCTTTGACTCTTGTGGTGCACTGAATGGGTGGTCTCTAATTGATTCTTCCTTGATCCTGTTTGTGATGCGCCTTCGCAAGCTTTGCCATTTATGACTTTCAGCTGAGCATTCTTTCTCTGCGTTTGGATTGCTTAATAACATTACATACTTTACACAACTTTACTTTAGATGGTACTTTTGGCGTTATCTTTTAAAGCGGACTAGGATGGGGGTGTATCGATACGACCAGTGGGAAGGGGAGAGGACGGACAGTCGGGATGGACGGGAGGGGGGGGGTTAGTGTTAACATGAACATTTATAGGGGAAGGGAGGGTGGGTCTAATTTTTTCGTCTTGTTGATCAGGATCCTGGTCTTAACTCCTGTGAACTACCTGATAGCATAGGGCGCATGGTTTTAAGATAGCGAGAGTGCAATTATCACGTGATAGAGCACTGTGAAATCACCGCATGACCGTGGCTGAAGAATACCGGGGGTAATTAGGCTGCAGGTCGCCTGGCCGTTAACGTACATTTACTCGGTAAATGTTGCATTAACGTCTACCGGCTCCTTAAGTGAAGCTACCACCTTGAGTAAATTAACGTGCTAAGTTAGAGAGAACATTCGAGAAAAAACTCACGGGTTTGGCAGTAATTTGGGTCGTATCGAGTGATAATTAAATGTACATTTGCGGCTTAATTCATTTTTTCACACTTCTATTCAGTTTGTCATGATGCACGATATGTGCCCATGTGACTCAGTGTTCACAAATTGATATTGACTGCAGGAATCTTCAGCATTCATCATGACCTGGACTGTATCACAAGCCGCTTAACTAAATTAATACTGCTGCCATTGCAACAAGTGGCAGCCTTCCGCCAAGATACGCCCAAACTGCCACCCAAATACTCAGGTAGTCAGGGGGGGCGTTGAGTTTCAATTTCGAATTTAATGCCCGTTACGTTACCAATTTCATGCTCCCACTTATGAGACTTCTCGGTCACATAATTTAACAGATTTTTCCATTTACATAATTTCATAATCACAACTACATATAATTTAACCGATTTTTCGTTATTCAGAATTTCGTAACCACACCGAGACTTCTCGGTCACAACATTTAGCAGATTTTTCTTTTTCATAATTTCATAATCACACCGAGACTTCTCGGTCACAACATTTAGCAGATTTTTCTTTTTCATAATTTCATAATCACACCGAGACTTCTCGGTCACAACATTTAGCAGATTTTTCTTTTTCATAATTTCATAATCACACCGAGACTTCTCGGTCACATAATTTAACAGATTTTTCTTTTTCATAATTTCATAATCACACCGAGACTTCTCGGTCATATTTTTTTTTTTTTTTTTTTTTTTTTTTTTTTTTTTTTTTTTTTTTATTTTTTGAACCGTAATTTTTGTTTTTTTTTATCTCCATTTTGTAACCGTAAGACCGCCACTGGCAAAGGCGATTGGACCCGCGAAATGACGACATTAACAATTTTCCACATAATAATAACGGGACTTCTTGGTAAGGCACTTCGGTTTTTTTTTTTTTTTTTTTTTTGTTTTGTTTTGTTACCTTAACTGTAACTGGCCAAGGCGGCGGAACCCCGTGAAATGACGAGAGGCAATGTGTTTACCAGACGATAAGTGTGATGTTCTCACGATGGTTGTGCTAGTAACGGCGGAATTGCGTCTATTGTTGTGGATGGCACGCGAATATAGTCTTCAAAACAATTGCTGGACCAGCGACCAAGGGCTTTAATCAGCCAGACGGGAGTTTGTTTACTTGCGGCCGACGTGGCGGCACCGATGCGAAAACTATTGACGAATAAGCACGTTTGTCATACGAAGAGGGTAATAATGATTTCAAAATGTCTGAGAGGGTTTGCCTTGTTAAATAAGAACCGTAAGAGAACGAGAATAATGGAGCGTTTGGATTGTGGCAGTTTTGCAAGTGCTCGAGCACCGCGCGATAAGGACATACCGATTTCCCTGAAGCGGCAAGCCGTACTTCGAAACCTTTGCGAAATTGGACAGTTTTTGAGGACTTAAGGTGTAAAACTACTAAATGGGGTGATGCTGCTGCTTCCTTTACAAGAAGGGTTGAATTTTGATTAAATGTAGACTGACTCGCCGCACAAAAGTCGGAAGCTCGTAGGACGCCGAAAAACGCTGTTGTGAGAGCCGCCCATAACATTGTCTGGTCTCGAGTGCTAAACGGTGAGGAACGTAATGCGCGTTTTAATGTTTCGAGAAGAGCTAAGGTAATAAATTTACGTTTCGCATTTGATCTCGCTCCTTTGACCCTTTTCACACCTCTTAACAACAATTTTAGGCGATGCATTTCTGGTGCTGGTGAAAGGCCTAGTTCGACTTGCGCTAAGTGTAACGATGAGAGATAGGTGCGAATCGATGCGTAGCTGATGCTTTTAGCTAAGGATGTTGTAAATAGGTGCAGAGTATCCTAGCAAAGGGGGTATGGCGAAAACTGAAGCGGGCACAGAAGGACATGTAAACACGTTGACCCTGGCTGTAGGTTTTACGTGACCCCTTAGATATAGCCTGTGATTGTGGGTGCTTGAGCTCCCTTTTCAGACATTCCAGGCAGCTGTAAACGAGATAATGCATCAGCAACAGCGTTATTTGTACCTTTAATATGTGAGACATTAACAGTGAAGTTATTTTGCGCGGCTAGAAAGAACAATTGCGTATAAGTGCCATAATTTTGGGGCATTTTGAAGTACCAGTTCTCCAAATATTAGTTACGGTAATGTTGTCGCAGTGGAATAGCAAGCGTTTCTGGCTAAATTCTTTTGACCATGGGAAACAGGCTAAATAAATTGGAAATAGCTCTTTCCATTGGATAGAGGTTGATGTAAACTGGGCTGGCCAAGGATTTGCTACCCATTTACCATTGAAATAAATGCTAAAACCTGCTTGGCCGGAGGCATCTGTAAAAAGGTTTATATGCGGGCTAAGAGTCACATTAGGATCTAGGATTTTATGTCTTCCGTTCCACAAGGGTAGGACTGATAACCACCAATTGATATCTTCTCTTGCTTCAGAGTTTAAAGGAGATATGGTGCGATAGCTTATCCACTGTTGTTGATAAATTGATGAGGCGACGCAAAAATGTTCTACCCGAGGGGGTGATCTTTGAAGCGAATGATAATTTGCCAATTAGGGATGAAAGCTTTCGTTTTGTAATTTTCTTTTTGGCCTTATAAGTTTCAAGAAGAACATTTAAGTCCTTAATTTTATCTTCCGGTAAACGCAATTCCATTTTGTTAGTGTCGATCACTATCCCCAGGTATGTTATTATTTCGGTCGGGCCTATAACTTTATCTGGAGCTAAAGGAATCCCAAGTTTGAAAACACATTCATAGCACAATCAAGATGCTCACTACAAGTCTTCCTTCTGGCCAGGCTCGCAAGGAAGTAATCATCTAAATAATTGGTACTGTTTACTATGTTGTAATTATTCTGTAAGAACCATAATACGGCATCTGCCAACTGCGTGAATCTGTTCACTGGCGAACGTAGGCCAAACGGTAAACAAAGGTCAACGAAATATAGGTTCGGAAAGGAAAAACCTAGCAAATGCCAGTCACTTTTACGGACGGGGCATAATCTAAAGGCACTTTTAATGTCTAGCTTCGCCATTAGATTACCCTGGCCTAGTTTTGCTACAATTTCGACGGCCTTGTCAAAATGGTTAAATTGTGCGGCGGATTCCGAGGATGGAATGAAGTCATTTATTGATTTACCGGCTCGTGAAGACAGATCAGTTATTGTTCTAAATTTGTTAGGTTCTTTCTTAGGAATAATGCCAATCGGCGAAGTACGAAAGTTCAGTAACGGTGGTTCCCGGAATGGGCCGGCGATGCGATCCTCTTGTAGTTCGATTAGAATGTTTTGACTTAGGGCGTCCGGGTAGTCATAAGCGGATTTTCAATTTTTAGAGATAAGTGTAAAGTGCGGGCTGGCATAACCAATGTTGGACCCATTTTGCAACGACGAAATTAATAGATCTCTACGATTACTGTACATCCCTTCTGCCGGGTCGAAGAGGGCGTTCGGGAGGAGAGAATTCAAATCCATGTACAGTTGATTTTTTTTATCACTTAATAATTTTTCAGAGACAGGTGGGAGAAGTGACAAGCTGCCTAAGGTTGACTGATGAGGTATGTTTGAATAAATAGATTGCATACCTGAACGCTGCTGATTTGAAGGCATAACTTCTTGTGAATGCGGAAATGGCGTTGGAGCCGTAGATATTGCCGTAGGGGCCATGAGTTGTGCGGACGCTAATTCTTCGCGAATAAGATTGCGTATCTCTTGGGCGTGTGGTAATGTTTGATGCGCTGCAAGTGATGGAGCGGACGGCGGTTGATGCTGGCGTCGAGACCGTTTAGGTGCTGGCTTCGATCGGACGTGTTCATCTTCGCTCTCAGATGAGCTGGCTGGTGACGAATCCTGGCTATGCCGAACGTCCTCTTCAGTCGAAGGGTGCAAATAGGCAAAAAAAAAAAAAACACGATCAATAAGAACGGCTTTTCTTTTCTTTTTTCAGTGGTCGGCAAACCGTAATCGACACAACGAAGTTTAAGGGCTTCTTTGGTCTTTCAAAACCATTCGAACCTAGTAAGCTGGCGATCTTTCTCCAGAATCTTTGCGCGGGCAGAAATTCTCTAATTTTTTCGTCTTGTTGATCAGGATCCTGGTCTTAACTCCTGTGAACTGCCTGATAGCATAGGGCGCATGGTTTTAAGATAGCGAGAGTGCAATTATCACGTGATAGAGCACTGTGAAATCACCGCATGACCGTGGCTGAAGAATACCGGGGGTAATTAGGCTGCAGGTCGCCTGGCCGTTAACGTACATTTACTCGGTAAATGTTGCATTTAGGCTAAAATTGGGCAGTCTTTTATCAGTTAAAATTTTAGGTAAAATGGCAAGCCTATAACCTTACTTTTTGGCAATTTTTAAGCAGTATTTTCTTAGTTAAAATTTTGGGTAAAAAGGCAAGCCTATAACCTTACTTTTAGGCTAATTTTGGGCAGTTTTTTATCAGTTCAAATTTTGGGTAAGAAGGTAAGCCTATAGCCTTACTATTTGGCTAAAATTGGGCAGTTTTTTATTAGTACAATTTTGGGTAAAAAGGTAAGCCTATAGTCTTACGTTTTGGCTAAAATTTGGCACTCTTTCATCCGTTAGAATTTTTGATTAAAAGGTAAGCCTATAACCTCACTTTTTGGCTAAATTTGAGCAGTATTTTTTAGTCAAAATTTTGTGTAAAAAGGCAATCCTGTAGCGTTACCTTTTGGCTAAAATTGGGCATTTTTTTGTCAGTTAAAATTTTGGTAGAAAGGCAAGCCTATAGGCTTCCTTTTTGACTAAACTATGTATTGCTGAAGAATTGAAGAAAAAGTGATATCCTTAGTGCTATTTTTGAGAAAATAATTCGGAGGGTACCTACTTTGGAGAACAAGGGAAGTTATAGGGTGGAAAAAAATTGGTTTGATTTTAGGTATGGAATTTGGAAATGATGGTCTTAAATTCATCGTATTACGAGGAAAAGGTAGAATGTGAAATAGGGGGGGGGGGGATTGAAAGCTATCATATCCTCGTTTTGAAAACAAGATTTCGTGGTAGAAATGGATATGCTTTTGGCTACTTTTGAATATTTACGTATTTAATTCATAACATTACATTACATCGCTTGTTACACATCATACATGAAGGATATGTACCTCATATTTATATATTTATTCATCTAGCTTATAATCTATGGTGACGCAAATGCAAAAATTTAATAAACGTATAGAGATTGAAAAGTTGCTGCACATAAAATCATTAAAAAATCTAGAATCATGACTGCGGGGGGGGGGGCTGAGAAAGAGGTGAGGGGGCTTTAGCTTGCCATGGCTCCGGTTTGAAACGGTTCAAAGTTGAATTCCCGATTACGAAATATTGAGCAATTATTAGAAGCTTGCAATATTATTGGAACATATGAAAAGGAAAGGAAGAGGGAATCCATATCCTCAGGTTGTCAGGGGGGATGTTGAAAGAGGGTGTAAAGGGGCAGCTGCACCTGATCCTGGTCAACAAAGGATATGATGTTGGGCTAGCTGGGCAATTGCTGCACTCTTGTGATGAAGGGCCAATTCGTATTTGATGCCAATGAAACAGGGCTAAGAGTGACTGAGGTCCTCCGATGGACGTATCTAGCCCGCGCGGGTTTGCAATGGGGGATGAGGGAGAGAAGGGGGGGGGAGAAGGGATATAGGCTTAAGTACCGGTGCATTGCGAGTCTTAATGATACGAAATCAAACTAGAAACAACGATTACGTTTTATCAAAGATCCACATTGACTATTTCAATTAAAAATTACAGCACGTTCCATGCTAATAAATAAGGCTAATAATATTGTACATGGATCTCCAATAAATTAAAGGAACTGACAATTTATATCTCTCTCCATTGGAACATATTGATGATCAGGAAAAACAATGATGGTAACAGGATGCAGATTATGTATGTAAGCCTCAAACGGATATAAGCCACAAACAGCAAGTTATGGGCAAATCTTTAAAAAGATTTCGCGAGGACGAGACGTGCAATCTAAAAACATTTGTTTTGCGCCAAGCGCAATTGATTGCGATCGGAGATGCGATGTTACGTAACACTGCCGCAGAACATGTTGTGTTAAATACTGCACTAGCATTGAGTAATACTAGGAAATAGGAAAACAATTATTTGCAGTTTTGCTTGTGACCAAAATGCTTGTACCAGATTTATTTTTAGGTTTTTTGATCTATTTCTAGAAATAGACTTTTTCCCTTCAAATGCAGCTCTAACCTTGGGCAAAAATTTCCAAAACACACATCTTATTCTTTATATCTTCATATGGCATGTTCCTGAGTTAATTTTTGATGGGGCTTTCTTAATTTTTAGTAGCTTAATCTAAAATGTTGCTGTTTATATAGCTATACAATTACCTTGATAACCGTTTATATGACTTTTTCTTAGTAGAACAGCTTTAAGAAAGCCACTGAACCGAACAATATCTTCAAATTTTGCAGAATAACACCATTATAGAATCGCCTCGTTTGTAGTTATATCATGATCTCCTTTTGAATCCATCACATGTTGATTATGATGAATCGTAAAATCATTTTATCGTTAGAATCCTCGTTAATCTGATAAAATCCGGGTTTTTACTACAATCGAGATTACTAATCTAACGTGATCACAAATACATTAGAGCAAAATCCCAGTTAATTTGCATGAAATACTAATCGCATTTCGATGAACTAAAAGCGTTCCCGTTTCTCTTTAGGATGTGCATTGCAGCCGTGTCTGCCTTGCCAACAAGGCCAAATCACTCACAAATTCGTCTGCGGCAAATGCTGAATTAACCATCGGCAATAAAACTGTCTATTTTAGCAATTAACAATAAAAATACCGTACGGCATTATGCAGCATTCTACCATGTTCGTTTTGCCTCGTTGTGGTTACGAAAACACCACTGAAAAGAGGCTGCATGACTTGTAGCCATGACGATGGGGTTAAGGCTCCGCTTTGATAGTGTCTGCAAAGACATTCTCATATAGCAATTACCGTTATCATAACAGGCTATCTGAAAATTAACAGCAAAGTTGTCAGTGTCCAGAATAAGAACTGAAAAGTTCGTTGATTAATTGTTGAGCCAGCGCTTGTTCTTTGCTTTTTATTTACACTTGGGATAATATTACTTGTATCAGTTTCTTGTTTTCTTGTCGCCATGGTGACATCGTCTCCTTTCGTAGATGCCTCGGTGATACCTGGGTATAGAAAATAAGTTGTTGACACCCGGTGTAAATGAAAGCTAAATGTGAAACTTAAAGGCAAATGATGTAATTCAGGGGGTATTGATTAAGGGAATCTCCTTCGATATTGGTTAGCTAAGACAAGGATTATTGCATTGTTCCTGGTCCTCTTTAGATTCATGGTAATTGTGATCTCTGCCTTTATTAATCGTGACGATAACTTTTTCTTGCAAGTTGTTGCACTATGGTTCCAACGATGTGCTGCCAAAAACTAAGGATACGCCTATGACGAGAGGCTGTTAGGCGCAGAGAAGCGTCCCTTTGCGAGGAGTATGACGACATAGCATAGCTTAATTCGCAACAGGAACGACTCTATGCTTTGTGCAAGAACTGATATAGTGTTGACTGGTTCCAACGGAAGAAGAGTAGCACGAATGCACCAAAGACTTAAGTAAACCTGTCTTAAGTTGAGAGGTCATAACACATGGCTATTGACAGAGTTAGGCCTGTTTTTGTTACTTTTAAATCATTGAAACAAAAACATGGACGTAAACTGTTTTCTCTTGATGATAAAAACTCTTACCTGGCGTTGTTGGAATGTACACTGTTTTAACCCGAATTCGTTTCGTTCTTGGCCCAGCTCCGTACTGATTCCTGGCAGCTAATTGAAATATATACACAGTTCCGGACTTCAAATTGCTAACAGGGATCTCTTTCTCGGCCTTGGTGCTATCGACAGTAAAATTCGCCATTGTCACATTATTCTCAGACCTGTAGTATACCTAGAACAAGGGAATATTCGAATTAGTTGCTAACAAGACTTATGAGGACGAAGAAATTTTAATTGCTTTATTTTTCTCTTTATGGAACTTGGACTATTATGATGGATATATGGATAAGAACTGATGTATGAAGTGTTTATTTTTTCACCGTACATAATTCATTTTTGTCTTTCTTTGCCTTCAAAAAGCTATCATTTACAATTCACATTACTGAATATATAAGTATATCTCTCTACATTCATATATGTTTTTCGGTTTGTAAATCAATCGTGCAAGTGATGTAAGATTAATATATTATACCTTGTAACCTAAAATTGATGGATCATTGACAGTGCTCCACCGCAGCACAACTGTGCTCTCGCCAACTGCTGTTATTTTGAAACCGTCTGGCACCGTGGTCGGAACTACAGAGAGAAGGACATGAATAATGGTAAGAAAAGTTCGTTCGAATTGTGGGATGTTCAAATTATGCAAAATTCGAATTATTAAAAGTTCTTAATATTGAAAGGTAAAAATATCAAAAGTTTGAATTCAGGAAAGTTCGAATAATTGAAAGTTTGAATTATGGAAAATTCGAATTGCAAGAGTTCGAAAAAAACAGAAATAAGTCATAAAAATCAAAGACATACGCCACGTGAAATCAAAATTCTCCTTCTTATATCTCCCGATTCCTGCTTTCGTCTTCGCAGCGACACTAAATTCATACAACGCAGCGGGTTTTAACTTATCAACTATGGTCCATCGCTGTTGACCTTTGACCTCTAAATTCTGGACTTTGTTCCCTGGCAGTTCTTTGTATTTTACGGAATATCCAATGACAATGCCGTTCGTTTTGACTGGATCAGTCCATGACATATTAACCAGACCCATCTCTGCATCTTGGAACGTGACTGACGTAGGTTTATCTGGCGTGTCCTCTGGTGTAATATACGGGCCAGCAATGTTACTTCCCGGACCATCACCTTCACTATTATAAGCGACCACTTGGAACAGGTATGAGGTGTGAGGATCGAGTTGAACCTGTGTTTTGTTGGCTCTTGTTGTTTTAAAAATTGCATCCGTGGATTTCTTGCGCCAACTTCCACGCCAAAAGAATAACTGTTAAGTAATAAAAGAAGAAATTAATACATTTTATCTTAGTTTAAGAATTATTGTAAATGAAATAGAAAATGAAATATGAATAAATATACATTAAAAAAATGAAATATGCCGAGGCCAAGTTCGAATTCAAATTCCTAGACCATTTTAGGTTAAATTACAGCATTCGTTTCTTTTCTTTCGAATTTGACAATTACGCTTAAATTATTGATAATTTCAAGGTTTCGCCTCACTTCTGCGGCTTCATAAACAACAGATGGAAGAAAAAAACATTCAAAACATCTTACTTTATAACCAAGGAATTTCCCTCGCATTATCTTGCGGTCAGTTTTGACACCTCTCCACCACGCGATGGCTGTCCTTGATGACGTAATCTGCACCTGGAGATCTTTTGGCACTCCCAATGGACCTTCACAGAAAGATAAACAGGGTAAGAGAAAATTGGGACATGATTTAAAATATGATGAGCTACTGTGTAAATTCATCTTAGTGTCTATAAAACAATCATACGCTCGGGGAACATGCGGTAAACAGCTGTAAAAAGTGAGTAGAAAAAACAACTATTTTCTAGTAATTCCAATTCATTGATAGAATGTGGTAGCATCAAATTGTGGTTTAGGAATCGCGGCTTTAACGATCAGATATGTCATTGCCCATGGGAGATCCAGAGATCAGGAGAGTTAACAATAATAGGCATAGAGTATTTTGCGAATGAAGAGCCCTTTCGGTAACTCTGCCTTTAATTGAAATCTGACACGACCTTTCGGTTTAACATAAACTAAGTCGATAAAAACCTAAACACAGCCGTTGATCAAAGAAGCCAGTAAAATAAGCAAGACATAGTAATTTATCGAAATATCAACTATGAAATTGTACACATTTATGGACTTATTAGGTAGAAAGTCCGCCTGGCTTTTTGTTCCTAATCCTGTTACTCTCGTTTAGCGGTTTTGTAAACAAAGTTAGGATTACACGATTGAGCCAGTACTTTTGTTAAGAAAGTGGCGAGAGCTGAACGTCATATCAATGAAACTAAAAGGATTAGTGAACGTCCTGCCAAGATTTAGTAAATCTTCTAGCAAGATGGTTAATGCAAATGGGACTTGCTCAAATAAGTGGGAAAACAGCGAACTGTAAATAAGCTTACCAAAAACTCACAAGAAGCTACAGGAAACGGGGAAAAAGTGACCAAACTAATGATCTAGAATTCTAAAAAGTTGTGGATGGGTCAGTAACTTTTGGGCGGCCTAAAAGCGTTACTCAATTCATTTCTTTGTCTTCTATTTTCATGACGTCTATTGGCTAATACTTTGTAATAGCTAATGTACCCCTACCATCACTCCTCGGAGCGCTGCCTTACAATCCTTTTATAGACTGATAATGGACACTCTGATTACGATTAGGGAGGGGCAAATTTATCAAAAGTAAATTCCTAGACCACCGTCTACTTTGTAAGATTAACATACAGAGCCTAATTGAATCCAGATCTTCCGGGAGTTACAGTTGCCAGTTCCACCAATCGCAACGATGATTACAAAGATTACAAGGATTACAACGCTACAGATTCAGGATTAGAAACGGATGAAACTAGATGTAACTCACGTCGCTCGCCCGTGAAACCAGTCACCATCGGGCTCAGCGGACCAACTCCAAAATCGTTACCGGCCTGGATCCGGAATTCATACTGAACGTAGTATTCTGCACCACGTACGACCAGAGATGAGCCAAATCTGACTTGGTCCATTTGCATTCGTGATGTAGAAGTACCACTTTGTCGATGGAACACATTGTAGTAAATGTTGGGTCCATTTTGATCAATGCTTGTCAATGGCTACGGAAGATATGGTTTTCTTTAAACATTGCAAGAAGGGAAAAAACATCACTTGGAAATCTTATGATTAGACCCTCCTATTTCAAAAGCTTCTCTAATAACTCGAAAAACAACATTAGTTGCAGTATTGTCATCGCTAAAAATATCAAATCAACGCAAATCAAATTCAAAACCAAGCATATTGAAAAGACTATTTTCGCCCGACACTCTTCACCAAATGAAACAACTGCTAGAGTATGTTTTCTCAATTGGATTTTTCAACCAAGGGAAGAATGAATGAGCTCCGATTGGGCAAAACAATTAGCCAATCACATGCTTTATTTCTATTCTCACGTAGTGAAAACCTGTTTGGTGCCAAATTTGTAAACACTTTTCTTACCTTCCATGAAATTCTGATCTCAGTTGGCCCAGTTCCAACTCCTTTGATTTCTGTAGGATACTTTGAAGGGGCTGAAAATGAGATATATCAGTGAGTATGGTGCATTATATTAATGGGTTGAATATTATGGTATCTACTTATGTATTGCTTGAATTACACTATAGTGTACTGTACTGTACTGTACTGTACTGTACTGTACTGTACTGTACTGTACTGTACTGTACTGTACTGTACTGTACTGTACTGTACTGTAATGTATTATACTGTTCTATACTGTACTATAATGTATTGTACTGTAATGTACTGTAATGAAGTGTACTGTACTGTACTATACTCTAATGTACTGTAATATAGTGTACTGTACTGCACTGTTCTGTACCGTACTGTAGTATAGTGTAGTGTAGTGTAGTGTACTGTACTGTATTGCACTTCACTTTACTGTACTATCAGTATTATTCTGTACCGCCTTATTCCATTATATCGCAACCAACCTGAGGGTGAACTTTTCAACCATGGAAATGTTTCCATACTTGGTGTACTATTTCCAACTCCATTTTCCGACACGACTCTAAATCGATACGAGGCCCATGGTGAAAGCGAGACTTCTACACTATCACGTGACTTGATGTTTGTTTTTGTTATCATGTGATACCATTTTGTCTTCTCATATTGCGTCCGGTAAAACACGTGTACCTTCGTGACCGGACTGTAATTGTCCCGTCCGAGCGTCCATGAGACGCGGACTTTGTTGTCCTTGAAATCACTGGTCGAGACTTCAGTAGGACGGCCTGGAACGCCTAAAGTAGAAAAAGAGTAACAAGATACAATATAAACCTAAATACATTTATTCGAATATGTAAAAAGGCATATGTACCACATCTAGCAAAAATATTAATATCTGGTTTGTATAGAACAAAAAGCATAGAAAAACGATAAAATATGATAATTTAAAACTGCGAACTGCTGAGCAATGCGGCCTAAACAAGCTTTCAAGGAAGCCCGGGGCTAGTTAAAATTTTCTGGGGGGAACTAAATTCCAAAATTATTACAACATGTTGTTTTTTATTATTCCTTCTGTCTTATCATTTTGTTTGTTTGTAAGACCCCCTAGCCCCCTTCTAGCCTCAGGATTGCTTTCAAGCGAGAAAGGTAGGTAACTGCAGGCTTTGCCCTGTAGTATGTGAATGGCAGAGGGCTAATCTGTGATGGCATGAGGGGCATTTGGTCGATGTGGATAGAAATGTCCGCAGATGGTGTGAGTCTGGAAGCAATTTGGACTGTTGTCATGGTAAATTTTAATGAAATTGTATGAGATATTAGTGATCAAGAAGCTCAGTGACTCTCACGACCACGCCCTTCTTCAAGCCACACCCGAAAGAGCCCAACTAAGTTCTCCATGGCCGGTGAGCAATTCTAAGCCAGTCTGCCATTGGTTGGCATGATAAATTTGATAAAAAGGTTATCATTATATTCATCAGATTCAGATTTTGAGCGCGTTTGTAGGCGTCATAGTCCAAGCTTTGACAAGAAAATTCAATGGAAAACGACGAGGAGAGAACTAAGCTGCATGAAATAAGGCTTGGAAAAGCAAAAGAATTTCCCTATTAGACTGTTTTCAGAAATCAGAGTGCTTTTCGCTGTAAGATCCTTTAGACATGTCTGGAATGATAAACTTAGGGATGTAAAATTGAGAAAGATTGAGAACAATTTTGAGGATGTTTTGAAATTACGTAAAATCTAACAGACTATCATTGATTCCTATTCGCCGTGCAGAAAATTCCAATCTCTATGTTTTCAGGCTACTTTTGAAATTAAGATGGATAAACCTTTCTTGTTTTGTCAAAGCAGAACACTCTTTTCAAGGCTTCTGACGAATCACACCAAATGCCATGCATTGAAGAACTGCAAGGTTGCAATGCTAAAATGCGTCAAAGACATCATCGGGAAGTCTTTGAACTACAATCTTAGTCGATAAGACGGGTAAACTGAAGTCCTAATTGATAAAGCAGCCCATTTTAAAAGAATCCGCTGCATTTCCCGATCGCTTCCTTATTTTGCTCGAAGGGATAACTCGCCGGAGAAAATAGGAAGCTTTGTACTCAAAGATCTTGGGAAAATCAGTCGAAATCTGTAAGACCTAGAAAAATTTTGGATTAAGGGGCTTTGTAAAAACCACACTCCAAAGATCTTTAAACAAACTATCGGGCAAGATTGAGAATAACGTGATTTAAGTATAGGCAAACAGCGCATCTTTGAGGTGAGAAAAGATACACTTAAAGTGTATGGATGGTACATCCCATGGTTTATCCATCGCTGGATATTTCGCTCGCTTTACCTATTCACGTTTTCGTGGCTAATTTTTTACTTAGGCACAGTGATACCAGAATATACATGTTTTTCGTTAAAAGAAAGTGGTTTATATAAAAGAAGCATTCAGCTTCTCAAAAAATTGAGGGAGAGGGGGAGTTCATCACTGAGTTCTCTAGCTTAAGAAGCGTTTAATTGTTTATTGTTGCAGAAACTACTATCGATTGAGTAGAAAAATTGTTGTTCTCAAATAATCTATTGCATAACTGGTGTTATTCTGCACAGAAATGTTTATAACTTCAAATTGCTTAACGCATTCAGGGCAAGAGTTTGAAAAACATAACGGTAACACAATCACTAGCTGGAGGAAGGTCCATGGAAAATAATAGGAACTCCTATGCCACACCCAAGCCATGCCTATTTTCTATTGTCTTGTGAGGAAGGTTTGCCTCACGGTATGTTTTTGTACGGAGGAAGGTAAACAGTATTTTTGGACTTTGCTTGTGGCATTGGGATATTTCCCTTGGCCAAATTCTACTCCTGCCATCTTCTGGCGGGATAATTTTTATACAGCTTCTTTCCGTCGTTTGAAGACATTAAGATTGCCGCTAACTAACAGTAGCTTGCATATGTTGCTGTCGACACTGCACAAAACTGGGTCAAATTGCGAATCGTTGATGATAACAATCATTTTTGGATGGGAAAAAACAGCCTGAGAGCATGATGGTTTTAAATTTCTTTAAAATGGATGCTCAACTGCGAAGATTTCAGGCGATTACGGGCTGAACTAGCAGCCGATTTCCGATGACCTGACGAGCTTTTGCCTAGATGCTGAATTCGCACTACGATCATCTGGCAAAATCCGGATTAACCTTGCATGATAATCCTTCAGAGTTGAATAGCACGACAAATGAGAACGGATTAAAGATTCGATTGGACCTAATCCAGCCATAGGTGTCATCTTAAATCGTCGAGGATAACTGTCCATTCAGCTTGGTTTTTAAACAGATACCGACGGTGAGTAAAATGGCCCACTTGAAAACACGGAACCAATATCATAGCAGAATGTGGCGTTTGAATGAAACCGAAAGTCTTCTGCGTACAAGAACGGAATGGAGAACCAGGGATGCAAGGGAAGGACTTCAAGGATTCAAGGATGCACTACTGTTGTAGAAATGACTTCCCATTCCAGTTGGGAAGATATCTGTATTTAAATGTTTCAGAACTTAACAGGAGACATGAGGGGCAACTAGCTCAAATCCTATTGCCCAAGTCCGTCAACTTAGGTGAAAATATAACGCATGCGTTATTTAATCTTGACGTTCTATGTTTTATAAATAGGCAGCTGAAAATGGCCTACATGCAACTGTGATTCAAGCACCAGTCAGACAGCGGTGCAGCGATTCAAGCTGACGAAAAAAGATTGTTTTCATAACATGCTCCTGCTATAGTCATTAGTCTATTAAATAAATTCATTGACCGCAAGTTTTATTGCGAATTCTAAAAATGCGATGAATTAGCGCAGATGCTACTTGTTTTTAAATATTTCCTAATTGTTTGCATTCAGCCTAATCAAACAGCTTTAGCTTAATCAACTCATGAAAAGCGGATCCCCGCCAAGCCACAAACCAGTCTGCTCAATACCGACAGGAGATGCCTACTGTTATTAATACGAGTGCAGAAAAACGCGGGTACCTCGCGGGATAAACGCGGCTGTGGTGAGATCCCTGGTCCATGAGCGGCCACAAGAAAGAACGATAAAAACCTGGAATGTTTTTGAAATCTGGGTTTTCTTGGCAGCAAGATTCTGCTTCCGGTGCAAAAAGTAATCCAGTCTATAAACTTTGATTCCTAGCAATCCTGATTGATTTGGTATCGCAGAATCGCGCGGGGGAACACGCAGTTTAAATTGACGTTATCTATTGTGGCTAATTATTTTATTTTGTCTTGTTTAGTTGCGTTTTTATGAGGAAGGAAGTCCCTTGTTAGCTATTATAAACCAAAGCATTATCATCGATTTTGCTAGCGAATGTAAACAAATAAGCGAGTGACCTTCACAAAAGTGCTCCGAGTAAAAACAGCTTAGTTTCATACCTGCGCTAACGGTACTAAAAATGACTTATAATAAAAATAAATCCCTTTATTTCATTTACTATTTATAAATATATTTACACAACAATTTGGCGAGGACGCCATTCACACGGCGACCCATCTGGATTAGGATTGCCATTCCACGGATTCCCACGATTCCCAGGACATCACCATTCGCGAGGTAAACGCGGGAATTCGCGGGTATGGCCATTGTTTTACGAATTGAATGAGCCTGGGCGGGGACGCATTCTAATCATACCATCTATGGCAGGATACCTAATCGTAAATAGGATTAATCCTAATCCAATTATAAATGAAATTGCTACAATTTTCCTACCCTTTTGCCATGTACTGTCAGATGGAACCGGTGTGTCTGTCGGCGCGGTTATAGGTGGTAATGTATTACCGTGGTCGATCGATGGCTCTGGCCCACCGGAACCTAAGAAGGTCAGAGAAGTTGAGTTAGAGAACTCTCAACAATTTACAAACTTTTCAACCGTCCTAACCCCTTTTAGCCATTATCTGGAGTTTATGATTCGCCACACTGGTGTATTTAGCACGCTCGCGATGGTTGTACTCGACGAAACGAGAGTTTAACTGGCAAACGTTATATGTTATTTGTTAGTAAATTAGTTCGTTAGCCAATTCTACGACACACAAAACAGACTGTACTCACGGTCGTCATTAGGCAGCTACTGTTTGGCTCTTCTTTTGCAAAAAAAGCAACAAATTCATTTTCAAAGTCGATTTGCCAGACTTGTCAACTCAAAGTTCGCAACGACTCATTTTCGGGTATCCTTTGCCCGAATTAACCTGCTCTTTTCGACTTTTGCGAAACATATGGCGCAGCTTCGATTCATCTGCCATCCACGAATTTAGCAGGTCTTGACAAAGCCATCAATTTAACATCAATGAACTCTAAATTTGAACGCATAGCCGTGACGAACCACGAACGAAACCAAAAAGTACAAAACGGAAAAGGATGAAACTCGACAATTTTTTTCTGCTAGCGATGAAAACATGAGTTATCTTTAGCCATAGTGTTAATGGTTAGAGATTACGCTTTTTCTTCGAACTTCCTAAAGGCATTTAAGAAGCTAAGATCCTTACTGGATTAAGTTCATATCCACTAGCTTAGTCGGTGTTGTTTGTTTTAGAAAAGGTACGTTCGGATCTTCAAAGTGTTCGCTTGATCATAAGGTTCCAGGCTATGCCCTTTCTATAACCGACCAAGACACGATCATTTAAATTTCCAGTCACCGTGGTTTAATAATCATCAGATTTGAATACTAGATATCTCGGACTTTAATCCTCTCTCCTTCGAAGACATCAATGAGTGGAGGTGGAAAGAGAACCTTATAGAAACTTCCATTATATCACGGACTTTCCCCAAGCAGCATAAGCCATTGTCATAAAAGCATGTAGGGGGCACACATTACTAGCAACATTTCTCTTATGATGTTATACCACCAACAGTTCTTTTTCTTCAGTGTTCTTTTTATAGCTTTCCTCGTGTCTCATCCGCCTTGTAAGCCAAGCTAATCGTCCATGAAGATATCTCTCGTCTATAGTATCTCCAACTGCCTTAGGCTCTACGTGTTTTGCTATTTTTCCTCCAGCGAATCTCGTAATCAAGGCCGCCTGTTTGAAACCGGTGCCCCGGCCGATGAACCTGCATCACAACAAGGATTAAAGCAAGAAATCCGAGATTGCGGAATCCTGACAGCAATCTGTTTCTAGCTATGATTCGAATCCGTTGGAAGGTCACGTGGCTTTGTCGACAGTTCTCCTCATATTAGCATAACATGATATTGAAGAGATAGGATTAAGGGGTTAGCGGTGTAATGGCTGTATAATGGAGGAAGAACAGTGAATCAGATGCCCATTTCACTTTACAATATTAAATTTAGTGAGCCTTTATTTTGAAAATTGGCTCAAAGAAAAAACGGATCATGTGAAAACAATGCAGTTTTTCATGACGGAGTAAGCCAAATCAGAATTGCCACGGGTCAAACTTCGAGTTGAAAGAAACATTGTTATTGTTATCGTCTGATTGAACCAGGCAAAACATTTCTCTTTGAAGGAGCACCGTACCTAGTCTTGTTCAAGGGGGGTCAAAACACATTCGCCAAAACAAGGTCAGAATTGCCAATATTAAAAAGACAAAGGGACCTGCGGAACCTAGGAATGAGGTTCTCAGAGAAGTGTCAAACCTAATTGTTTACAGCAAAAACGCGAAGTGCTTTCTTCGCATTGGGAAAATTATCCTAGAGTCAAGATAACATTGCGATAGCATGGCTGGCAGTCGGAAAAAAGATGCTGAAAATAGGAGAAATGACAATGCCAGCTCCCAACCACGCCTAAATGCTGTCTCTTTATAGAGAAAACCTGATCAAATCTCAACAGCAAGGCTAGAAGAAGTTCTAGTACTTCCCAGAAGTTTCATACCGTCATTAAGTTAGAAAGCATCGAGAGCATATTGACTTGTCGCAAGTTCAGTACGAAGTAATAAATGTGAATGCTTTCACGTTCTTTGTTAATCGAATCTAGCAAGAAACTCAGAATAACAGCTTCAACAGTCGTGTTTTACCAGCGAATCTAAATGCGATTGTAGGCAAAGACATGACAAAAATTGTATCCGAAATGTATTCTCCAGTCGGCCAAAGATCTGATCATTTTCTTCCTGAGTTTGTTATAAAAACAAACCATTCCTGGAAGTTTTCCAACACTGTGGATATCCCAAAACGCAAAGGTTCAAGTAAAAAAATTCGGAACCGTCTATCTATCCACCTATCTATCTATCTATCGATCTAATCGCTAAATGCATTAAGAAAAGATTCCTCCGAGACCAATCTACCAAATTAAGCCTGACATTGCTATCAACAGGCTAGTGCCAGCTAGTATCATCCTTGCAACTATCAAGCTCACAGCCAGGTAGAACGTGAATGCAGCTAGACGTTTGGGGAAAGGAAAGAGTGGAGTTGAGATTAAAAATAATGATAGCTTCCCAAGAGATGGCAGTCTAGAAAAGTCAACAATGCCGCCATGGTCTCAATATTTTAAGCCTCGTTACCGTTCTGCATCAGTCGGAGAGGAGGATAGACGAACATGGCTGCAAATTGCAGAAGGTATGGGACAAAAATGATTCAATGTGCAGCGTGTTCACGGAGGCAAACAGGCTGTTAGATGCCTTTGAAAGAGATTCGTAAAGAGTACTCGTAAAGAAAGATGGCACCCTACTGACAAGGAGTTAAGAACATAAGAGGGTTGCATTAAGTTCGAAAACAAGCGTCCAATTAAATCTATGGAAAGGGGGATGGAATTTGAAGATTAAGTGCTGATCGCTTAATCAGACGAAGCATTGCTGGGTAGGTTGGTGAAAATGCTGCTTAATAAGAAATTAATTGGAATTAATTTGCAGCTTATAAGAAACGAAATTGCTTGAATTCGAAGGAAAAAGAGGGAGAGCGGTCTCCAGCAACTTTGCACAATCGTGAAAATCCTTCGCGATCCTTTGGTAGTTTATAATTAAATATAGCAAACAATGGACTTTATTAATTCATAGACGGTTGGATTATGGTGTTAAACTCAAATTAAAGATCTCAGCACGGATTTTCTATTAGTTATGACAGCTTGTGGATGTGATTGTTTGCCATTGAAGTTTGCAGCAGGAAAGCGAGATGTGCTTGGTAAACATGATTCGCAAAACACGATGTACGTAAAACTGTTGTTGACCTCTACACTGGGTTGTGTTCAATCGATGATTCACGATTGCACGATTCCAATATACGATTCCTGGGATTGTATAGGGTTTATTGGCAGGTGGAATCTTGCGTTGAATCCTGACTATGATCTTACTCGCTTTGCATCGAAAGTTGAGGCATTCTCTTTGAAAAAAATCTCACCTCAACATAGTAGGCTTCATCCCCTGACCCATCTGAGGCGTTCTCCATCAAGACAAAGTTTTCCAGTTGTCGGGTAATCGATCACGTCGCACACGATTTGACGACAACAAGACAAATATGGCACCGAGTAGAATCTGACAAATAGCGTGGGGCCTGAAGATATGTTTTCATTCCATGTCATTTCTGGTTCTTGTCCCCTTGATTCTCTAAGAAGTGTCAGATAAAACTTTCTTTCGAACTGATATGGATATGACTTGATAATTCAACCACTGCGGTAGTCTCTTGCTGATTTGCTGTTTCTCTCCAATCTCATGCTACTCTTCAACCACAATATAATCGCTTAATCCACCAAGCGTTGCAGAAAATTTCAACTTTCCTCTTTTCATAATTTAGCCAGCAGTAATAGCAATTGTTAGGAAAGGAAAGAGATCGGTAAGAGAGAGGTTACAACATGGCGTTAAAATGTTCCCGTTTTGCTATCGGAGACCCACCTACGCATGCGTCATCGAATCATTCTTGGACACGCGAATAAAAATCAAATTGAGTGAACTCTAAGAATGAAGGAGGTAAGCATGGAACCTTGTATTTAATAAAGTGAAATTTAAGTTGATGGTAGTTGCAATAGGGTCGCCAAGGACCTTAGTAAGAAACCTCGTATTGAACAAAGTGAGAGTGAGGTTGATGAAAATGGTAACGGTTGCCAAGAATATTAGCAAGTAGCCACGTATTCAAAAAAGTGGAAATGAGGTTCATAAAGTTGCAACAGGGTCGCCAAGGACGTTAGCAAATAACCTCGTATTGAACAAAGTGATAATGAGGTCCATGGATGTTGCTTCGCGGTTGCCATTGTCAAAACATTGGGTTACATGGAGCATTTCAAAGCTTTTTTAAGGCACACGCGTCAGTATATGAGCCATGTCATCCGGTAACCTTGAGCTCAAATAGAGGATAGTGCCACGCGAAAGCCCACCAACTTCCTCTCTCTTTCCACTACCGTCACCAATTAGGTCAATCTTTTCTTTCATAGGAGATTTTATCGTTTAAAGGTGCGGCATATAGAAAAGATAAAGTGTTTAGCCTTGAGACAAGTTAAAATAACTGTTGAAATTCCACAGCAACAGATTAGAAACATAAAATTACATTAATTACGGTTAAATTGAAGTTGAATAAACTTAAGTATTTCGTTTAAGTACGACAATGCATTTTATTTTATCTTTTAAGAGGATTTGGTTACAAAATTATTTTGTAGATAAAATACGTGGATTAGAATTATGACGTCACTATGGCTCTTTTAAGATATCTGTTCTAGATTGAAAATTAAAGAGGCTGAAGTTTGTTTAACAGCATTCCACTCTGCATAGCATCCTTAAATCAGCTTTTGAAGAGCTTATCTTGAGCACATGACTTCAAGTTAAACAAATGATACTGTCTATAGCTTTCTTTAACCAATGAGACCTTCACGGAAAACGCGGAAAACGATCATAATGAGGCTTCAACTTTAAAGATAATTTGCAGACCAATGCCAGTCAACGGTGTTGAATCTACGGACCACAGAAACGCCGCTCTTGAAAGCAACGAGTCATCTTGGAATAGAGAGGTATACCAAGATAAGCTGATAAAAAGGTGTACAATTATTGATAGAGCCAGCACTGAACACATGAAAGACATCACATCGTGTTGATATCTGCAAATTACCCACAGATCTGAAGTGATCTCTCTTGAGAACTCCTTCCTTTATGATCAGATGACAGCAATATATCAATCTCTTTGGTCTTAAATTGCTTTGAAAAGTATTTAGAGCATTTTAACCGCTAAAAGTAAACTGCTCTGAACCATTTGACATCAAATCAGTCAATCAAACAATCAATCATCCTTTGTAGAAAGACTCCTCTTAAAAACTAATTTTACCAATTTGATTATCCATCAATTCATTTTATTTTTATGAGCTTCATTCTTTATTTCACAATGTATCAATAGCATGTAACAGTCATTTACTTTTACAAAAACTCAATTAAATTATTCTTATAGTATGTTTTTTAGTATTTACTTTACTGTCAGCTTTTCAACTGCCGTTTTGAAGAATGTGATATGAAACTCTCCATTGCTGTAACGGTAGCTATAACTTATTGATTTACAACAACAATATGAACCACGATAATTTTAAAACAAAGTTAATACTTCGTTCATCGGACGTTTTTTAGTGCTGCTAGAACTAGGTGATATTAGCAATCCCTTGAGGTGGCTGTGAGAAAGCCTGCTAAAAAGAATGGACTGCCAACCTCATCCAATGATGCCAAATTGTGTTTCCTTAGCAGCTCGATCAAATTCAAGCTCTTTTTAATGAAGGAAGAATACTATTCTAAATTCTGGCTGCAATCACATCGTGTGATGCCTGCTTAAGTCTGACTGCAGTGGATTTATAAAGCTGTGACCCTGCAATGTACCAGGCCTGTAAACATAGACCAATATTGACTGACGTTCATGACTGCGACTGTTCTTAGCTGCACGAATATTAGTGTTAGTGTTGCGCTTAAATGTTAGTAATTACGACTAGTGACGACAAATAAGCGAGTTAAAATTCGTCGAAATACACCAGAAGGTCGGCTAAATACACCAGTGATTACGCGATCGGCGCATTTCCATGTTCAAATTAGGCCTGTTGCGTTTGCCTTCCGCAAATTGCGATAAACTACGGCAACGAGAGCCTTCGAAATACGATTGGTTTCGAGACAAGGACGAAAAGCGCAACTGTGTCCAGTTCGTATAGGAAATCCGTAAATAAAGGGCATTGCCCATCTGACAGACATGGCTAAAAGGAGTAGGATGAGCAAGAAACAAAAAGCATTCGTTGGATTTGTTTTGAGCACATGATTAGACCATGTGATTTGCTATCAAATGCAGAAATGATCACATGATTGGTCGCTGATAATGACATATGATCATAATTAGATCACATGTTTACCTTTGAACTTTAAAACTTCAGTCAGTAACTTCTGTCAAAGAAGGCGAATGCTTTTTGCTTGTCAAATTTGCTAGTTTGATCTAAGCATAAATATGAAATAAGGAAAATAAACAAATTTATTCGAACATACAAACCTTTTGTTGAAAAATAGGCTCCAAGAACATGGCAAAAATCATTATTTACGTTGTAGTCCATTACCTCGTATAAAGACTTAATTCCTAGCACATGGTTAGCAGCATGCTTGTTTTCTTATACGAGAAGGTAATTTAAATAGAGCAAGCTTCGTATCTGTGTCAATGGCTACCTCTTGAGCTATCGGGTCATAGGGCAAAGGTCATAAGGGTTTCCTATCATAGGTCATAAGGTCAAACGACATCTAAATTAGGGCCATAGGGTCAAGGGACTATTAACAAGATCCCTTAATCGAACAAAATATTAGCTCATAATGAACCTTACGATTCCGTGTAATAGGAATATATCTTTATGCAGAGGCAATGAACACATCTTTCAAGTAAGATAAAAACCAGGTCACTACAAATCCTTGAAGCCAAGAACCCAAAAACCACAGAACCCATTCATTGCAGCATATAAACTGATAGGTCTGTTCGCAAATATAACATGTTCCGTGGCATGAAAAGGATTTGTAGAGCCCTGGATTAAAATCGATAAAGAATTAGAAACATTCACGATAAAATGTTTGTACAGTGTTTCAAATTCGAAACGTTATCCTAATAAGCAGTGCTCATATTCATTTGTGATGTGAGCATAGTTTGGGCAGCAGAAACAGAATTTTCGACAGTAAATGTTCCAAGTTCTTTTACGATTTTCAACCTCTCGCATCTTTCAATCATCATTCAACACTTCTTACGTCAAACAAACGCTTATTTCTAGTCAAGCTGTGCGAATTTGCCTTGGGAATAGTTTGGATCAGTGTTTACTCTTTCTTGAAATCTAAACTCTGTCGTCTGGTCCAAACAGCTTTCTTCTGTTCCATGTTTTATGACATCTCCATAATTCAATTGTCTTCTTCATATAGTCATCTTACTTCAGCTAGGCCAAACTATTGCTTAGCACACTTATTCTCACTTACTCACGTACTCACCAACTCACTCACATAAACAATATGATTGCAGCAACAGGCTACATTTGAGGAAGTCATTTGGAATTGTTGTTTTAGTGAATTTTGTAAGTCTAAATTGCCATATATCTGCGAGCAGATCATCCTCTAAGCTATTGGCTACGCGAGAAAGTTACGCTCAAGCATCGAGCCTCTCATTTTGTTGCATCGGTTTTGATATTTTCTGCTCCAAGTTTGATAAGGAGTCATCTATCATAAATTTGCAAGGTAAGCTAAACAATTAGCTATTTTTCCAGGCAGTTTAACAATTACAGTCGAACAAAGCAAATCTTAAAAATTGCTTGCATTTTGAAAGTAGTCAGGATGTTATTAGCGAATTCGAATAAAACAAGATTTTCTCAAGATTCAGAAATGACGATTCTTCAAACACTTGCAATTGATGTGTGTCGAAATTTAGATCTCACAACAAAATGAGAAAAAATAAACCTTAGCCATTTTGAATTACTTTTCGTCTAGCTGAGGAGGAAATGCTTGGTCTTAGCGAAATTAAATAGCTAGACGCACATTGAAAACCACACAAGAAGAAAATAGCGCCCATGATTGGTCGGTTTATCAAAACAAGTGAAAGCCTCAAATGAAACCTCGCTCAAATGCAGCCTTTATTTCATCCATAAAATGCACTCAAGATTGACAGATATAGATAATGAAATGACACTCACCAACAACTGTAAGATATGCCTCCGCAGTGTCAGTTGATCCAACGCTGCCTGTCGTCATTGCACTGCACGTGTACATACCAATGTCTGTCATCACTAAGTTTTTAATGTGTAGGACAGAGGTGCGCGATCCCTCTCTCACTGTATATATACGACTGTTTTCGACCAACGGCGAAAAGTTCCTTTTCCATCGAAAATAAACTTCGAGAACACTGGCAGTCTCAACTCCGCATGTTAAATTTACGTTAGTTCCCACTTTCGACGTCATCGCTTGCGGCGGTCGCGTAATTGCGATTTTCGCTAAAATGGGAACAGAGTAACACTTAAAAAAGTGCATCGTTGAAATTGAGAAAACGTGAAAAAGAAACTTTTTCAAAATATACTGAAACTTAAATAAATGTGTATTTCATTTGATATTTCCTTCAGGCTTTAATCGCTTAAGATATTGCATCAATTAAGGTTGCATATCTGTGTCAATTTATACGGCAACTGAAAAGAATTAAACTCTTATAACAATCTAACTGAATTCAAGCATATAATTTAGTTATGAAACGAAAATATTTGCAGCTGCAAATTTTCCCTCGTGGAATATTGTTTGTTTTTTCTTACATAATTAACTTATTATTAATTCATAGTAGAAATTGGCCTCAATACCATTAGTAAGCTAAATTCTTAATGATGCCAACTGAAATAAGATTGAAAAATTCATATCATAAACAGCTTTCTTGTTCTTAGAATGTCTGTAGTTAATAAATGACTGTTAAATATGCAAGTGTTATCTCGAGGGATTTCACATCGCAGGTAAAAAAATTGTGAAAAATCGGCCAAAATAAAGAGCGAGCGACAAGTATGAATTTTAAAATAAAATTAACGAAAAAATTAATTAACGACAAAATTAATAAAAACATGTAGCATACCTCTCACAAACAGTTCTGCAACTTTTATGGCTGATCCAAGGTTATTTCTAACAATACATTGATATTTTCCCCGGTCCATTGAGACCACTCTTTTAATTCTCAAATTCCCATTTTGTAAGATGGTAAATCGCCCTTGACTCAGCACCTCCTTGTCATCGTCTTCCTCGGACAGTTTCCTCCATCTCACTGTCGGCTTAGGAGAACCAGTAGGGTTGCATGAGATTTCTGCTATTCCTCCAATCAGGACATGTGTGTTTGAAGGTGACGTGCTGCCACGACCGAATCCAGCTGGGATTTCTGAGTAAATTAAATAAGATTCATATATATTGATATAAATACAAATATAATGGATTAGCAACTATATCCATATATACATATATTTATATGTTTGTGCCGGTTAAGCGCAGTGGATTGGTCGTGTGACTCCGAATGTGGTGAGCGCGGGTTCGATCCCACGGTTAAGACTGAAAATTTACAATTGGCTAGCACCCTAATGGTTAGTATTTATACTCCATGTCAGTTATTGCTTCATTGATATTATTTATATAAATATATATATATCAATGTTAAAAAGAAACTCTCTGCAAAGAGATTTCATAAACATGAGGACTTAATTGATTATGTGAATTCAATAAACACCATACCTATAACTTGTAACCTGACAGATGAAATCAGTTCGCCATGAATATTTTTAGCACAGCACTGATACATCCCAGTGTGCAATCGATCAATTGGTGATATTGTTAGGTTCCCTCCGGCTAAAGTATACTCCTTCCCAGTTACGATTCTCTTTGAGTTGAAATACCAAACATAAGTTGGATCAGGGTTGCCATTGGCTATGCAATGCAATGTCTTCGAATCACCAATGTTTGATAATGTATCTTCAGGTTCCAGTAACCAACTCGGCCTCTCTATATAAAATAGAGAATTAATTGTTAATAAAGTGCCATATACTTAACGAAAGAATATCAAGATAAGCCTATCTCGTCTGTTTATGTTGTCATTTTTCATATATTTGTATACTTTTTAGAAACAAGTTATTATTCATTATTGCTACTATTTTAACTTTTCTGCAAGCCAGCCAAATATAAGTTGCCTTTTGGTGAGATTTGTAAGATTGAATGTAAATTTTTGATTGATGTAAGTTTAAAAAATGCCTTCATTGTAGGTTGACGGTTTCACACGAAAAATGTGCCAATAGACTGACAGCAAACGTGTAAACACTGTCCATCATCCATCAATATTCTTCATCGTGTCTCAATGTTTTACAGTAGATACAGTTACAACTTAAAAGGGCGTTAAACGAAAGGAAATAATGAATAAATTGTAAAATAAATAGCAGATCATACCATCTCCTTCTAAGTAGAAAGTTTGCGAATGTTTTTGACCAAACTGATTGGTTGCCTCGCATACATAGGGGCCGTTGTCTGATTTCAAATACGGCCTGAATCGAACAAGTCTTTTGTTGCCGTCACGTGAACCCAGCATCACATCGCTATTGGGTTTGTGTATTTTGACGGCTGGAACGGGCCTAAGGTGGAAAAGATGGGCTCGTTAAAACATATTCAAAAACGCAAGTCTCGGCCAAAAGCTCATGTCATTTGAAAGCAAACGATCTGTATTGACATTGGCGTCGAGTGCGAGCCTGGCACACCGAGGTAGTGGGCCACACTCCCTCACTCGTCGCTTCAAAACGCTCAAACAGTCGACTTTTTATAGGACAATCCCAGTGAAACCAGCCGGGCTATTCGCAATATAACATCGACCAACTGTTAAGCGCAGAAAATGCTTGTAATTTGACCACCTCGTTCATATATGTCAAGACATTACAAGTTGATGACGTATTGTATATAGTCTTTATATGTTTCACTGGGGAAAGTGTTGTATTGCCAACTGTTATCAAACATTATGTTGCTTTAACTTCTGTTCCATGTAGAAACATGGTGATCAAATCTCAAAACAACGTTGCTGCATTATTGAAGGGTTTATCCAAGAACAGTTTCAACAACATGCAACCACATGCAACAACATGCAACAACATGCAACAACATGCAACAACATACAACGATGCTTAACAATATGCAACAAGCACTCCAATGCAATAACAGTAAACCATGTTTAATACACGCAATAATGTGCAACAGTATGCAACAACATGCAACAACATGCAACAACATGCAACAACATGCAACAATGCATAACATCATGTAACAAGCAAAACCGTGCAATAACATTAAACAGTGCAGTGCAACCACAGTAGCGATGTACAACAACATGCATTGCATTCAACAACTTGCAACAGCATGCAAACTGTATCCCTGCGTTTTTAAACCAACAAAAATCAGACAATAAAAAAATTCACTCGCCTCCCGTATGCGATACATTCCAAATCAAAATTTTCGTTTACTATTGGCTTCTTGGTTGTGATGTACCAGATTCGTGGAGCGCTGTTTTTCTGTACAGATACTAGATAAAGGCAACATGATACTTTAAGAAAGACAGTATCGTACGAGGCTTTTGAGAAATACATTGGCTTCTTTTGATTAAAGTGTATATAACCTTTACAGTTGAAAGTGACTTTTAAGGTCAACTAAAATGAAAGAATAACAATCATTGTCGTCTATTTCTGTGCCTTGATCTTTAAAAAGTTGGCGGCAACCATTGATCGCAATAATTATATGTATTTCGCTAATCTAAAGGCGTATTTTTGGCCAGATTCTGTATTTTCAGGCGCCTTTTGTATCCAATTAAAAGGTAATCCTGCCTTCCTTGAAGATTAACAAGGCTTTCTAATCCTTCAGCTTCCAAAGCTGACTGGTTTTCCAAGTAGTCCATTCAATTGAAACAAAAAATCACTCTTCAGACTTACCTGGATTAATTACAAGCTCTACAGTCCGCCTTTTGTACTGCCCAAGATGATGATTCTCGACATTACAGTAATATTCACCTTTGTCGGTCGATTTGGTGTATGAGAAATAAAGGTTACCCTCAGCGTTTGTTGAGTAATGTATGCCTTCTTGCGATTGCAAAGTGCTCGAATGCGAGGCTTTCTCGCTGCTTTTTTTCGTCCAATAAATATGTCTATCTGGAAATGAGTTAGGTGCGTGGCATTGGATAAAAGCACGGTCCCCTTCGTTCACCGTTACCTCAGTTGTTGGCATTGGGAAGGGGTCCATATCTACAAGAGGATTAAGAATACACGAGTTTAATGATCTCTTAGAAACACAGACTGTAAAAATAAACTTGACCGGCTTCAGACAAAAAACAATAGCATGAATTTATTATAGATATTAGCGGATTTTAGAATTTCTACAACAAATAGATTGTGAATCCAAATCGAGAAGGATCGTTTTTTAAAACAAGAACAATTTCCAATTTTTTTCTTATTTACTTCCTCTCCTTTTTCTAACTTGATTAATCTCTTCCTTGCAATTGCAGATAACATCTTTCAAAATGATACTCTATACTCATATGGGAGTGCAATAACATCTTTCAAAACAATATTATAAACTCACATGGGAATGCAGTTACATTTTTCAAAATAATACTTTAAACTCACATGGGAATACAATTTCTCCTTCTTTGCTGATAACTTTCCCCACGGAATTGCTGAGAATACACCTATAGCGTCCATGATCTCTCGTTCTTTGCGCCTTCGTAATTACCAATGGTCCTTCAGGTAACAATTTTAAATATTTCAATTTCTTCAAGTCTAATGTTAAACCGTTTTTCTGCCACTCGACTGTCAATGGCGGATGGCCATCGACAAGGCATGGTATCGTGATGTTTTCAGTTTGTACAATTATGTCATTCGGAGGCTGGCGAATGACGGGCTTTGCTCTTCCTTTTTCATCTGTGAAAGAAAAAAATGATCCTTAAATTTAGTTCGAGTCCTAAAAACGAGAAATCTGCTGATTCCTGACAGAACGTGTATTGATAATTTCATGTTCTGTTAAGCAGGCTTGTAAAGCAGGCTATCCAGGGGAGTCTTCAGAACAAGAAATATGTGGACCTCTAACAGACCGTGTATTCATGGCTTCTGATGCAATATTTTAGGCTATCTTAGGGAGTCTTCAGAAAGACAAATCTGTCCAGTTCGCACAGACCGTGTATTGATACTTTCGTGGTCTCTGATGCAGGCTATTTAAGGGAGTTCTTTTAGCAAGAAATTTGTCGAGTTCGCACAGGCCGTGTATTGATATTTGGTGAAACATACCTGATAGAATTAAAGTCACGTGCAGCAAGATCGTCAATGCCCTCAAGTAGAAGCTCTTGATCCATGTCATCCTTCACGCTTTACACGATTACCCGTCATCCTTTGCTACAAGGGAAATGAGAATTGGATAAGTAACAGCCTCGATATCAAATAAAAAATTATCATTAAGTGGCTGAAGCTATGCCATTGAGTTTTTAAGCGTAACATCTGTGATATGTTCGTACCATGGCGAGAACGTATGGTCTAGAAGGTGGAGAGGGGGTGCGAATTATTACAATTTGCAGCACTGCATGCCTTTCCAAGCACGATTCCTAGGAGGTCCAGCATTTTCGTATATTTCAGAACGTAGATAGATACTTATTTATAACAGAACTTTCAATATTTTGCTTTAGATGTAAATATATATTTATATGAAAAAAGTAGGGTGATATCGGAGACAACGAACAGATAAAAAACTGATCGTACATTTGAACAGCTTCATGGTGCAAAAACCTACTTATTTTACAAGTATCGTCCACATTGTAGAATTATTTTTAAAAAAATTCACTGTATCATTTTTCATCGATTTGTGTTGTTCCTGTGTTTTTATGTATCAACTGTAAACACAGATTAATTGCATGAAAAGATTGAGTATTTCCTGAGCTACGCAACATTTTTGCAGCATGCCACAATATGCGATTGATATTGTTACGATCCCAGCATTGGGAAATAGATCTAAATTTGCCAGACAAATAACACGGATTCGTCGATTTCTGGAGGCGTTTAAAACGTCCCTAAACGACTCTCCAGACATATTTACTGTGTCAACAAAAGTCTAGCTCAAGGTTTGCACATCTGTGAGAAAAAAGCTATTTCGAGATATTTTTTGATGGCCTGTGACAAGGTGCAGCGAAGCAGACAAAGATAAAAACCTGATACTGTCATTGGCAAATGGCCTTACTGAAGCATCATTCCTACCAGGCTCAAGACATTCTTAATAAAGTAGGAAAAAGATCGAAATATAGCTAGCAACACCCTGCTTTTCTGGTAATAAAAAGGGAAAATCCAATTGAAAATCTGAATTTCCAGGAGGTATGGAAAGTCTTTCAAAAGCTAGTTCCAAGTGCAATGAAATACTCAGCTTTTATGTCAAACGTACGTTTAAAAATTCGAAAAAGTCTTCTCTGATTTAGAAGAAAAGTTCATACTACCTAGCAGATCTTCTAGTGTAGGCAGAAGAAAAAATCGAATATATCGTTAGTTTTCATGACCAGTTGGCCCCAAGGTAGTCATAGCCCTAGCACTTCAAACTAGTCGTGATTGTGTATAGTGATTTTGTTAAGGTAGTGTATTTTGTAGATTTGTATTGTAACTTTTAGTGGATAGAAAAAGAAGAGGCAGATTTATAGGGGTAGGCCATGATTAATAAACCACGCATTACGCCTGAGAAATGTAATGAGTTTGCAACGTCTTATCAACTTTAAATTTCCATTAAAACCCGGAGTTATTTGATTGCAATCTTAGCTTGAAAAGAACAGAAACTTTTCTGTCATAAAAATTTAATGAAACTTTTAATAAGGTAAAGAATTTTCGAATAATTGTTTTTTAATGTAAAACTTGTAAATTTAGAATTGCACAAATTAGCTTCAAATCTGCACGAAACAAAGTTTCACAAACTATATACTACAGTTGCCATATTCCCATAGCATTCTAAACAATGTTTCGAAACTTTCAAGCATTATAACATCATTCCGGATGTAAGTTGGTTCGAGTTTCGGGCAATTAACCTGCGGCCAATTTCAATCTATTTTCTTCTCCTCTTAATTAGGCCTGAGTTAGGTCTATCTTGTTAAAGTAAGTATTGGTGTGATATTGATATCCTTGTCATTTGCTAGAAGACAGTAATATATTGATCTACAGACGCACAATATTAGGCGACATGATCAATGCTGGACCTCCAGCAAACTGCGGAGTGCCGCGCTGTGTTTATACAGGCGGGAGGGCGGTTGGAAGCGGTTAAATCAAGATTTACCGCGCGCGAATCGTATTCATGCACATGAAACCTTTCTCTTGAAATTAAATTGAACATAATCAGGAACTCTGACATTATTTGGTATTGGTTTAGTCAAGTTTCTTTCATTTTATTGCGTTCTGTTTCATTTAATCCATTTTCATACGCGCGTATTCTCATTTTAATCATTATCTCAAATTAATATTTTATTAACTATAATTGCAACTTTAATGGTCAAAACTTTATAGTATAATACATAGAAAACTTGTTAGTTGCGGTTAAGAGCGCTTGATTAAAAGGTTACATGATATGTTGTTAGTTCAGCGCGTTACCGTAAACATCGCGTCAATGAGGCGAAATATACCGCGCGTTTACATGAAATCCCCTTCGACGTTAGGACACGCGGCCACTTCAACGCTGCCACATGCATAGTCAATAATCTCGAACGCAATAAAAACAACAGATAAGATATTCGACAAAAATGAAACTAAAACCACTTACAACATTTCCCAGTTTATATTCGAACAAATTTAGCACGTCGACACGATCGTCACGAAAACTAACAACATTTCTGCAATTTCACGAAGCGTCTCTGCGTGGATCTATGCAAATTAATGCTATACATAAGCTGCCGACTATAGACAATTTAGAGAAAACCTCTGAGGGTAATTAAAATGCAAATGAACCTGTCCTACTGTTAAAAAAGTAAAATAATGAATTATAGATGGCTTTATTAGGACTGGTCTTTGAACTTGCACAACGTGATTCAAACGCATGAAATATTATGTTTATAGTTGAATACAGAAATGGAGTGAATATTCGATTCATTAGTCTGTGTTTGATGCGGTGGGAAAATTTTATAACTTACGATTTTACTTGTCTTCTTAGAAGAAAATGCTGATCAAGAAAGTAGCGTTTTTACTGCTGGAAGAGCTAAGCATTAAATTCTCCTAAACCTATTTCATCAAAAAATAACGTATAAAAGAAGCTAATATCTTTAAGACTCGCCACTGTCGCACCACTGAAGTTCTCTTACCAAATAGCGACCTCAAATTGAGCTTGTTACAAACTAGTTTCTTATAAAAAGCTAGGATCTTCTGGATAATGTTTATAACTCTTTCCGGGGTTTGTCTCTAAGTTTCTTAATAGTCTCGCGATTCGTTAAGAAAAAGTAAAGTCAGGGGGTGAATGACGTCTTGCTACAAGGAAGAGTGAAATGCACGGCTTTGTGGATTGCAAAACCTTAAAACTTCTCAAAGAAATCGATGCATTTCAAAAGATATGAAAAATAGCTATTTCCAATTGTGATTCTAATAACAATGACACGCAAAATGAAAACCCCATAAGCTTCTATGTGTTAAGGCGCTGAGGAAAGCAATGGATCAGTCAGTGGATCAATCAATGAATCAATAAATCAATAAATCAATGAATCAATAAATCAATAAATCAATAAATTAATAATTCAATTCATCCATCAAGCTATCAATCAATCGATCAGTTCATCGATCAATGAAGCAAATTCATGACAAATCAATCAATTAATTACACAGTGAATCAATCTCTTATGCAATCGTCCAATCAATCAAGTAATCAATCAATCAAATAGTCAACTAGCCGGAACAAAAAATTAATCAATCAGTCCGCCAACCAAGTAATCAATTGATCAATCAATGAATCAATGAATCAATCGGCCAATCAATCAATTAACCAATCAATTAATCGACCCTTAATCATTAAACCAATCAATCAATTAATCGATTGACCAATCAATCAATCAATCAATCAATCATTAACCTTAACACAATCTCCGTTTTTTATTCGCCATTACTAATACATCACATCAAAATCATGCCTTGCCATATGCATACATCAAAGACTTAAAAAGATTTGTTGGTGGCATAATTTGGAAGAATATCCGCCTTTGAAATGACGCCGTCTCTAAGACTGAAGACATATCTACACATAACTTTGAATCTTTGATAAATATATAGGCTTACCTGTCTAATTCTTGTTGGCTAAATGGCCTTGAAGGTTAAATACAAGCATTTAGAGTCCCCAGCTTTACGACATCTAAAATGAGAAATCTTCCATGAATGTTCATGTTTACAACGCTCGATTGAAGCGCGCTTGCAAAAAGATTACAATGTCACGTGCAAAACGATAAATACAGTTTAAACCAGCCTTGTCAGAATTTGATTCGAATGATTGTCTCATTTGAATGTTACATAGACCACACTTCAAGGTCGCTTCAAGGAAATATGACAAAACTTGATTCTCTTTACAAGATCAATTCCAAAGTGTGCTTATAATAGACAGCTGTTACTACAAAAACTAATAGGAACACGGAGACGGGTTGCCTATTATGTTATCAAAGAGCGTCTTCCTGAGCCATCGAGGGATGGGACGGGCCCCAGGGTTCGGGCAGATGTGTGACCCAAGGCAATGACGGTAGTAAAAACCCTTTTTTAGACACGCTTTGTACACCCCAAAGGCTCCGGGACCTTGGTCACTACCCTGGCTACCCCCTTCTCGATGGCCCTGTCAGGTCATATACTCCAGTTGAAATACGCGAATCTGTCGAGATCTTCAGATTCCGATCTGAAGTATACCAAAAATTGAATTTCTTACTCTTATAGTTTGGAATGAAATTCCTAGAAAAATCAGGGAGCTTCCTACCATATGCCAATTCAAAAAACAATCAAAAAACGTTTGATGAGCTGCAAGGCCAGTAAAACACGACCCCCTGGAAGATCAGCAACAACATTAACCTTCATTATTTATCTTTTTATGTAACTAAATTGCATTAAATATTTTTTTATTAAAATTTCATGTTATTAATAAATCTTATTTTCATGAGTATAAGATAAAGCTGAAGGGATTTTATGTAAAAATGAATCTAAATTGAAATGAAAAATTACGTTGCCAGCCGCAAAAAAAGAAGAGAAGAAGTAGCCTCATAGCTCCACTGATGAAATGACCTCAATTATCTAAACGAAACTGGCTCAATTACGAGACATTGTCCACCAAGATGGGGGCAGCAAAAGCACGCACTTGTCCTGGTGGAAGACAAAATGGAAAGGAAGCGGGGGGGGTTAGGAAAAAGCGCCAAGGAGGATTCAAGATCACCCTATTTTGTTCTGGAAAGGCACATTTTCAACAATTTCAGTACAAAATCTAGCAAAGCTAACTCTTAAACTTTGGCAAAAAATTTCTATCTCTACCGACCGAACGAAAACTTAGTTAAGACTGTAAATAAAGGAATGAGGTTGTTTTGGGAACGGCGCAGTGGCGGTGGATGATGTGTTTTGACTATTTTGCTGTTGTTAGTGATCAAAACTGTTGGTAAAGAAACAACAATATATTTTGTCGCTTTCAAATAGGGTGGGGGAGCGATGAATCCCCCTGGCTATGTCACTGATGTGTATCTTTTCCTGTTTTTCCACAAATAAATCTGGCGCCACGGCCGTGTATAGGAACAAGGCCTAATCTGAATACGCCTTGCTTTTATCTTATCAACGGGTACCATGCTGCCTTATAACAATTGCCAATCTTATCTCGCTTGCAATGGCATTGAAATATTTAAATAGCAAGGCTCTCGTGTACCTTACTTTGAGCGTCTCATCTCGCCTGCTAAGCATTTAATCATTGCTTGTAATAACTTTATCACAGATTTGTAAAGCCAATAACGCAAATACCAATTAATACGATCATCATTGCATCAAGTTCTCGCGTGAGCAATTATATCAATTTATTCCTCCCAATTGGTTCGCTCTATTTTATAAGAAACTTACTATAAGAAACTCAGTATTGAAATTAGAATTAGAGATGGCCCAAGACCATCGTTGCTGCAGAAATAGAGAAATCCTTGTTTGAATCTCAATGTGTTCAATCCCTTTCGGAAATGTTTTGTAATCAAACTGTTTTGGAAATCCTAGAATTTCAGTACCCAAACTCTATTAGCAATCACAGGATTTCAGTACTCAAACTTTCTTAGCAATCGCAGGATTCCAGTACTCAAACTTTCTTAGCAATCGCAGGATTCCAATACTCAAACTTTCTTAGCAATCGCAGGATTTCAGTACTCAAACTTTCTTAGCAATCACAGGATTTCAGTACTCAAACTTTCCTAGCAATCACAGGATTTCAGTACTCAAACTCTCTTAGCAATCGCAGGATTTCAGTACTCAAACTCTCTTAGCAATCATAGGATTTCAGTACTCAAACTTTCCTAGCAATCACAGGATTTCAGTACTCAAACTCTCTTAGCAATCGCAGAATTCAAGTACTCAAACTTTCTTAACGATCGCAGGATTCAAGTACTCAAACTTTCTTAGCAATCGCAGGATTCCAGTACTCAAACTTTCTTAGCAATCGCAGGATTTCAGTACTCAAACTTTCTTAGCGATCGCAGGATTCCAGTACTCAAACTTTCTTAGCAATCGCAGGATTTCAGTACTCAAACTTTCTTAGCGATCGCAGAATTCAAGTACTCAAACCTTATTAGCGATCCTAAGACTTACGACCTTAAACTTTCTTCTCAACCTTTTTATAAACCGCTTCCTTATAAAAATATGCATAAAGACATAAAAACACCCCTTTTAAAATGCATTTATCAAAATATAGGAGCATGACGTCTCTGTCGTTATGGAGGCGTTACTGATGTGGTTTTAGGAGAAAACTGTTTATTTTACAAGCGCTGAAATTCGAGCTAGACTGAGATAAATCCAATTTCTAAAAATTGCGTGCAAATAGAATTGGTGGGACAATGCCGGAAATCCTCAAAACTCACAGACACAAAAATACATGCATCTCAATGCCTTCTATTGCGCAGCAAAGGCATCAAGGATCGAGGCAGAATCTTTGAAATTCTTTCGATGCGTTGAGCAAAGTTAAGCCAATCAGTGTGGCATTGTCTTAAGTATTTGTGTACAACGAAAACTTCGTTAAAATGCACTAATCCTCTGAACATTGTGTAAATGATCAGGTTAGAAAATTTGACGCGATTTATAAGAGATACACCAAGGTAAATAACGCATATCAGTTTGACTAACTGTGTTTTCAGAACCGCAAGTCTGAGCATTACCGCAAGTCATACTGTAGGATGGGGGGGGGGGGAAGGCCGCATTTCGTTTGTCTTGGGACTGATAGCAGCCGGCGGATGGGACGGATAGCACTAGGCTCGAGATCAGGAGAGAACTAGGGGGATTGGCCCCCTAACAAAATGACAAAGCAAACAATAGCCTATTTTGTAGTAATTTTGGACTTCAGCCCCAAGAAAATCTTGTTTCCAGCTTTCGGGATACCTACAGAAGGGGGGGGGGGGCGGTGGGGCAAATCCCCCATGCCGATGGTGTCGATGAGAGGTTAAGGTGCAGGTATACGAACCTAAGAACCGAGAGGCCCGCGGTTCGAGACCGCAGTCAGGATCTTTCTTCACAAACCGTTCAGCCAATTAAGCTGTCCATCCTTCCCAGGTCGGTAAACGAGGGCACCGGAGGAATTCTGAGGGCACAGGCCTTAGTACTCCAAGACCACATCAACTTTTATCACAATTCGTTAACAAGGGGCGAAAAGGCATGACTAAAATCCTCAGAAAGTCACTTAAACACCATGAAACATTATCACTTGTATCAGTGACAAAACGAAAACCATTTTAATTGATCGAATTATACGCTTGGGATACTTAATTTAATTTTCGTTCAGTTTTTGCGCACGTAACATGATCACACGCAATTCTCTCTAAAAACCACCAAAAATAAAATGGAATCTTAATGCCATTAATCCTTATTTTCTATAAGAAACTAAGGATTGTAAGCAAGAAAACAAGCAAGCAAGCACGTAGGCAAGCACGTAAGCAAGCAAGCACGTGAGCAAGCAAGCACGTAAGCAAGCAAGCAAGCACACAAGCAAATAAGCAACTTCATTTGTTAACCCAGGTTGGGGTGCTGTCAGGTACCAATCGGATGTTGGCCTGGGGAGCTAAGGCCTGTGCCCTCAGGATTTTACTTGTGTACCCATTTACCGACCTCTGAGGGAGAGACCGCTGGGTTGGCTAAACAGCTTGTGGAGGAAGGTTCAACAGTGGTTCCAACCGACCGACTCGGTTCAAAGGTTCGTAGGCCTCCGCCTTAGCCGCTCATCACACCAACGTAAAGGATAAACTTGTCAGCTTATAGCAAATCTGTCAACTTTGAGTACTTTTAAATGCTTGAAAATAATGTAAGACATTTATAAAGCCCCCAAACCCGCTGGTTGCAAAACTAAGCTCCCATCTCTATCAAGCCTTTTCCCCGAGTTATACAGTACATCAAGATGATTGCGGCGTTTCATGGACGGTGAATTCATTTAAAATATATCTCCCAACATTTCATGACATTTCGCAATATTTCTTCCGTAAAATGCATTATGTCCACTACTTTTTACCTCCTACGACAGAGAATAACCTCTTTGTGTCATCGAACAAATATTTTGCAACTGCCATTGACAGAATGAAAACAAATTGAAGGAATGTTTAGCGAAGTCTTTTTAATACAAATCTGCTACTGTCTTTGTACCAAATCTAATACATTCTAAAGGATAAATAAAACTGGGCGTAGTTTAGCCCCCGTATTGTAATGCCTATTATACTAAGCAAAGTGGAACGGTTTTCTAGTAATCCTACTAGCTTTTTTTCAAGTGGCCCGCTAGCGCGGGCCCGCTTGCCCGAGTGGATCAGAACCCGAGTGGATTGGAATTGTCGAATTGTGGAACGGTTTTCTAGTAATCCTACTTCTTTCGGTAAGACTTGTTCCAAGCTATTTCTTCTATCAGCAACCAACTAGTGCTCAGTCTATTAACAACTCAGGAATGAGCACAGCTTGCTTACTGATACGAGAAAAACTTAGAGCAAGACCAGCTCTTTCAAGGCTGCCGGGCATCTAACTGCAATTTTCCGGACTCTACTTTAACTTCTTTTTCATCTTGCGCTGTTTTTAACTTAAACGAAATCTTGTCTTGATTCTAAAGTCATCTGACCTAAACACGAAGTCTGCAAAGTATTTTCTTGTTTCCAAGATCAAAGCAAACAATCCTAAATAGAGACGCTAAGTTCATGTGGGAACGTAGCAGCTACCGACGCGCGGCTTAAGCGCTTAAAAACGTTGATCAAAGCGAAGATCTTCGTAATCTCTGCTCGTGCTTCTGAGTTTCTCAAAGTAAGAACGATCTTCAGCTAGCTAATCCGTCACGACATACTTTAAAATATTTAAGACCACAGGTAAATGGACTCGTTGATGTGGAAAATGTAAATGTGCTTACTGGGGAATTTAAAGCAGAATCTTCGACTGCTGGGACGAGAGATACGCGAGATAATTAATCCTCCCTCGGGCTTAAGTTATCAAATTTTATCGACTATCGTAAAAACAAGAATTATTTTAAGTAAGCACGGCCTCTGTCTATTTGATTTTGCTTACTTCTAACATTGTATGTACAAGCGGCAACACAGTTTAGCAAACTGGAATGCATTCTTTCGGTTAAACAATCAGTTTATTTCATCTTTCAATGTCGAATCAATGCTAATGGTCCACAAATCGATCAAGGGGTTTGCTCCTCGTTGCATGTACAATATAAACTCTGATTGCATCTATTTTACTTTTCGAAGTAAAGCAACAAATTTGGGGACCGCATAAAAGAATCAGCAAGTGGCCAAAAATCTTTCCCTTATCATGGTACTAAACTCTGGAATGGCCTTATAGTCGAGATAAAGCAAGCATCCTCTGCTCTTGCCTTTAAGAACAGTTTTATACATTTGTTAAGGATTCTGTATATATATTTTGTATGTAGGTATGTAAATAAGTTATTAAATTTGAAATTAAATGTAGGTTTTGACGTTGGGACCCATGCTAATCAGCTAAGCTGAAGGAACGCCTATGTTTAATGAAACGCATGAAATGAAACTTAGAATGCAATTTTAAAGTTTTGAATTATGAAACAGTTATTTTGTAAACATAAACACGCTGCACTTTTTGATTCACTCTTATCTCTACCACAATTAATAGTATACAGTTCAAGCAATAATCTTTTCATAACGTACTGGTGGTATGTTGTAAATATCTGTTGATTTATGAAGGTGAGGTAGGATACCCGTTTATAAGAAACTTTACTTCCCCAGTGTTACAGCTTTAAAGAACTTTACAAACCTTCCTTCTTGTCGATTTGCTTTGAAGTTGCTATATTTGATGGGTTGGTCAAATTAGAAGAAATTATTGCAATGTAAAAAATTGGCCTAGCTGTCTTCCAAAGATCGCTATGTTTCATTATTCTCCACGAGGGCCGAATTCAGGCACCTCCGAACAGGGGGGCAAGCAAGACAAAATTTGCGGTCCTTGAGGGGGCGCTCCATTCCCCTAGCCCCTATTGGCTTCGGCCTTGTTCCCCATTATAAAAAAGAAGTAGCGATAAAGTTGAAACATGGAAATGTGTTTTGTTCTTTTGCGCAACCAAAATCGGCGCAGATTGCCTTGAAGTCAATTCAAGCATGTTTATCGTCTTAAAGGTGGCCTTCTGTAAAAGCCAAAAATCCACTAAAATACTGCTTCCCTTAGGCCTGCAAACAATGGACAATTACTGGTCCCGCTTAGGTGGAGTAGATATTCCTCACCAATTGGCTGATGATTCACCAATGAAATAAAACGTAAAATGAAATTCATAAGGCCTAGACCGCAGCGAGACAAACATTATGGCCACAAATTTATCTGTTTTCGCTCGGTGTTATATAGTTTATTTACCAAACTCATAAATCATGATTATTTGTACCCTAATCCTGTTAAAGGGGAAAACAAGATTGGTTGGCCTAAACTTATGTGTTCAGGAATGGCGGTAGAGTTTGGCCAATGCGCTGCAAAACCTCAAAACAAATGAGATACATAATAGACAATGCTTGGCGATCCGAGAAGTAACAAACCTCATCAACTGGCCCCATGGTCCAAGGGATGTTTTCAGCAAAGCTTGAGAAGGAATTGAACAGGGTCTCCATTCTCAGAGAGCAAATAAAGGGCCTCATCCAGAAATGCATGCAGGGGCAAAGGGAATGGGACACCTTCCCCAAAGCAAATGGGACAAATGGGGGGGGCCTTGATTTCTAAAGAAACCATAATTTTCATTCTTTTCTTCCAAACACGGATGTCTCTTGGCATTCGATCAATAACTGGTTATTTTTTTCGACTGCATCTTCCGACGTTTTCATACACTGATGAGCGCCACATAAGAGAGGAATGTTTAACTATATATCCGCTTTTATATGCAATTTTTAATATTCATTAATTCTAAATTTCGATTATTGATAACCTAATGGTGAGTGAGTCGATATAAATATCACTGTTACGGTTGAAGCCGAAAAACAGGGCATCTTTGTTCTCGGGCAGACAATCCAGTTTTGGGTTAGATGATCCTATCTCGTCCAAATCATACTGAAAGTAATTACAATGACATGGTAAACGACTTTATTTTGTAATGTTTCATAAAATTGCACAAAAGGGCGAGAATGACGTCAGACAGGTGGAAACGAAAACGAGTCTTGCGTTGTCAAGAATAGCGGGAAAGATAAGCCATGAGTTTCGGGTGATCGGGGCTTCCCAAAGACACCTCCTACACTCGAAGCTAAAGGGGTAAAACCATCAGAAATATGACAAAATAGCATCCAAACAAGAAAGCAGGCTGTAACGCAAACGAGTCTTCAGCTATGAAGTTGCGGGAAATATAAGTCATGTGTATCAAAGTGACAGGGGATTCCCACAGACCTGCTCCTTTTACAAGGTATGGGAGAGCAAAACCATCCGAAATATGAAAAAAGGCATCAAAAATAAGAGAGCTGAGCAATTTTTAAAGGCAAGTGAGTTAGGCTCCCCTTTAATGGGCCTCCCTGGCTCGACATGACTGGTTAGAGTTTGGTTTGAGACTATAGGTTGCTTAAAAACCGGAGATGGCGGATTCGATTACAAATGGGACTGTTTCAGGGTTATAGGGTAGGCTTATACATCTACCCACGGTTTCCGTAGTGATGCATTTATTGGGCGTGCGCGATGGACACTGCGGTGGAAATCGAGATCAGGAGGCGTCAAATTAGGTTTTTACGCCCCCGCAGAAGCAATAACATCCCTCGTAATTGGCCAAGGACTAGACTTGGAGAAAGTTGAATGCAGCTGAGGCCTAATATTATTGGATCTTACCAACGGATAAACAGTGTTAATGTGTACATGCAACGAGCATGAACGATAGTATTATCCTTAATCTAGAAGGATCTTCTATTGATAACTACCAAAAGGGACCCGAGCATTAAAACAAAATCGTCTTTCTACAGCATAGATTAAGGCCGTCCTAAACCCAGATAGAATCTCCATATATATAGCCTTGCTCTGTTTGGAGAGTAATTCAAAGCTTATAAGTAATCTTATATAATAAGAGAATACATTCAAAGCAGCGACAGCGCGTTTCAAGAAATGATTGACTTGTTCTGGAACAGATTAGCGGTAGCAAAGAAGATTTGGGGGAAAGCAGTACCATTTCATGTCGACTGGCATACGATGCAGTAACCAAAAAATGAAATCCAATCAGGGGCATGACTTGATAAGTTATTCTGGGGTAGCTCACTCTCCAAACTATGAAAATCTCGTCCTATTGGAGAGCAAAAGTAGGCACTGCAGGACACGTCTTGGCTCCAAAAAGGGTAATTTTTGCAGTTTCAGAAGGGCAGAGAATGACTTTTCCAGAGAAGCTTGCCATCACCCTCCCAACATTGAGCATGGAGTGACGCCCCTGAATGCAATAGCCTGGGTGAAAGTGTATTTTCTTACAATAATGTTCTCATAATCCCATGAAGAGATCTAAAGCAAAGTTTCATTGCATAATGGCATTCTTCACATGCATAAAATGCCCCAACCTTGTGGAGGTTCTGGTGTCGATTTGAAAATGTCCCGGTTTGATGTGATACTGGTTTGTAAGGCAGGCTGGAAATTGGAGATTTGAGGTTTTGACGATGATCAATGAGTATTGGGAACTTTATTCAATAATCTGATTCTAGTCTGTTGATAAGCCCACAAGAATGTAGTTCATCTGAAAATCTAGATCCATTCCCTTGAAATGAGGTCATTGTGACACATGGCGTCGAATGGCCTAGCCCCTTATCTCCTCCATCATCATCAAAATCTGGCCACGGGGATGTAGTGGGAGCTAGCGGTTGGACGGGTAGTTCAAATGTTGACGGGAAAACAAACGATCTAAGCTATGAGGTTACTTTTCAAACAAATTAAGGGATTGAATTGGTAAAGGCCACAAAATAGAGAGGGACAAAATATGCTTAAAAAACGCGAGGGCTTGATTGAGAAGCTGTAAACAATCACGTAACAGATAAATAAGCGACTAGGGCTTGAGTCACTTAAACTTAAGCAACTCGATGACGAAATGAAGATGCTTTGGGCAATTTCTTTAAATAAATAGCAGGATTATTAAGCAATTTAGACAAGAGAAAGGTAACATTATGCGACTTGAAGGCTTGATGATCAAAATGCAATCAATCACGTAACAGCAAAATAAGCAACTATGCCTTTATTCAGTTAAACATTATGCAAATCGAAGGCGAAATGAAGAAGTTCTGGGCAATATTTTTATTAAGCAATACGTAATTAAGCATCTTAGTTTAAGCACTGCCTCATAATTAAGCTAAGAGTAAGTAGCGCTTTCTCTCTCCCGCAAAGGACTTGCCTGCTACAGAAATGGAGCAGACAATACTATCAAATGTCTACCACATTGAAACTTAGTAGTTTCTTATTAAGAATTGATGTGGTTGATTATTTTAATAATTCAAATTTTAACCTGTTACTGTTTTTATCTAAGATTGATTATTTATAGTGAAGTTTAACAACTGTTTGTGATGGGACATCTGTGAAATGGTGAACCACAAACTGACAATATGTTAAAAGAAAATGCAATAGTTAATGAGAACGTAATGCTGATATAAAGAAAGGTTATATGGTAAAGATTGATGATGATGATGATGATGATGATGATGATGATGATGATGATGATGATGATGATGATGATGATGATGATAATGATGATGATGCTGATGATTATGATGATGATAAAAATGTTGATGATGATGATGATGATGATGATGATGATGATGATGATGATGATGATGATGATGATGATGATGATGATGATGATGATGATGATGATGATGATGATGATGATGATGATAATGATGATGATGCTGATGATTATGATGATGATAAAAATGTTGATGATGATGATGATGATGATGATGATGATGATGATGATGATGATGATGATGATGATGATGATGATGATGATGATGATGATGATGATGATGATGATGATGATGATGACGATGATGATGATGACGATGATGATGATGATGATGATCACTTCCCGTTGCACAATACCCAATTTTCAAAAATCACAAGTGTCCGAATCATAACAAAAATATACAGCCAAACTATGTTGGGGAACCCTTTCTTCGACCGTTTTTATTTGGGGATATTACATTCCACCATTTGAACACTATCATAGAAAGCGGCTCAGGAAAAGTGGCTCAAAAAATGCCGGTGAATCAGGCCTATTTCTCGGACTGAGCTTCTAAATGAAAGCTGAATAAATAAAAAACATTGAGGCTGGAATATTTTTAAGAATTTGCCGATGTTATCAACGGAGTAAAGCGTTCTCAATTGGATTGTTTAGCGGAGTTATTTGCTGAACAAACGTTCCTTTTATGAACAAAGATAGCGAGCGTAATCCGACGTAAAAAAGAAATGTTTGCTAGCCAGAGAAAGAAGGGGAAGGAAGTTAAGGAATATAAAGGGTAAAGGGAGGGGGCAAGAAACGAGACCCCTATCAGTTGAATGGGGTAGGACAGACATCCGTAGAATATGGTAAGCTATCATGGTCTAACATGTCAAATTGACGATGATCCTTAGCAAGAAAGGAGGAGGGGGGGGGGGGCTTAAAAGACGATGATGCAAATTGATAATACGAAATTTTTGTCTTGCAAGAAGCAGACATCGTGATCGGTGGGTTGCTGACACAGCCCTGCAACATACCAGCAAAGTGTTGAAATCAGAAATTTTTTGAGGGGCTCGTGGCAAAGGGGGGGGGGGCTTACGGGCGTGACATTTTCCTCGAAATAAAAACGTGGAAATTTGGCCATGCAATGGGTAGCAAACCCACTTAGCCTGCAAATCTGAACACCCCTCCCCCACCCCTGAAAATGACAGAAGCAATGGCTCTGATCTTGAAAAACCATGACACATATACTGGATCGCCTACAAAAGGGGGGAAACGGGGGCTCCTACCCTCCGTAAGTGAGCCAAATTTGCTACTGATTTGCCCTTTATTTTCACTACCTTACCCCCCCCCCTCACCCTTGTATGAAGCAGGCGTTTATATCAAAGACGTTTATATCAAAGACAAACAGAGCTACAAAGCTCATACTGAGGTCTAGCGCGCGTTCACCCCATTGTAAAATATGACAATTAAATTTTTCTGCGGACAAGGAAGGACTCAGACTGGAACAATTGAACTAAATGTATTTAGATTAACAATCTCCGACGGGGGTTTACACAAAAGTTAAGTAGTAGCTGGAGAGTTTCTTAGGGGACACCAAAACAATCCGGACGTCAATCTAACAGGATAAAATAAAGCCCGTGTCCGTAAAATTAAAAAAATAAATTGCATGCATCGAAAACGGTATTGGGAATTCGTATTTGAACAAGCTATAGGGAGAAAAAAACTAGTTTTAAAAAGTCTAAAAGCAAACAGGGTTATTTTCTTGTGACAATTGACTATTATTAACTTGTTAGCGACTAAAAATTGCCTTTTTCGCCACCCCCCCCCCCTTCTCCATGAACATGAGAGCTAACGACGGCCTTGGATGAGATCACCACATTTGCCAGATTTATAGATTTTATATTCTTTTAAATAACATTTGAAGTTAATACAACAGTCAAAAGGGTCCCGAGACAGATCTATGGGATCTTAAACTACCAATTATCAATTACGGCAAAGCAAAAACAGGTTTATTTGTTGAAAGACAAATCCAGCTGTCTTTGGAGGACAGGACAAGAACCGCAACGGAACGTGAGAACAAGAAAAAAATACATATTAAATCAGAATAAAAAACCTACCGCCTTTGGAATAGGTTTCGTATTTTTATCATTATTATCAATCCTCATTCTGTTACTACTAGCTATTTTAATAATCATTTCATGATCATTTGATAATGTTCTTTTGAATATTTTATGAAAAAGGCAGTCTCCAAAATACTGCAAAATCAAATATAATGCTAAAAGGAATAAGATTCTAATCTTATAACATGCATGCCCCTCAAGCTAAAATGTGCCCCATTTATACACCCCTAGATAGAAGGAGAAGCAAGCTAACATCAAGAGGGGCACCCTTGTTTGGAATTAGTTCAAGTACACACGGCCGTTGGTAACTTCACTGTTATACATTAACGGGGGAAAAGAAATTGAGAAAGTGTAATGCATCGTGCCAAATCTCCAATTTCTAATCATGTATATGAAAAGGGTCTTCTTATAGGGGATGGCAGGGGGTGTAGCACCATGGATAATATTTCATTTAAAACCCAGGGGGTCGGATGCCTTGGGATGCTACATCCGCACTGTTTTCATCCTCTCTGCAAATTAGGAACTACACTGCTCCCAATCGTAGGCGAATGTATGCTAGATACCCCCTGATCAAGATAATTAACGGTGACCCTGATATAGAGCGAAGGGGGGCTAATGATTAACTGTTGTTACTTGACGAGTGTCCGGCAAAAAAGGCGAAGAGGACATGCCATAAGAAACTAGGGCATGGAATGGGGATCACTAACAACAATTTAAGAAACTAGAGAAGTTTTTCAAGTTCGCGAAAAGAAACCTAAACTGAGTAAATTCGTAACGTTGTTTTTTATGAATCCTATTTTCAATCAGCTAGTGTTCTGCTCTGCCGATTTCCACAAAGAAAGAGCGTTTCACGGGCTTATGCTTTACTTATTTACAAACCTCTATAAACTTGAACTGATACTCGTGATAACCAATTATTACGAAAATTTGCAACAAAATCAAGTTTACGAGTTCACAACAGTAAAATTGCTACTCACATATTGCCAACCTAGTCATTAAAATCTAGAAACGAATTCTTTGATGTTTTGAAGGGCTGGCTAAGCTGGTCCGAGGAATCACTTACAAATAAATGTTCCAACGAGTCCAGTTTTCAGTTTTTTATTAACCAGTTGCGTACTAGAATATATGCTTGGAAATTTGTCGCCATATCATATCGCGCCAAACCTCTAGAAACTAATTACGCTTTCAAATGGTCGTTAACAGTCAGTCATCATGCGAAAAGGTGTAATTTGAAATTTAAGTGGCTGATACCCGAGAGTGTACTCAGAGCAAGACCATTAAGTCTGTCCAATTCAAATCTCGAATAGGATTTAGAGATATTTATTGTTCCTACATATTATGTTGGTCTTACCAACATGAAAGTGATGTTGTTAACTACAAGTTTCGCTCTAACGGAGGTTAACGGATCTTAGCAAGTTTGGCTGACTATGGTTGGGAAAATTGTCCGCAGCCCTGGAAAATAACGGACATTTCTTGTCATGAAAAATGACCCTTAAAGTGTGACAACTAACTGGGGTTTTCCTGAGGGATTTGTCCACATTCCTGATTCACCACTGCATACATTTTAGAATTATTTTACCAAGCATTACCAATATTTACATAAAAAAACACCCAATTTTGGGATAAAGTCCTCACAAATTCCCCGCAAAACACTGACTATGACTTCAACTTGGAAGCTGTAGCCACTGTCAGTTCATATATAAAATTGCAGAAAGCAGAAATCGATATTCAATTTGTTGAAGTTCCGAGTAACTAAGTTTCATTGTAGCAATTTTCTAGCAAACTTTCGTTTCATCGATAGATTTTATAGCCACAAGTGCAGTTTCAGCGCGCACGTTATTTGCAGAACTCAACGAAAGTTGAATAGGAAGAAACTCCGGGCTTTCGACGGTTTCAAACTAGAGAATATCAATAGAAGTTTACCTAGAAAAAGCTGTAAGGAAATTCGGCAAAACGTAGCGCCGAAACGAACAAATCGTAAATAACACTCACCTCGAAAGGTCCTAAGTTGATAGTAGATTCATTCTCCGACTAGTTGCAACGAGAAATAATCGATAAAATTCCGATGAAATGACAAACACTTTTGACTACGTACTCTCGAAATTCCTTGGCGTCTCAAACTAGCTCTTTGAGGTTCGAGTTCAATGCGTACGGATTGAGTGTATCACGTGACCACCTTGTCAATCAAAGACGCCCCTAGGACGGTTTAGAAGAAACATCGATGAAATGCAAGCTGATAAACTGCGCTCAAAAACCCTCTCGTTTAGTAACGAAAGAGGAGTTTACGAAATAGCCTTGAAACGATTGTTAAAAGTGGAGGAGGTTATTTCACGGGTAATCTCAAAATTCTGCTTATCTGCAATGGTTATAATATCATTTTAAAAGCTTTTGGATTGGAACAAATATAAAATTGTATTTAAGGGCACCTTTTTCTCAGAGAATGCGTTAAATAATACGACGTTAAAAAATCCTATTTCATTCCACCTTTAAACTAGCAACTTGTAAAAAGAATAGCAAACTATATCACTTCTAGTATGCTTCTATACTTAAATTAATGGCTCATGTAAAACACTGATAGAGAATGTGTGGATAAATACTAAGAAATGAAGTGAAATGAAATGAAATGAATATCAAATTCGTATAATTTGATACTGCATTGCAAAAAGTGGGGGGGGGGCAGTGCCCCCTGACCCCTTTGGTTTCGATACCACAGTAAAGCCAATTAATCAATCCGTCTTTGAACCCTTAATCAAGGGATATTTCAAGTCGTTCAGTCCGTGACTATGTTTTCGAGATTGTCTCGCTAAAAGTTGGCAACAATGCGTAGGACAGACGTCTGTACAATGTCATTTAATCGACTGAAAAATCAGAGATGTCGAAACAAGAATAAAGACAAGGAAGCAAATAAAATGTGGGAGGAGAAATGGACCTTGTGCTGACTTTATCAAGACTTTCTGAAAGGTTGTACATGTTGGAATATTAAATTGAAATGAAATTGAAATGAAATGGGAATTAGCTTTGCAGACATAAAATGAAGCACCAGAAAATTGAAAATTACGGTCTTTTTTAAACAAAATATGAATTTTCCCGTGAACCAGGCAATGATTCTATTCCAAGAAGAGACATATTTGATGCGGAAAAGGTCACAAAGGTCAAAGGGGTCATCAAAAACATTACAGTCACCAGCATCACAAAGTCGTCAGGGTCAATGAGGTCATTAAAGATACCAAAGTAATCAGAGTCATTAGGGCTAGTAAGGTCACGGAGGTCATTGAGACAAGATTCAGGTATTGAACTCAAACGAAGGTGATTGACTCGAAATCTCCCACAAACCAAGCAAGACCCCCATCCTTCTATAAACCTAGTTGGATATACCAGAACAAGGAGCTAGAGATCATAAAAAATTCGTGACCGATAAAGGGAGGGGCATGGTTCAATTCAAGAAAGCGGCTTGTGCGATGGTTTTCGAAAACTTGAAAACTTCCGATATTTTGTGAGTCAACAATATAAGATCCTCATGAGTCAATCATCACCATCATCATCATCATCATCATCATCATCATCATCATCATCATCATCATCATCATCATCATCATCATCATCATCATCATCATCATCATCATCATCATCATCATCATCATCATCATCATCATCATCATCATCATCATCATTATCATCATCATCATCATCATCATCATCATCATCATCATCATCAACATCATCATCATCATCATCATCATCATTATCATCAACATCATCATCATCATCATCATCATCATTATCATCAACATCATCATCATCATTAGCCTTTCAAGCCATAGCTGGCTGGTGGCATCTCTATTTTAACCTATTTTTTCAATCTATTCTTTCTTCGTGACATCTACATTTAATATATAATCGATAGGAACAACAGCCCTCGAAAAAAGATCAACTTTTTATTTTGTCCCTTCTTTCATGCTCCCCCCCCCCCCCCCCATGATCACAGGCATCTGTGTCCAATTCATACTGAAATAAGCTATGGTTAACTGTATTGTGCAGCAAAAAAACACATTTTTTCTTCTCTCTTTGCATGAAATTCCGAAGAAATATCAAGAAATACCAGACATTGAGCAAGGCCAGTTGGCGTTCTTACAAACCAAGTTTCCTCGTGGCGTGCTATTTGCAAAGCGTCAATAAAAAGCTATCCTTTCTTTTTTCAATTTCCTACATGAATCCTCCAATCTTGTTAGCCAAAACTATAGACGGAACAATACATTCAAAGCTAATTAAATGGTATTTTCGAGGCAGTAGGTAGCCATCCTAAAGATTGCTTTCTCGATATAAAGAAGACAACATAACGTACCCGATCGCAATGAATCACCTAATTTTACCAAACAACCAAAATTCTGAAAGCCGATCTTTTAAAATGCAATCCTCGCAAGCACAATTGGTAGAATTTCTGTCAAGGAAACGCACTTTTTGATCCCTCATACACCGAATATCTATTGTAATCCCATCTCCAAGTCCAGTTTATATCATTATCTCGGATTTTCACTGGCAATCGGCCCGACCGAGGTACACAGCTTAGACGGGGGTTGCATCCAGCCTGATTGCTTTCGGATAAGTTGTTCAAATATGCGAACAAGAGGACGGTCAACAATTTGCAGAGCATGAAATACACATGTTTACACTATAAGCTGATGCGTATTCAATGTTTTTGCGGCAAAAAGCGCTCTGAAAATCGCTGAATCGGTGGTTAGAAACTTCGTTAGGTAAACGATGGAGCACGGAAGAAGCAATTCGAATCAAATCATAGTCAACAAGTACTTGCAAAACAATCAATATTTGGAGAAGCGCTTAGGAATAAAGAAAAAAGGGTTCGATTGATGAGAATGCGCATCGTAAACATTGAAATCATTATCACAATCATGATCACAATCATTATCCAGTGGCGTAGCTAGGGGGGGGGCATAGGGGGCAAACGCCCCCCCCCCCCCACCAAGGCTCAAAAAGGTCTTTGTCGGAGAATTTGTCAAAATTTCTAAATTTTGTCGGATTATTGAGGAATATTTTCGGGCTTCGCCACCTCACCAAAAAATCGTAGCTACGCCACTGTCATCATCACAATCATCATGCCGATCATCAACATCATTATCTCCATCGATATGTTCATCAAAATCTTTAAAACCGTTATAATCATTATCATAATCAATGTCAAAACTACAAGAATCATTAAAATCATTACCATTCAAGTCTACCAGGATCATTAGAATCATTATCATAATCACATCCATCAACACAAGAATCATTAGAATCACCTTGGTCGTCAAAAATCAGAATAGCCAGAGTCGTTGCATCATAATCAGTCTTGCATCATGACAATAATTATGATCATTATGCAGGCAATCACTGCTCAAAACTATAAAATCACTTAGATCATCGTCAGAATCATCCCTGCAATCATCAGTATCATTATGATCAGAATCATATAATCATGTTCATCATTTTTAAGAATGATCGAATCGAGGGTGGTGTACTGAGCTGGAAGTGAGCTTAATCTGATACGGGTGTTCGCGAAACATTTTTGGGAAAAACCTAACAGTTTTCAGCCAAACCTGCCCCTTGAATAAAATTCCCCTTCTTTTGAAAGAAGCCTCCCCAAAAATACCCCAGTTTAGACTCCTTTCCAAAAATGCAACGGGCAGAAAAGTGAAAGAATTACAAAAAATAATATCAATTATGATGTTTCCGTTGTACATTTTTGATTCGAAAAATTAGATAGAATTACTCGACCCTCAATGTCTATTCCTGGGAATTCAAATTATAATTCCATTGCTTAATATAGGGTTATTTAAAACCCAATAAATGAAGGAAAATTCCTTGGATATTTAGCTGATGAAGGACTGTTTTAATTACGGACAATTGTTAAGAGGTGAATACATTAACACTTTAATCTAGAATCATCGCATAGAGAGGATTAGCATGATGCGTCATAGTAGCATGGTCGCCAGAAAATTTTGCGACAATGAGGATAGATCGTTTATCTTGGGTCAAACACTTATAACTTAATAAAAACCTTTTCGAAGCCTTGTAGGCGAATGTTGGTTGCGAAAGCCCAGCGTGACAACCTCTGTTTCATTACTGATCTCGTATGCAGGACGCTGAGAGACTTTACAACTTCAAGATGGACACCCGAGCCAAATTTCTGGGGCGCCAATCACACACCAGGATTTCAAAATTTTGCGCTCTGATTGGCTAATGCTAACCAAGTAAAATACTATATTCTCTTCTTCGACTGTTGCACCCCTCCCCACCTCCCAAATTCCATTATCTAACTCTAACTTGAGAATATTTGACAACCCTCATAGTGCTTCACCCTCTGATCCATGGAAATTGGTTACTTTATCTACCCCCTTTATCTATTTCTTCGTTTCGTTTCGTTTGGTAACTTCATCTCCCTGTTCTCTCTATCCAACGCCCTAAAATTAGTAACTTAACCCGCTCCCCGTCTGAAAGAACGGGCCATTCTATGATTTTGACACTTTGAAATTGCCCTCAGATTAATAGGCCTGACTTTGGTTTCAATAAGCAAGAGTTGCACAGTCAAATTTGATTGACGAATTAAACGCCGTATGAAAGCGATCAAAGAAACACTACTTTTAACGAGGAGATGGGTGTCAATGTATCCAATAAACAGTCGAGTCAAAGGTTCTCTATTCACAAATTAATACTGAGAGCAAAGGTGCATAATGCAAGAGAAAGTCCAATAAAAGTATAGGATTTGGAGACGGAAATATTTTACGCCCATTAATTACAAAGATTAATTTATAGAGTAAGAATTATGCGAATGTATGCTGGATAATTCACTAACAGTTCATCAACGGTGACACTCACTACTATACAGTGAAAACTGATACTCTTTATCTCGCTAGCTTCCAAGGAGTATAGTGTTGAGGCAAAGAAGACTCGCAAATATCTAAAGATTGATGTTCAGGGCATCCTTTTGTAAGAAACCATCAACATTTACTGAAGGTAACTGGACTGCATAACCCGTCCAGGGATTAACGGCTTTTTATACATAAAAGGCCCTTATTAAATATGAAGTGAAAGAGGCCTGGGACGAAATTTCTGATAAAGAAAACGGGTGGACAGAATTGAGGCCAGGACGTTTGAATTAACCCCCTTAAATTTTAAACAAGTCAAATGCGCCCCCCTTGAAAACAGCGGCTCTGATGCTCCACTGACTAGATGATGGGACCCTTGGTACCATGCGCAAAAGCTTTCATCGCCCACCTTCACGGGCAAGAAAATATTTGACTGCCCCCGAAACGCCTTCCACCCCTATGACTGGCACCGACTAAAGCTGCTCCTAAACTATAAAAGACAAAAATAGACAACTCGGCGTACCTTTCCTGTGAGTAGGCCTATGCACCAAAAAAGCAAGCGATTTCCTTCAATATTTGCACAGCTAATCTTCTTTCTCCGACTTTAGGCCGCTTTCTTTCCTCGTTTAATATCCGTTGTATTGTTGAGTATTCTCCATGACATGAGTGACAAATTCAACGTTATTCTAACGAATCAGAAAGAACAAAATTAGGCGCCTTTCCTGTTCTACCAACAACAGCTATTAGCAAATAAATCTAAAAGAGAAAAAACAATTTGTTATTACCTCACACGGCGCATAAACTAAAGCCCCAAAGTACTAAAGGACCGGTTACTATTAACAGTGGGAAAGAGACCGTAGGAAATGTTCTAATGCTGAAACTTTGTAGCTATAGACAAGCGCATAAGACTAGGGATAGATAAGCGCTAAACCCAGAATGAAAAGCGCGGGCTCTTGAGATCTATACAACTAGCAGCGACGTAGGAACCGGAGGGGGCAGAGGGGCGATGGCTCCCCGCTTTATGGCGAACTATGCAAAAGTTACTCTTCCAACCCCTTTTATGGGAGTGGTCATGTGCCTCTTGTTTGACTTGCCCCCATGCTTCCTATGCTCGCTAATGACTACGAAAAGAATCTATACGAAACCGCCAATGGCAAAATAAAACAAAAACTATTCATCTAGGGTACTGGGACATATATTCTCTCTTTTTAACTAGCTAAGTTGTAAATGTTGTTTGAAATGACACTTCTAGGATTTTCGTACGAGGCTATAAAATTTGTACAGGCCCGTCGGAATCGAGGGGGGCTGGGGGCTGAAACCCGACGGGCCTGATTTATATAAATGAAGTGTATAATTGTATCATTTGCAACTCTAGGATCTGACATCCCGAATACTTTAAGCAATTCTGGAGTCTGAAATTGTAGGTACCCTTTGCAACTCTGAGGGCAGCAGTCTCAGATATGTTAAGCAACATTGAAGGGTGAAATAGGAGCCAAAACTAGGCCCCTGGTGCAAAGCGAAGTGAATGGAATGACACTTTTAAGGTGCATGATATTAACAAAGCTAGGGCAATGCCATATAAATGCGTCTACACAGAAGACAGGTCGTGCTTAGCAATGTCCGTTACGCTAGGCTGTTACGCACATGACCCCCGTCTACGAAGCAAAAGAAAGAGTCGCCATACAAGACGTTCAAAGCTAGCAAAAGACGCTGATCCGGGCTGTCACATAAGACAAATAAATTCAATTCTTGTACATGGCGGTATTCGCTCATAGAATCGCATTGAAAAGGCGTCTCACATAGCCAGAGTCTTTGCTTCAATATAAAATAGAAAGGTTACGGTGAAACCGCAAAGCAAGCTGAATTAATCAATCTATGACTGTTCAAAATAACACGAAATCACATTGTTTCCAGTAAGCAGATAGTCGAGTTGGGTGGGACTAGTCTTTTCATGTTACTCATAGTGCGCGTGGCAAACACAATGAGAAGGTTACATAATTGAAATTACTGCTCAAATAATCATCAACAGCAAGACAACCAGCCTCGAATTCCCTTCTCGCTTAGGCCTAACCCATTAAGCCTGAAGGACTACAGTGGTTTTACTACCGTCCGCAGTATTTAATGATTCAACGTTTCTCTACGACCTTTAAGGGCTGTGCCGTGACAATAGGGGCCGTGAGGGACTTGACATCGCTCGTGGGAGAATCGGTTTTGTTCGAACGAGGAGTTGTTAGAACACTGCCGTACCAACTTTGACGTGGAAGTATGGACATGGTGTCTCCGCAGAACCCCAAATGGTTAGCTAGAGTTGCCAGACCAAATTGAATAGCAATCTAAGATTAAGACGCAAAAACAAGTATTGCAGTTAATTGCCAAGGGTGATACTGTGGGAGCCAAGGACAAGCTAGAACCAGGAGGGTTGTGGGGGCAGTTACCCCTTTGAATGACGCGGGATAGTTCCAGTACTCAAATCCTCCACTTTGTGAAAAGACCTTACTAGCCATGGACGCTTGCTGCGTTCCAGGACATGGGAGGCAAGACGGTCAGAAATGGGAGCAAAACTTTTCTTAAAATATAAGAATTAGGCCTATTATCTGAGGGCGGGAGAGGCAACTTCCCCAGCTACCCCCTGCTATAAGCACTCCTGTTAGTAGCATTTCCTCGTCTTTGAACGGGACGTTCCTGTCCTCAACAAAAGGCAAGAGATCGTCAACCTTCTTCAAACAAATCTTTCCATTCAATTACTTCATGTTCTGTTTAACCTTTTCACTGCTGTTTATGCTGCCATCCTATCTTTAATCCAGCCAACAGTGTGATTAGAAATGCTGTTTTAATTGATGAGTTCCATTTAATTCAGGCTTCATGCCGATTCCAACCGTAATCAACATTACATCGAAATTCCAGCACCAAACAAGCCGAACAATAAAATACTCGCTCCTAATACTCCTTCGCAGTGGGGGCCCCTATACTTTTACAATGTACCGGATAATCTGCCCAGTTTGCGAGCGGTGTAAAGGAGAAAGAGGGGCTTTTCAAGAACTGGGTCATACAATTCTCTCTTTCAAGACAGCTATGTACCTCTTGTCTTTCGCTTTTGCATGAAAAAGCCCTAGCTGGTACTAATGCGTCAATCGACGATCTTAAAATGCCATCTACCTCAAGCAGGATGTCAGTGACAGTCATTGTTGCTATGGAGGGTTGTTCGGACATTATGAGGGTAGTTGGACATTAGCAAGTGTACGGATACTTAAGCTGCTCGGACGGTAGGGGTGCCCAAGCATTAAATACCTTGATATTTGGCGAGGCAATAGATAGTCGGTACGTATTGTCCCTAGAGCCTCATAACAATTGCGGATCCTACGACTAACGACGGGTTGCTGAAAATATTGAAATTACAATCGAGCGGTGAAAAGTGGCAGCACGGAAGACGGGGGTAAACCTTCAAGAAAGTCCGATACCCCTTCTTCGCAAGGCGAATTAATGTAACATTCAGATTAAAAACTCGACATTAATTGGACTTAGACCACTTTTCCAGCGAGTTTGATAGTACAAATATGTTGAAGTTAACATTTCCCTTCTAACGTCCTTCAAGAAAAAGTCAATAACGAGTATACCCTCCAGATACATAGAAGTTCTCTTGATAATTTGCCATCTGCAATTCACTATAGTTTTTATCGGCAGTTATGTAAATTATACTTAATAGCATCTAAGAATAATCCCTCAAGCACCACTCTCTCAAGTAAGTTTGGAGATTCTCTAAGCCTCCTTTTTGTCACTATGAAATACGGCGTGTATTCCGTTTAACTCCCACCCTACCTTCTTTATTTCAACAGTGATTTTTCATTTAGAGAAAGAAAAAGCTGTGACTCGAAAGTATCTAAATTTGATACATTTTTCAAAGTTAGAGTGGAGGAATGACGCTATTTACCAGGTAAACAAAAAGTGTTTTCGTATTCCGAAATTCTGCACAAACATCTCGTGTTTTTCAACAGTGTCCGTTAATGTGAAAATATTCATTAAAGGAAAATTACAGATGGAAGAATCTTTGTCAAAAATTTCCATAAACAACTCTTAGTACAGCAGTCAACAATGATATTTGTAGCCTCTCTTGCAGTCATCTAATTCAATTGAAAACGAGGTGAATCCAATATGCTAGTATTAAAGTACGAGTCTGGAGTTATCTGTTTGAACTCATCATCAATGTGATAAAGTATTTGTTTCTTCGCTTCCCTAACTTATTGATTCAAGGAAGATTTTGTGATCATGATGGGCTAAATTACATGTTGTTAAATTGTTGCGAAGCATCACATTAGTGCATTACAGCGGAGCTTGCAAAGCATTACTGTTAGCCATGCCCCTTTACATCAAGGACTTTACTATGGTTGAAGGGTGGGGTAGTAAACTCTTGTGCATGGATTTTGCATGGTTTCTTATCAAGATACGGTTGGAGAAGCTCGGTAGAGATCTCCCTTATCATTGCGAGAGGCAGAGCAATGAAAAACGCGTAAGTAACGAGCTTTGCTATCTCAACCAGATGTGGTTCCTTTAGATCAAAGAGCAAGATATTTAAAATACATGCCATAGAATTATTTCTCTTATCTTTCTCACAGCAATTCTTTATCTCATTCTCTATCTTCGATACCATTCTGCAGCCTCAAAATCCTGGGAAAATAAAAGCTTCTTTTCCTGAGGCTGAAACCGCCAATCTCATTGAAAATGGAAACATTCCGCCTAGTAAAGGCTGCTGTTTAAGCAGAAGCGTCGTGGCTGGGAAGGGGGCAGGGGGCAAAGGGCAGGAGCACATGCCTCCCTAGCGTTGGAGTAAGGAAAATTTCGGAAATTCGAGACCCATTCGGATTTTGATACTTGATAATGACTTTCTTAAGTTTTAAAATTTCATTTGCTGGTTATACAAGGGTCATGATTTCTGTTGCAATTCCAATGTAGACACGTCGTTTATAAGATTTATGTAACAAATCAGGGCACAAAGACTAACGGTTAACTTAAGATATCGACAGATAAAAGTGGTTTTTAAACTTTGTTTTACTTGAGTCTACAAAGGAGATTTTTTCTGCATGACTTGAATTGAAGATATTTGATGTATTTTTCGATGTATATTGAAAGGATATCGCATTTGACGTCATTAACAGGGGTATACATGGCCATTTTAAATCAGGTAGATGCCTGAAATACACTGTGCATGAATGTGACGACGTGATTGGATTTCAATGTAATCCCTCGACGGAAAATCATTGAATTGTACCCCTCATATGAGTCCCTGGCTTCAAGGTTAGGGCTAGGACGTGAGAGATCAGTAGCATTTGTTAGTTTAGCAGTGGCGGTTTTTACCGACTTTACAGTTTTCCTCGGTCGCCATGTTTTTTCGCATAAAGCAGGGTGGAGCCTAACCCTTTCGCACCCGGATATATTTTCATTTAACTTCAAGAACCCACATTAATCTACACTTTTCAGGGGTAGCAAAGTCAAATAAACTGGGTGAAAGCGTAAAATATTATAGAATACTGTCATCAAAACAATTGCAATGTTTTGTACTTTACCCTCAGAAAGATTATCTTTTACAATGTTTGTCATTAGGCCATTATGCCCGTCCGGGGGTGAAAGGGTTAAGACGGCGCTCATAAATGCAGACCAGGTACCCATTTACCCTCCTGGGTAGAAAGAGGCACAATTTTTTGTTAACACCTTGCCCGAGGGTGCTTTCCTCATAATTTGTCTGGGGGAGGAATCGAACCGGCAACCTCAAGATCGCCAGTTTCTGAGCTTAACCACCAAATCATGAAAGAGAAATGAAATTTGCGTTTGAGAAGAAATTTGTAAACTTTGCTTTCCAACCAATTTTTTAACTATTTATCATTTTCAACCTCGCTACTTTATGGATCACAGTTTCTAGTAATTTTTTTGACGCAAAGATTTGATGATGTCATGCAAATTTGGAATAGCAGGAAGGAATTCGTACAAAATTCTCCACCATGTTGGTATGACTTGGTAAAATCGTGTAAAGACCGCTCTGATAACAAGAAGACAAGCTAATCTTCTTTGCCTTCGTATCTGGCGGTTTATTCCCTTCTTTAGAGTGTCAGATAAACAGGCTTTGATGTGGTTGGATTAGCAATGTTTCCTGGAATATTAAAATGAGTTTGTTGGTAAATATTGGGCAGTTGAAGTATGGCATTTTAATTGCATTGTTTATAAGAAAATCCCACACACTCGTTTGATAATACTCGGTTTGCATTTCAGGGGCAACACTTTTTGGAGAGTTAAGATACAAGGAACTGATGGCCTCTGTGGTGCAATTGTTATTAACAAGCCTGTGTCCCAGACCATCACCACCAAGGTGTAGAGACCATCAGACCGTCACTAACCAGACCATCACCACCACTCTACCCTTGGTGGTGATGGTCTGGGGCACAGGCTATTACTAACCAGCAACCCAGATTGCCTTGCTGCATTGAACCTTTTGTTTGCCCTGTCTGCTATATGTGAAAAAGCTTAGCGATCTAGGGAGAGGAGTGTAAAGTCGGTGGAGAAGCCCATGATCATTACCATATTCCATTACGATGATGGCGGAAACTACGTTAACTAGGTTAACCAAGAAACTAATTTTAACTATATTAAGGTCAAAGACCTAGAAGTTTAATAGAATGTTTTCATTTTGCCCAGCAAGGAAATAAATTCTTGTCTGCAGATAAATTAATATAACCTTGGAAACACCATGGAAAATTAGGATGAATTTAATTTTACAACGAAAATCTTATCACTATATTGTCTATTAGTATAAATTATTCACTAAAACCACATCTAGAAATATTTCCTATCTTCTTTTTTATTATAATTCGAAATGCACATTTTCGAAAACTGTGCATTTTATAAAAACTTAGCGATAAAAAAAAATTATTTCTGTTTTCCTTAATTTCAGGAAAAGATAACATAGGATATAGGCAGTGCTGATTAGAATATAAAATATAAAATATCGGATAATGGTTTTAAAATAAAAGTTTTCTGATTGAAAACCATGTGGGAAGGGGAAAAGTGCGTCTATTGGCTGCTTGCTTTGACCAATCAGCGCCCACGCAAATCATACTTGGCTGCAGAGCCCAGGGCGGGGTAACAGAAGAGGCATATTCTCTCATTTTCTGGTGAGTCTGTTAAAATAATTAGGACATTTAAAATAATCTCAGTACTAAGGAACTGTGCCAGTTTTCTTCAACGAAATCCCAGCATTATAGCGTTAACTCTCTACCATTTAGGGGGAGTTTTATGTGGAATATATACGACCTTCCTGAAAAGCTTTAGACTGAAATACGCAATTAAGATGGAAATAGATGTACGTTTCATATTTCCAGTTAGTTTGTATTTGTATCTGTATTTTTGTAAATAGTAAGTCTACATTGGTTTGCTAACAAGCATAAGCCAGCTGCATAAAGAAGTTAATCAATACCCTCTCTATAATCTAAACTCTTTGTTATTACGTATCTTATCAGGAACAGATTGCCAATGTGGCTAAAGACGCCTTGGAAATTCATTTATTAAGTATATGGGTTGAAAGGCCTCTTGTTGACAAAACTGGAAGTAAATGATCCGAGGAATGCAAAGCTGGGGGGATAAGAAGAGACGATTAACGACTGCCCGAGTCTAAACAACTATTTTGGTGCAAAAACGGCTTTACATCAGATTGCAATCCTAGAATCCCCGTGAGATGAAGCATTTTGTTTACGCTTTTGCAATCGCCATTGGGCTGCTATAACCCACTTAGGCCCGACGCTCCAGCGACGGATTAAGGATTTACGCGCGGTAAGACGATTAAAGCGGCGCGGATCACGACGACGGGACATGATTGGCCACAACAAGGCGCGAATGGACTGCGGATAAACTAGAGAAAAAATGTCATAGTTAAGTAAGCGGGTAATTCAACTCTAATTGAGGCGTTGGCCCGTGTTTTTCGAATTGAAAACGGATTAGAGGGCAGTTGAAGATCTGGAATAAATCGATTGAAAGGCTGCCGCAGGCGACAAATACAAATAGAGAAATAATTGCGAAATTTGGAGGCAATTACGCAACCGGATTAGGTTTAATAAGCAAGGGTTTGTTAATCAAAATCACATTTGCGCTTACAAATTCTAAGGAATGATTCATTCGCTGTACATGTGACAATGAGTGAACGCTCCCCCGCAGCACCCTTAAATCACCCACGCAGCACCCTCACTAGTTTGGCTCCTCCCCACCACCTCCACGTATTCGACTCTGTCTAATACTTACTTAGTCTTTGTCTCAAAAGTTTGTTTACTTCGCTTAGCGCCTTGTTATTCTTGGCCTCATTCAAAACTAGCCCCGGAATTTTGCGGTCTCCCCATCTTCTGTTCTATCCTTTGATTGGTCAGTTTCATAGTCACCATGGAAATAACGATAGTCAACTTTTGATTGGTTCATCTGTGAGTGACGACAGTACAAGAAAAGGGGCAAACCAAAGCAACAATGAAAGCCCAACTTTGCCTCGATTCAAAAGCGACTATAAAGTAAAACCATTTTGGCTTGGTATTGCCTTGTCTTTTTTCCTGGCACTTCATCCTCTCCCGTATCCTTCCTGGCACTTGAGCCCCCCCCCCTTCCTTCGCTACTATCTAGACGAGGCATTCTTGTCGACATATTTCATTCTCATTCCCTTACGATGCTAACCAATCAACATCATCAATGATAGAAATTTTCTTCCTTCAGGCTTGATTCCCCGAGATTATACCCTCAGTTCTGAAGACGGGCGTTTCAAAAGTAAACCCATTCATTCCAAACTATCAGTAAAGTATTTTATTAGATTAATCGGTGACAATGAACGACTACTGTGATAAAATTTGTGGTGAAAATCATTTAGACATTTATCCGAAACATTGTTGCATTATGTCTGACCTGCGTTTCTTATCAAAAATACAGTTTCGGTTGGCTGGAGAACATTCCAGGGAAACCGAAACTGATTTCGCTAACCCTTTCACCCCCGGTGATTATACAGCTGCTCACGGATATTTATAGCGTCTGCTCAGATTCGAAGGCGGGACAAGAATTGATAATGTTTGAGTGAAGAATCTTTATAAATGTTTAGGAGCAGAAGTATCCAATATTAAAGGGATCAGTCTCCCCTTCCTTAGAAACCACCAATTCTCGCTGAAAGTCACTGGGCCTAAAAGTCCCCCCGTAGACGAATAGATTAGGAAGGTGGCTTTTAATAGCTGCGTTGCTAGTTATATTCTGATTAAAACCAAGTGTTTGAATGTTCACCTGAATGCACGTTTTAATATCTCAATCCTTTTAAATCGCATTTTAATTATCTTGTTTTACAGATTAAAGTGTTTGTAAATGAGCGAGGGCGATTCGTAAACAGATAAATATTTAGAATATTCTAAAAGTTGAGTGAAGAAGAATAACGTGGTAAAGCCACTGTTAGAAGTGGACTATGTGAAAATGTGTCACGTGTCATAACCGACCAATGGCAGTGCGGGTATCAGTCACGAGTTTTTGCCAGTATTAAGAACAGTTAAGAGCAGGGTGCAACAAAATGCAACAACAAAAACATGTAACAACGAGCAGCAATGTACAACAGCATGTTGCAAACAACAATATGCAATAACGTGCAACACCATGCAACAAAAGTGCAACAATGTGCAACGGCCTGCAATAAGCAACAACATGCAACATTAAATTACAATAAACAACAACTAAAGACATGTAAAACAAGATAACAGCATGCAACAACATGCAAAAAAAGTACAACAATGTGCAACGGCATGCAATAAGCAACAACATGTAACATGTAGACAACAGCATGCAACAACATGAAATACCATCCGACAATCTTTAACGAACGTCATGCGTTTGTTTTTGATAGATGGAAATTGTTTGGCCAAGGACTTTAGCCACCGTGAGAAACAAGCGTGGCGGATAAGAGTCGCTTTCTTTTCGTTATAGATAAATTGAGATTCTCGAAACGCCTTGGGTGCCAAATGGACCGAAAATAAATCATGGCCTAATTGGCGTAACGGTTGTTTTACTTACGAGATCAAAACAGAATGAATTTGGGAGAAGCCATAAGAATGACTTTGGTGTAAACAATGTTTTGTTTGCGCATTCTCCCTAAGATAAGGGTGAAAACATTGCTTGTTAAGTAAATCCTATTTCTTCAAGTATGCAAAGACTTTGTGTATCGTTTATAGAAATGTGGGTTTGGTTTTATATGTAAAAGATATTTAAAATTAGACACAGACTTAAACCGTCATTTCCCAGCCTAATATCAGCTCAACCAATGACGGCGGTTTGCAGATCTGAAGAAATTAGTTATCCATGATATGCAAATAGTATCTTACTGTAGCCCCCACCTTCCCCCACCTCCCATAAGTAGTATTTGGGAAGATTTCAATGCTTTAATCAACGATTTAGCAATGATTTCGCAATGAATTGGAAAACTAAAAACCATTCAAATCAGTTAGAAACGCATTGCGAAATTAAGTTGTGGAATCAACAAGGAGAACAGCTTGATAAAGCAGGCATGTAAAACTCGCGAACCTTGCAGCGTTTATGAGTTGCTCTACTCCCAACTCATGGGATTATGTCACTGTTCGTTCAAGGAACTCAGCAAATCTAACGGGTCAAGTGCCAAATTATATACAAAATGATCTCGAATAGTTAGTTTTACCGCTAAACTAAATTACAAGTGGTGTACCTTTGAATTTAGGGTAGGTGTAGGATATGTTTCGTAGATAAATATCATGATATTTCCTTTAATGATCTGGCCTAATCACTGTTGGAACATCGTGCATCTTTGGTCTATTAACTCCCCAACACTCCCCTCCCCCTATACAATGTTTTAATGTGATTATAAAATGAATAGAAATGGAGATATGAGTTGGAGAAATGAATCATAGGCCGTGGAACATGCTTCTCTTAAACACAAGAGGGAACGGGGGGCTGTCTACTTAAAAAACGAAAATAAAGCGGAAAATATAAGTACGCGGCCATTGTGGCTTTTAATTCCAACCATCCTACAAAAATTTCATTTTTTAAAGAAAGATGATTTGATTTGAAAGGGAAGCAGAGATTATAAACAGGCAGGAACTTATCAAGAAAATCATGAAAACGAAACAACAAGTATTTACTCAAGTACATTAATCCTTATTGAAGCTACCATATTGAATCTAGAGGCTGCCATATTGTTTCCAGGCTACCATATTGTTTCAAAGAAGGCAGACTCATTGCATCAAGGCAGCCGCATGAATGCGATTTAGAGCAAAGCTAATCTATTAATAGACAAATGGAATAATTGCAGATCGCTTTGAGTTTAGATGGGGAAGTCAAAAACAGTTTCAAAAGACTTAAACTAAAAGTAAATCAAAATAAAGGAATATGACAATTTCCTTTCATATTTGAATGCTCATTCAGTTGACGTACCTAAGACACTTTGTGTATAAAAAAAGCAGATACTACGTGACTCATAGATTGATGTAACAGGGAAAATGAGATGAACGGTTGCAACAACAACAACATGCTCCTTCACAGAAACCATCTGCCTCTCTAAAGAATCATACCTACGTTATCTCTTTGCATTATTCCTTGCAATATAGTGATAAGGGAAAGTTCAAATACACCTTTAAGTTGAGAAGATTCAAAAAAAGAGTTTTTAATTATGGAGGTCCGCTCTTAATAGCATTACAAGGACACAGAGTTTCACATGAATTATGTTCGTTAGAGTTTTGCCAGACTTAAATTAGAGTTTCGAAAGAATTGAGTTCTCTAGAGATTCGATTTTTTAGAGTTTTGCCAGACTTGAATTAGAGTTTCGAAAGAATTGAGTTCTCTAGAGATTCGTTTTTTTAGAGTTTTGCCAGACTTGAATTAGAGTTTCGAAAGAATTGAGTTCTCTAGAGATTCGTTTTTTTAGAGTTTTGCCAGACTTGAATTAGAGTTTCGAAAGAGTTAAGTTCGCTAGAGATTCGTTTTGTTAGAGTTTTGCAAGAATTACGAGTCACATTTGACAAAGTTGCCTGCATTATGCAATGCCGACTATTTGGGAAGCAACTTAACAGTGAAGACCCGACAACATTTCATTCAGAAAAGGTCCAAAAGAGTTGTGTGAAGATTATAAGAATAACGCATAAATTAGCATATAAATAAATTATGCATCATAAACGTCATACTCCAAACCATGGACTAAACATACGAAAGCTGGCCATAGGAACTGCAAAACGGAGGACTCGGGAGCAAGAAACCATTTCTCTTAGGAAATTCAAAATATTGTTAAATTCTTAACCTTTCAATAGGAGAGTTGTTTTTCTGAAAAATGGTCAATAGTTTGTTTCTTTTATTACAAAAACAACTTGAATAGCTTGCCTTCAAACTCCTTCAAATCTAGGAAAACAGTTTTCAAATAGAAGGGCATGCTTTGTATTAAAAATATAAAAAACATTGGAAGAATGAAAATATGGTTTTTTAAGCTAAAAATGTTTCCAATTTGCGGTAGGCATTGTGCAAGAAAGAAAAGGGATCTAGAATTTCTTAAAAGCGGAGAAAACATCATTTTAGCTTTCAAGGACGGCGGAAATGAAAACTTAAAAAAATATAAATAAATGATGCGCAACAAAAGAAGATAAAAATAAAAAAATGGTGAGCGTAAAGATATATAAAAATATTTTCATTAAAAATGATGAGAAAATATAACACAAAAGGCCTACCATAGGAAATATTAAGAGTTATTCTCAACATTTTCATCAAACTGTTTTATATACCGAACACTTATTTCTCTCATGGGAGTCAAGGCAACGCTGCTAAGTAACCAATGCATGCGCGCATGCATCGATTTTCACCTGACAGAGTGCGAGACTTCTAAGCCGACCCCCTTATTTTACAGCCAATCAGCATAACTAAATGTGGCAACTGTCTAGGCAATAAGATATCAGATTGAAAAGAACGGGGGTAATTCAAGAAACATTCTTTCAGTAAGAGTCGTAAAAATATAGACAACAACAATTTAATAAGGTCATCATTTAGATCTGGCCCTAGCAAGCTGTGACTTCATACACCATAATTTATCAATCTACTTACTTTCGCTTTCAAATATTCTCTCAAAGTTTTCCTTTACCCTATGATATTCTACTTTTCTCTTCTCTGAATAAATAAAAAGAAAAAGATTATTTGAGTTTTATTTTGACCACGGCTCTAAGCATTTGAAAATTTCAAATTTTATAAGAAATCAAGATTCCTGCTTAATCACGATGGTTTCAAATTGGATGAAAATTACAAACTATAAGATATACTTCTATTAAAGGACCAGAGCTAGGGAAACATTTCCTTCACAGGGTCACTAGCTGGAGGATGGTTCACGGAACACAACAGAAACTCTTACGACACTCCCAAACCATGCCCATTTTCAATTTTCTTGTCAGGAAGGTTTGCCTTCTGGTGTATTTTTGTCCCAGGTTGAAAACTTTTCTGGACTTTGAGAAAGAATAGAAAAATATGAAAAGATAATAAAAAAAATTTAAAAGAAGTTGCTTAAAAAGGATAAAAATGTTTAAGAAATCTAAAGAATATTAAAAAAAGGTGAAAAATACTAGGAAATGCAAAACAATACTACTTAATATTGAGATCCAGAAAGAATGCCTTTCCTATTTCGTAAAATTTGCTGATTTTGCATTTTTCTAAAAGTTGAAAACCATGAAAACGCTGGGTGCCCCGATGACGTCAATACAATTTGCTCTGCCTTATATGCGTAAGACTTTAGGCGAGAGAACTTGATTCACAGGCAAAGAATTTATCCTTAAAGAACAAGAAGATAAAGATTAACGCATGATTATTAAAATACGGACTAGAGTTTAATTGGCGTTATTTGACAGAATTAAGTCCAGTGAAAATTGTTTAGAAAATCAAAGAAAGTTAACTACCCTAAATATTTGTTAATTTGATCCAAACATTTTGCTTTTAACCACAACATGCCTCTCAATTTCTTGTTTTCTAATAAATTAGTTAGCTCTACGGTCCCTCTTAACGGAGGTCTTCCTTTATAATTCGGGATAAAGAGTTACTTATCCACAAAAGCATCCCACGCATTTTTCAATCTACAACGTTCACCTAACAAAGTACAGTCCAGTCTTTAATGCACTAATTTATAAGAAACTAAGGCATGATTTTCTCAAATTGGATACATTTATAACAAACATCTATTAGGCTGATCAAAGTTTCGTTTAACTCTTACACTCCCGGTGATAATACAGTTGTGCAGTAGCAACTAATGCGTTTGGTCAGATTGCAAGGGGGTACTGTAGTTCATAACGTTTGTGCAAAGAAGCCTTGCAAATGTTGAAATGATTCAAGCTATTGAAGGATAAGCCACTACTCAAAAAATATAACCAATTCTCCCTGAAGATCAAAGGGAAGTTGGGTCCTTCCACAGGAAAAGCCATTTGGCCAAATGACCTTCAACAAGAGCTGGCTATTTCTAAAAAAGAGGGCGACTAATTCCTTCCACATTTGAATGCATCTGCCTTTAAACATACGCAAAGATTCTTCGCTCCAACTTTATAAATTCTTGTACCCGCTTGCATTAAGACCAGACGACTTTGATGCTTCTAAGCCGCTGTATAATCATTGGGGATGAGTGAGTTAAAACAGCAGATAATCATATATAGTTTAGTTCTTACACTACACAATGTTGCAACAGTGCTTCCATAAACCTTGGTGGCAGAAGAGTGTTGCAAAATGTCACAAAGTGTCGTAAAGACAGACATTCGACAAGCGACGAGTGTTGCGCGGTGCTGCAAGAAATTAGGAGCTGGTTACCATTTGTCGAAGATGTCACATTAGCGCTTTTATTTAACTTTGCTGTTGTAGAGTATTGCAGAGAATTGCACAGTGCTGCACAATGTTGCAAGGCGTTGAAGGAAATTAGAAAGCGGGTCCCATTTGTTGAATAGTGTTCCAAGAGTTTTTCTTGTTTTACCAAGGTTGTTGGAGAGTGCTGGAAAGTTTTCAATAGTTGCAGAGCACAAAAAACGTGATTCTGATTAGCTTAGTTGTTGCACGGGTGTTGCAGAGTCTTGAAGGAAGTTTCGAAAGTTGTTACTATTTGTTGGATGGTCTCATATGAATGCTTCTGTTAAACTCTGTTGTTGCCAAGCGCTTTAAAATGCTACATATTGCATATAGACACAACACGCAAATGGAAACTAAAACGAACTGTGGTAGTAATAATAATAATTAATATCTAAACAGGTTGTCTCGTTCAGACCTGGACAGTCTGTTTCCATTCAAAGACCTTTATTCCTAACTATTAACAATAAGTGATTGCGGAAGTAAGCTGAAAGTAGAATCGAAAAGAAATGGTTTAAGTAGTTAAGTAAAACGATAAAAATATAATTAGAGTCCAAGACACTTCCTTGGAAATCTACAAAGTATTCGATAGTTAAAGTTCTTTTTGAATAGCAAGACGGATCTGTCTGATATCTGATTGTCTGGTATGACAGTTAGGTCCGAAAAATGTCCTTTCAAAACGTCATGTACAAAGCTATTGGTTGCCTGGTCGTGGCTAACACAAGTGATACCTGATGTTAAACAGAAATTGTTAGATAACACATTAGACATCTTGCAGGGATACGTTGTTGTGGCTCGTCGAAGTGTGATTGATGACGTTGAATAACGAAAAATTGCATTCCCATTGGACCGCAGTTTTTTTACACATTGAGATGCAGAACTTGATACAATTGGTCTTAAGTTATTATCAAGGTACATGAAAACATTTAAGAACCTTAGGTCTAGAAGCTTAGTGTTATTCAAACTTCGCATTGTGTTCCTAAGTCGCTAAAGTTTAGATTAAATAAAAGTGTATCTTAATGAGTTAGACAATCGTATTATGAAAATTGGATGATAAAGAAACTAACAAAAACAAAAATGAAGATAGATAAACAGAAAGGTCTTGGATTAACAAAGTTGTGACAATTAATTGTACTTAGAACTTTAAAAATGTTTGGTATTTATTTCACGGGTGGTAACGAGAAAGCAGCAGATTGATGTTATTTGTAGCTAATTAAATCTTTTGGGAATAAAGGTGTGGCGGTTAGCATTGTTGATAAAATACCAGACGAGGTTAGCTTGTTCCCACGAGTTTAGGGTTGGTTGCTACGTTGGGACACATTTGTCAACAAAAGCGTAGCAGGTGAATTGAGCATGAGGATAAGATCCAACATGACAAAACTCGTCTCTCCGACCGGCATGAATATACGCTACTGCTTAGTGAGGCCCAACAAAAAGCTGATCCCATCATGGAAGCATATTTTTGCTTTGATCAGACCCAACACGACAGTCCGACCGGCATGAACATACGCCATTGCTTAGATGAGATGCAACGAACCGACGTGGGAAAACATTCTTGCTTCTATCGCATCCAACACGACATATTCTTTACATGCAATACAACCTTCTTCGTATCAGATGTAAAACAAAAGTCATGTTGACATTGACAAACAACCTTCCTTGAATCGGATCAGATACGACACTCATGTTGCCATGTTAACTCTTTTCATATCAGATCTGACACAATACCGATTCTAGCAAGTAAAACAATTTTATACCCGATTCGATGCGCCAACCTAGCTCATATCCGACCCGACCCGACGTTCATGTTCTCACTTAAAAAAACCCCTCTTCTCATATCAACTCTTTCTAAATCTGACAACATACTAATGTCGTCATGAACATAAATCCTTGCTTATCTCAGACCTGACATGACACTTTATTTAGCAAACGACCTCACTTAAATAGAAGCCGACACAAGATGCAACCGTCAACACAAAATCCAATAAGTCCTTCCCTGCGACACGACATTGTCTTGTCTGAGGCAGGAAGAAGCAGTTTAAGCGTTGTTCCTTCACACATAGCTTTCTGCAGTCAGCTTCCTTCCCTCCCATGTAGCTCAGGCACTGCGGAGAACAATCAACTCCTTCCGCAGCCCCTCTGTTCTGGTATGATACAGTCTGCATCTGCAGGTGTGTCGGATTCTAAGAGTCTTATGTTTTTGTCACCAAACCTCAGACGCACCCGCAAAGACAAATATAGTGATATTTATCAAAGAAAATCGACCAAACAGATGAAAGATAAGTGATTCACAATCACTAACGAAATCTATATGCCTTACATGAAGAATAGAGTTATTGTAATAGGATTCGTGGATGTGATTTACGTTACAGTATCAATGGCATATAGAGGAATGCCTCACAAACAAGCTAATGCCTTTGTGGCAGGCTGACTTTAATGCCATTATGCTCTTGCGAAAGGCATCCGCATCTGAGGCATAAATCAATAAGGGAAATTCTAAACTGGATTTTAGGTTAGCCAAGCCTAGTTGAATAAGGATCTTTAGTAAGCATTACATTGACAACTGAATTATTCCATGACCTTTTGATTCAAAACCCACTGTGTTTTTCTCATAATATTTCTCATGTTTACTCTATTCAGTCTCAAATTACTTAAACAGGGTATGATTGTTACTGCATTATACAAATAAAAATGAAACTCCAAATTTACTAACTATAATACACATATCTTTATGAAAATTGATTTTATAAGGCTATTGAAGCTTGAAAATGTCGAAATTTGCTAATGGATTAAGAAAAATAACATTTTTTCGATAGCTTGACATTCTATCTTCTTCTGTTTTCTAGTTTTTTGAACAAAGGAGATAAGCGTACCTTTCGTGTCCTATATTTTAAAGGTACTCATCAGGCTTTTATTGTGCAAGTCTGGATCACTTTTTAGAATCTAAACTGACACAGTTATCAACAAAATACTTCGGAAAGATAATATCAAACATTTAAACTTCGATTTCACAACCCTTGAACTCATAAAAAGCAAAAATTTTAAGATGATTTAGGCTCAGCAAAAAGCTCCTTATTTTTATGAGAAAATATGGCTCGTTTGGTGCGTAAACGAACTAATTACAACTAATGTACCTTGAAATGTTTATTGCAAAACCAAAGCTAGAATCGATAAATGTCTTGCAGACTTCAACAACAGCCAACTGTATCACAACTGCGTTTCCAAATGAATTGGCGCAGAAGATTTAAGAAGAAGCGTTTATCTAATATCGATTAAAATTTCTCGACAAATTGCTGCATTATGCCTGAATAATTAAAGCTACAGTAAAGCTGGTTAATGGACCAACGCTGGTGGATGAAATTCTACTTAGTGGGATCGCTATAAATCAGCTTGTTGGCCTAGTTTGTTTTCAAGTTGTGGAGACGCATTGTCTAGCGGTTCCTTAAAGCGTTTTACTATATTCCTTGATGAATCTCACGGTTGAAGCAGTGTTCTTAAGCTCCTCGCAGACCTTTCGTCTTAATTTGAGCCCTGTGTGGCTACTATCACCGATTTTGCATAAATCCACGAAAAACATCGACCACGTGCGGATAAAACTCCCTAATGACCTGAAATGTACAATTAAAACCTCTTGAGAGATCTAATCCTGTTCTAATTAACCTGCCAAATAATCACTTGAGAGTACGCACAAGGCAAATAACACCTGAGAAATGACCTTACTTGCCAGCCTCAAAAGCGTGCTGTTGATATGCGCAGGCCTCGCATTGAGAAACCATAAGCTCTCGTAAAATAACGAAGGCATCAGTATCCGAGTTCGTCTTCTTTCATAAATTTGATCTACTTACTTCTACCAGCCTATTTGAGTAGCCTCCCTCTCTCAAAGAAATGCAGCTCTCTGTAAAGCTTGCCACAACAGAAGCGCATTTCTGACAAAAAGAACAAAATTACAACAGACTTGCCATGGCTACTTATGTAGCATCAAATAAAAAGGGAGCAATGAAATATCCTTGTAGAACACAAAGTATTCTTCAAACACGCAGGGTGTTCAGATTGGGCTTGAATTTTCCAAATGAAATTGCTCAGGTTTCTAACCCTAAAATCTCCTCTTTCATGCATATTGAGGGGCGCAGTGGGAAAAACTGTGCAGGGGGGCAGAGCTGCAAAATTTCCGACAACTGATACAATTTTTAGCAACCTTAAAACCTTATGACTTTTGTGTCTACTTGCCGAAGATGGCTCAAGTGTTCTGACTATTATTTTTGACTTAAAAAAGTATTTCTTTCTTTTGAGTAATATCTTTTTCTTTTACTGGAATGTCAGTTATAAGCTAGGCATCAATAAGGTGTCATTGTTACTTGCCACCTTAGCCATGGGAAATCTGTTGTAAACTAGAAATACCACAAAAGGGTGCTAGAATGCTTTATTAAAGAAATGCAGAATTGATTGTGTAAATAAGTATGCCTTGATTTATCTATTGGGTGCAGTGAACCCATCTCAGTTAATTTTTTCTTAATTTTTCAAAGTGCTCTGCCTGCTCTCTACATTTATCTACCAAAAAAATCCTTCTTGAACATAATTAGTTGTGGAAAACGATGTAGCAAGGGCTAGTCCATTCTTACTGAAGGCTAACTGATCCTTTGAGCTATGAAAAAGTTAATTACTAAATAAGTTGCAAGTTTTTTGCATGTTGCTGCTAGAGAAAAACTAACTACAACTGTATTGAGTTAGATTGAAACCCTTGCATCATGATAAAAGGAGAGGTTGAAGCAAAATCTGCAAAATCATCAGTTTCTTACTGCAATTATATTATTGCAACCAACATTGATCACATGAAAAGTAGTCATTTTCAAGAATTTCTAACTTGTTGATTACATGAATACTGTGAGAACATGCTGACAACAGATAATTTATAGCAGATGATGTCTCTACCAGAACTGGATGGGTTTAAAACAGGGCTTGGTTAAGAAACTAATATGCATGTATTCATTAAATTATGCAAAAAACAAATCCAATTGAACTAATGTTCATTTCAGTTTTTTTCAACATTTGTAATGACCTTGTGTCACAAATGAAATTTTAATGATGATTATGATGAAAATGGCAATGATTGCTAAAGCAGTTTATTCAAAAACATCAATCTACCATAATTACATAAAGTTGAAAAGGGTAAACACTGAAGTGGTTCTGTCCTTAAGGATCAAAATTATGATCCTGTATATATATAAATATATAGGACTTGTCCTACAAAGAGGAGCCTGATAACCTTATTTGTGCCCACCCTATTTTCAATTCTTTGTGATTCTTAGTTTTTAACATTAAAATTTATGGTTCTCCTAATCTCAGATTGAGTGTGTTCACATTGTCTCTATAGCCTTATTACCATTCTTGATGTAAAAAATTTATTAACCTAATGATCCTTAAAACTATATAAATATAAATGATTGCAAGATTAATTGAAAAGTCGTAGAGGAAGAAATGGAGAGGTCAATCAAGGGTTCCACCTACTCGAGGTCTTATATTAAAAACTGTCACATTTCTTTTAAATCATTGCATTGGCAACGATACCTGTGAAGTACTGAAACTGAAAATCAGGTTTTAAAGCTGCAAATTTCAGCTGTAAGAGATATCAGAGAAGGAAGTTAAAACAGAGAGGAACTGCTCATTTTCTTTACGTTCTTGGTTAGTAGATTGGCGCCTAGTACCTTGTCATTGTCAGTTCTTCAAAAAAACCCTGGGAACAGTTGCGACAGGCAATAGATTTTGACCTTGCGTAGTTGAATTTAGTAAATAGATGCAGAATTCAACAAATATAGAGAAGATCGCGTTGCAACAAACCTTAAACTCTCTATTATTCCCTATCTTCCATTTGCTTCTCTCTGCATCTGTCTGTCAACATACAACTTTCCCGCCGTGTCTCCTTCGCAGGAGCGAACCGCCATTTCGCAACAGCCTCGTAAAGGTGGAAACCTAAACAATTTGTCACATGTGGGTGCAGCGGGTTTCGTTGCAAACTGTTGAATCTATTCAGTTGTTTCAAGACACGCCAAAGTCTTGTTGGACGTAGAACGAATAAAAATTTCATGGAGCAGATTTGAATTAAACTTACATGAGTTTTTAGAAGTACGAAATACACTTATTTTCAAGTTCTTTCAGATAATATGGATCATTGTAAAAAAATTGTAGAAAATTCAGCAAGAAAAAACAACAATTTTCAAATTGACGCATATTTTAATATTAAAACATTAATAATATTCTAAGAAAAATCGACAAATAAAAGCTTCAGTTATTTCAAACTGATATGGATAATGTGTTTAAATAATTTAATGGTACATACATAGGTCTGGAGGAACAAAAATGATAAGAGGGGCTCTAGGGGGGTCTACTTTCAAGTTATTTATAGAACCATGTATATAATAAAGTATAATTTCACCCTTCCTGTTTCCATGGCTCGAAATTCCAGACCCCCTGACACCCTAACTCTAAGCCTGTAGATGTTTAATTTAAGGTAATTTTACTATTGAGAAAGGCGTCTAACTAATGGATTGTTTGTACGTTAAGTAAAAAAATTCGAACGAGAAATTACGGCTTAATATCAATTTATGGCTAATCTAGTTCGAAATCGCTGTCTGAAAAGTCTTCAATGTCAGCTGGCATTACAATCGGATTTGTCGCATTAAATTCTTGGCTTGGTAATGCATCGTGCCTGAAATGATAATTATGAACGTCAAATAAAGATCATGGGCGTCATTTCGTATCGGTAACAGTACTTTGACACGGTCTTAAATTAAAGGGTTACCGATTTTGCATATAAACTTTTTTACTTCTATTACAACTATCGTTGAGAACATTAGGCTTCCCGACCGGCTATGGCAGCATACACAATTTGTAAAAAAACAGCTGATGAAATAATGAAAATATTAATAATAGAGTATGATAATGTTGATAATATATCATAATATATAATATATAATATATTATTATATTATATTATAATATATTATAATATTTTAATATATTATAATGTTGATAATATAATGTTGAATATTATCGCTAAATTTTCGTAAATGCGATTTAGTCAAAGAGAACTGGGAACAATAGCTTTTGCTATTTCAACCAATCAAAAATGGAGTCAGACTGCTTGCAAAGATTCTCCAATATAACCTGCGACTCAATGGAAAACTGTCCAGCACACATTAAGATGGAAATGTCATACGCCTCATGAATTTCTTTTTGAGTTGTACTTCAATTACTTAAAATAAATTGGTGCAAAATTAATCCATTCGAAGGTTCACACAAGTCAAATGGATAACGCAACCTGCCTTTTAACTGATAATAGATCTGTCTCCCAGTTATGGCCAAATTTTCAAAATTAGAAATTTTTATGGCCTAAAATAGCATCGTTGAAAAGGCCACCTCTGTAAGATATGTTGAAAAACTCATCAAAAATTGATAAAATAGCTTCCCATCAGCAATTTGCTTGATAGAAGATTAGATTATAATGAGAAATTCTTGGGAAAAAGTTCTCTCATTTTCTTACGACTAACAGATCGGATTTAAAGAATTGTCATCTTGAAATACCAATATACTTAACGGAAAATAGTCAACAGACAACTTGACCACCCATCAACACATAATTTGCTTGATGAAATCTAATAGCGCATTCCAAAAATCTTGATCAAGAAGTATTTAGAAGTCATAACCCTTTTCAAAGAATAGTCCACTCTGTCCTCACATCAAAGAACAAAAGAAAAAAGACACTATACAGCCAACGATTAAAACTGAATGGGAAGGAAATGTTCGTAGAAGGAAACGTTTAAACATGCTGACATTAGAACTTAGTTTAGAACTAGACATTAGTTTCTTTTTGACATCTTCATCATCAGATATTTTTTCACAGTCTTAACCTGCTCGAGCCAGAATTAAGCTTACACATTAACAATTATAAACTTCTCACTTTGCTTACAACTGCTTATTTGAGACCTTAAGATGCTTAATGTTTCATCAATTCAAGCCCTAGTTGCTTATTTATCTATCACGCGATTGCTTGCAGCTTCTCATTAAGCTAAAAAGTTGCTTAATTTCAAGTAATTCAAGCCCTAGTTACTTAATAAGCTGTTTTTTTTTATCAAAAACATTGTCCAAAGCATCTTAATTTCGCCATCGAGTTGCTAACTGTTTAAGTGACTGAAGCCCTAGTTGCTTATAAATTTATTACGTGATTGAGCACTTCAAGCTTCTTCATTAAGCTCTCAAGTTACTTGATGTTACGTCTCTCTAGTCTATGTTGCTTATAACCTGACACGTTGCTTGCCATATCTCAAGTTGTTTGCTAACCTGTTGCTTACAGCTTTGCAATTAAAGCCCTTAAGTTTTTAATATTTGATTCATTTGAGCTCTAATCGCTTAAAGCTAGTTGCTTGAAAATAAAAATAAGAAAAAGGATTCGCTGATGATATCTGCAGTTCATACCCAGCATTACTTTAAATAAAATACATATATTAGCAAAATATAATCTTGGTTTTTATCAATTTACAAAATGAATCCAAAAAAGGATTCCAGTGAAACGAAAACCATGTGATCTTTGCCTTGATTGAAAAAATTTGATCATTTTAAAAGAGACCATGATAGCTTTGCTTACAATAAAATTTTAATTGCATATAAATAATAACTTTATCTACTTATAATAAAAGATTAATAAGAAATTGACAGAAAGATTTATGATTATGTACATAATTGTTTAGACGAGAAGATATTTTTCTTTTTAGAATCCAATAACAGAGATAAAAAAGTAACTACATATTCTTAATTCGAATCAATTTAAGTTCGAAATCCAATAAGATTAGATTTCGTGAAAGCATTTCAAACTTCGCGAATCTAGAATTAATCAGATTTCATTTGCTATGACAAATGAGATCAAATTTAGAGTTTTAATGGTATCGTACCGTGTCAAATCGGCGCACAAACATTAAATTTATTAAAAATGGATTATAACCATTTTTAGTCTGCAACGATTTTTCTAGCGTCGCCTAATGTAAGCGTGGCCAGACATTGTTTTAATGAAATTCTTTGTGAATTCTTGGTATATTAAAATATAATACTAAGAATGCAGTGATTTTACTTGCATCGGAATGTACAAAGTGACATAAGAATTAGGCAAAAGTGAAATTGGGGTTGGTTGGAAAAATTAGAATGCTGTGGGTGGAAAATTTCTAACAGGGAGCTGATTAACAGAAACCTCTAGAAGTTTTAAATATTGCCTTTCTATTCTGCATGAAAACGATAGAATAAGCTTTAATGTAGAAATTCGTTTAATAATTATGAATCTGATGGCACGACTTATTTCAAAACACATAATTTACCTAAATCTATTTGATTGACCAATTCAAGGTTGTCAATATCATAAAGAGTTCTTTTTACTTTTTTCATTGACTAAACTACCTTTCTGTTTTTATGTTTGCTTTTTTCTCATCAAGTATTTATTTCTTTGTTGTTTGAAAAAAAATTTAAAATATGACCATTGCCAATAAAAATGTGGATCTTCTTTGCTACATTGCATAGGGCACTGTAGAATTAATTTGAGTTTTTTTATATTGAAAATAGCTTATTTCAATGACAAATATATAAAAATAAATATATAATTTTCTATATTTTTACGGAAATATATTCACCCAGTCAGCGTAGATAAGAATTAAGAATTTAATCTACACAAAATTTTAGGCCATTTGATCTGTTGATCTAGTGAACCTTTTACTGATCTCAAATTAAATCAATCGATCGAATCAAACAAAATCAAATTATTATCAGAAAGAAACACTTACTCGATAAGGAAATTTTCAACATCAGCAGCGTAAAATTCTGTATCAAAATGATCTCCCATCCGCACATAATTGCCTATTAATATACCATTTTTGTAAACTTGCAACGTCGGAACTGCGTTTAATTTCTAACAATAAAAATGATACAGATTAATGCTACGAAACAAAACACTTTTTCAAAGTAAAATATAAATGCATGATGTAAGAAAAAAAGGATAAATAAAAATTTTTGAAGTGAGAAATAAAATATCAAATATATGTCACTAAATAGTGAAGATTACTCTTAGCCGGTCTGTTAACAAAAATGCTCGATGCGATGCTCGGTCGATATAAATATAACATATATAAGAATATATAGCTTAATATAGAAAAAAATATATAAAAATATTATAAAAGAACATACAAATATATAGTTTAATAGATATTCAGAATAAAACTTAAACTTCTAAACGTTTCGACTTTCATCTTCATCATCAAATATATAGCTTAATATATATAACAATTCAAAAGCTAATTCCAAAAATGTTTAAATACTAATAAAGAACACTAAAATTAAATCCCTTTTGTAAGACACTTCGCTTTCGCTTCACAATAATAAAAATATATTCATATATTTAGGATGGGAAATGAAGACAATACTAAAATTATAAGTAAAATTGGAGGCAAAGAGCAAAGAAAAAACCTGATTATTGTTCTATAGCAGTGAAAACAGTAAAAGAGTCATATTTACTGGTGAGTTTGGAACAATCTATTTAAAATAAATCATCGTTAACTCGCAATTTTTTAGGCTTTTTGTCACATTAAATCACGTTTGAAAAAAATGATAATAATATTAATAATGATCCTTAAATTAATCATCAAAAAGTTAAAAGTGGTGCGACAATTTGCTAAGTTGAGTATGAATTTCTGCATTTGGAAAATTCAATAAAATATCACAATATCTATAGGTAGGCATGAATTTGTTAAATTTAATTAATGGCTTAAAAAATGTTTAAATTTTGAAATAAACATCTCCAAAAAAATTTCGTTAAACTATTTGCTGTTGCTCTAACAGTAAACATCATAAAAATTTTTGAAAATTAAAAATGAAAATAAACATTTGTCAATAAAATTGATAAAAATAAAGCGAAAGAAAAATCTTTGAAGAATGTGTTTTAATTTTATTGAAAATATAATATCATGTAATATTCTCATATGAATTAACATCGACTAATGTTTACTTACAAATTTAGTACTAAGGCCGGCCTCTGAAGCACTGATGCGACAAAATTTAACCTGGAAAAACAAAGGATAAATAAATAGATGAATAAACAAATAGATTAGTAAATAAATAAATACAAAGAAAATCAGTTCAGACCCACGTACACCATTCTAGATTCTTTCGAATAAGCTTGAAAAGGCTTTTAGAAGCTTTTATATGCTTAAATAAGGTTTGAGGATGCCAAAGTTCTCGTCATAGGGTCTTATATTTTCAGATGAATTCATTTATATATATTATTCATACAAAATAAATATCCATGTCTATCATGAATATAATTATTAAATACTAGTTACTAATTATTAATTACTAAATAAAATATCTTAAACAACTTTATGTCAAGTTGCCTTTAAATTTATAATGATCTTGGTTCAGCCGTTTCTACCGATGGTCTTTTTTCATTGACAACAACCTTACTTAAAATCTACATTTTAGTTCGTTCCTGCGTTGAGGGAGATTAAAATTAAAATTTTACCCTATAGGATTTTTAATAGCTATGACGCAAGTTAAAACGTTCAAAAAGTTGAGGTTTTTTTCTGAATATCTACCTATCAATATTTATATATCTATTATAAAACATTCATAAGTTCAACCACATAAAATTTTTAAAATATTAAATAAGTATTCAAGAAAAAAACTTCACCTCTAAACGTTTCGACTTTCGTCTTCCTCAGTAATGTGTCTTCATCAGTTACATTTATATATATATAGCTATATACTGATGAAGACGAAAGTCGAAACGTTGAGAAGTGAAGTTTTTTTCTTGACGGAGTTTCACGACTATTTCATTGTGCCTGTTTGGCGCAGTGGATTGGTTGTGTGACTCCGAATGTAGCGAGCGCGGGTTCGACCCCTCCTAAGGTCGAGACTAAAAATTACAATTGGGTAGCACCCTCATGGTTAGTATATTAACTCCATGTCAGCCATTGCCTATTTGAATGTATATGTCTATATTCTATATATATATACATACAAACAGTATGAGGAGAGAAATATGGAAACAGATAAAAAATGCAGTCGGGTAACGAATTAAGTGCCTAACTGATGAATTAGAATTTGTGATTTTTTCGGAATTTCGAAGTATACTATAAATTTCTAATCCTAGTTTTCAGTTGTCTGAAGATCGCATCAAGCTTGAAACTTTAAATTACAACTTTAACCGTCGTTTTCTGACATTAAGTTTAGTATAGCCCTGCTTCCACAGCATCGAGCACTATTTTTAACAGACCAGTAAACAGTAATTTTCATTTATCCTTATTTTCATAAAATTTTCATCACTGTACAATAAACAATTTTCTGCAATTTTAATGTAATTTCTGTTCATGCACTTCGTATTATTTCGCATCAAGTTTGAGTTTATCAATCTGGTTTAAATTATAAAATTTACAGAAAATTATAAATATTATAAATGATAAAAATTGGTTTACGTTATTCATATTTTCCAAATTAGAAAAAATAGTATATAATTTAATTTATAATTTAAAATGTAATTTTTTAGAATTGATCATCCTCCGTGAATTTGGTTACTCTTAGTGTTTTGTTTTCGCTTCATTTATTCTTTCTATTCCTTTAGTTATGGTGTCAAAACCTTGCTTGAAAGCCCATCAGGCTTGCTTTCAATCGCATTGCATTTTATCTTTGAACTCCTTACTCTTTGGGTAAACTGTTTATAGTCTCTACCTTCGCTTTTTTTCTCAAAATTATTCTACAAATTCCAAATTCTCCTAAGACAAATATTACTTCTGTTTTTCCTTTATCTTTATTTCGCTTTTCAAAGTATTCTTTCAATTCTAAAACACGAAATACATTCTGTTTTCTAGCATTGAATCTTGCAGTTTTGTTTTAATTTTCTTTCCCATTTAACACATTGTTACTCCCTTATTTTGTCCTCTTGTTTTACTTCATTTTAATACATCATTCTCATTCCACCCCTTTTTAAACATACGTAAAAAACCTGATAGGAACATTTGAATTCAAAACTTTTTAAATTGCAAAAAAATATGTAGTGTCTAATCTTTATTAGATATTCACTTTTAATTTAAAATGTGTAATTAACATAATTTCAAACTCACGTAAGGGTATTGCTTTGCTAAACAATCTAAACATTTGTTCATTCTTGCGCAAAGAGAAGAATTCTGAAAGAAAAAATAAACTGTTTACTATAAAATTTTTAAACTGTTTATAAATCTTTAATTTTTTTCTTACTAAAACTGAAACAAAAATGACAAAAAGCAGTTTGGCTCTCAAACCCTAACCCTAACCCTGTTAAGAGTCACAAATAGTTTTTTAAACAGATATATTTAACACGTAATTTGGCTGGATCAAAAGATGGTGAAGACTGATGATCATAAATGATGAGGTGAAAAGAAGAATATATAAACACAGATATTAAGTTATGTTTGTAAATATGTGATTACTATTTGTATTTCCATTTTTTTATTTGTGAAAACTGAAGATGGTGAAATGAACAAGAGTGGCAGAAAATAGAGCAGGTTGGAGGCAAGGTAAAAATTTCTCATTTCAATCTACTCCATTACACAATTTTGATAAAAAATAAATCATAAGAAAACTTCTTACTTCATATATATGAATTATAACAGTAACATGAACATCAACATCATCAACTGCTTCAATAAAATCCTGAAAGGTCAAATCATGGACTTTTGAAAATTTGGACCTAAAAGAGAAAACAGAAGTTACGAGGATTAACAAAGAAAATACAACAACTATAAGTAACTGAAGTATGAAAGAATTGATAAGGGAATGAAAAAGAATTTAGAATTACAAATTTCTACCATTCTTTCAAATTATCTTTTTCTTATCGTGGTCATTATATATTGCCTCTTAATGTACTTATTCCATTAAATATGACAGTACTTAAGATGATATGATAAATCAGAGGGTAAAGAAAAGAAAAGAAAAGAAAAGAAAAAAAGAAAAGAATAGAAAAGAAAAGAATAGAAAAGAACATAGCATGCTTTTGGAGGAAAACATGGCGGGTGAGCTACCAATTCTCACACCTGAAGTTAACCAGGCGTGTGGTTTTCTGTAACTATTTCTTTGCATAGAAATTTTTTGCAATCAAATTCATGCTCTCATTGCAAGCACTTTTGATATGCCTTTCTTCCTTTTAGGGGCAGTTGCCATAATGCAAAACACAAACTTGCTATTTTTAAAGATGGTGCCTCCTATTTTTAAAAGTGAGCGTGTGATATACTGTACAGCTGGAGAGCAGCAGGCTTGCGCCAGGGCGAGCATGTGCAATCGCAAGCCTTTCCCACCAAAGCCTGCAATGTCAACATGAAAATGCTTATCTGGTGAATTTGAGTATTTCAACATTTCAACTGCAGGTTCCTTGAAAATCAGCCTTGCTACACGAATACCTTCTATAAAGAATTTAAATGATAATGATTTATGATAATGCAATAATTAAAAGCTACACAGTGGATACTTTTCGATAATTGAAAACATTTAAGAGACTAGAGGATAATAACCTGGTTCCAAGCACATATTTTTCAGATTCTTGTTTCATTTGCTGAAGTCGTTTTTGGTGATACTGCCTCAAAAATTCATCATCATCATCATCATCTAAATTTTCATCTTCCAGATCTTGTTTCTATGAAGATAGATTAATATTTAGGAAGCATCCTTTGAACTATAGTTATATTCTTATAACAAGAAACAAACATATAAAATGATTAAAAAGTAGCCATAATATCCTTTCTTATAGACAGTTCATGGTATCAAGATGTGAATGTGTGGAATAAATTAAGCACTGAAGTAAAGAATCCCCCTTTAACAACTACTTTCAAAACTTTGCTAAAACAATCTTTGCAAAAAAAAGGGAATGAGATTTCTTGTAAAGAATCAAACCAGAGTATCTTGTATTTTAATTCTTTGATTATTTTTGTTACTGATTGAATGTAGATTAGCTTTAGGCCTCTTTAGTCAGGCACATCATACTTTTTTACTATTTTTTTAGCTGAAACTATTACACTATATAAATAAATAAAAATCAAATCAAAATTAAAATTAAACAGAATAACATGAAGTAACAGACAGTAGGCATTCAACATTTCAATTTTAAGATGAACTTTGCTTTCATTTACCAAAAATATAAGACAAAATAAAATTGAAAAAAAACATAAGTGCACTGAATTATGAAATCATTACCTCACTTTTACAAGTTATTGAAGAATCTTTAATAAATTTTATCTTCCTTTGTTCTTCCAAAATCTTTTCTTCATTTTGTAATTGTTTGTATCTTTTGTAATCCTGTAAGACTCCTTTGGGACCTGTCTAAATCAAGAAAAGAACTGTTCCTATAACTCTTACAGGGTATAATATTCCTTTAATAACCAAATGCAGGAATAACACAAAATGGTGAAAACAAATTTGATGTATGATGGAAAGTAGTATAAGATATTAAAATAAAGAATAAAATATACTTAATATTTTATTGGTATGCAGGGCTTTCTCAGAGTAATAACATATAACAAATAATAAGCATTTGAGATGCAGATACAAACCTATGAACTGAGAGGCTCATGGTTGGAGACTGCATTTCAAACCTTTCTTGACTAGCTGTTGAGCCATCCCAACTGTCCAATCCTTTAAGGTCCCCTGAATGGGTACTTAGGAGTATAACTTAAGGCACTGGTCTTAGCCCCCCTGGCCCACATCAATTTGATTGCTGCCAGAACCCACACGTAATATTGTTTTCTTGCTGCTTGGGCCGAAAAACATTGGCAAATAATATTAAACATTTAAATTCGATTTGAAATACTCAGAGCACTTACAGGATTTGGCTGCTCTTGGCATAATTAAGATACATTTGTTTCTTGCAAATTTAGGCGCTTTTACTTTGCACAAACCGTTTTTAATTCTATTTGACTTCTGTTAAAACAATTTCTAATTTCTTTATTGTCCTTTCTCGAACTTTCGCCTTCTGTGACTTCTCAAACCTTCCCTACACCCAAGCCCTCACCCAAACCATAAGCGTTTAAGAGAATGCCTTTAGCTTGCACGATTTTTTCTGGATTGCAGTTGCCGTACTGTCAGGAAACTAAGTGCGGCCCGGCCAAGATGTTTGCAGATAAATGAAATTTAGGCCCTTTCCTTTGCAAATTAATTTATCTCACCTTCGCACCGCCAATTGCAAAATTACTTTGATTTTCTTGTTGAATACCAATTGAAGCATCTTTCATACCACCAACTGCTTCATCATCAGAGTTCTCTTCATCAGAACCCGCCTCAAACTTTCTTCCCCTTCCAAGCAATTCGTCCTCCATTTTGAAACTTCCGTCGCAGCTGGCGTCCCAAAGGAAGTTGATTACGAGGCTGATTTTTCCAATGTTTATTTTATTCCATCATTTTTAAGTTCATTCATTTGTTAGTTCTATTATGAGTAACTTCCTCTGGGATTTAGGGTTGGGCTTCTGGTTAAAAATAAAAGCGGGGTATATTTTACTTACGTACGGCAACCTTTCCAATAAAACCGAAAATAGCAGTAAATTTACTTCGAGGTCCAGTGCTGCCCTTCTCCCCCATCCCATATTTTTTAGAGATGTTATCTTATTGGATTTTTGCACGCCTTAATTAAAGCAATCTAATGCTTTATTCTCCAACAATAATTTCAAGAATTGGACCCACCCTTTGATATCACCTTTACCTTTCTTTCCAGACGTTGTCTATGTGTTACCGGCTGCCCCATCTGCTTCGAACAAAAGAGAAATCCCATTCTATAAAATAATTAGAAAATATCCTAGCAACTATGAAAATGGCCATGGAATTAGCACAAAGAACAAGATATCTAGATCAAGACGAACAGAGTAGGGTACTGTCTATAAATAACTTTCTAGACACCAGCCAATTCTATTCTTCAATTAACCGATCCCTAACAATGACAAGCATATACAAAGGGGCTCCTGGATCAAGGGGGCTGAGGGAGCCGAGGGTGCAGAGGATTTGTTATTGTTTTGCCCTCTTTTCTTGTTGTTGCTCCCCCCTGCCTTGCAGTGTAGCAGGTGTATCTGCATATACATTATCAATGTTATGAAGCAATGATGGTTTTCTCAGCATAGATACTAGAGACCGAAGATTTCTACAGCTCTTTTTTCAAAAAGTTGCATAAAGATTTAGTTGAGAAAAGAATTGCAACACTTTCCCCAAGCCCCCGCATTTCGCAGCCCCTTTCTCCTTTGCCTTGCATCTCCAACGGTCTTCGGCGGGCCTGTAAACAGGGGGTGCCCCTTCAAAATATTTTGAAAAGATGATGACCGGTTTGCCCTGTAAAAATTATATTTATAAATTGAAACAGTTCTGATTTTGCAGAAAATCGACCGTAGCGGCCATTCTCGTCATAAAGGAAACAAATCCATATTTTGGGGGTGAAACACCCCCCCCCCCACATCCCCCTTCAATTGACCTTCCCCCCCCCCCTACTTGCAAAAGCCCTCGGCAACCCTGAGAATTACCTCCTCCTTTCCTTTATAATTGTGCGGAGGAGCGTGAGTTATTTCCGCAAAGGTCTTTACGAAATTCAATCATTCGACAAGGAGGTTTTGTGGCATAACAGAACCACAGAGTTCACCGCGCCCTCTACGTAATACAGACGTATCAATACAGGCTGCCATTCGAATCGCTCGAAACTGCGCTAAAGCTGGTCTCAAAATAGCAAAACATTGGAGGTATGTGAATGTATTTTATTAACTTTATTAACTCCATGAACAGGCTGGGGTGGCTAAAACTGTCAGATAGGGTTTTCTTTTTCATCTCTGGATATTATAGTTAATTTCTGTTCGCTGATGGCTGTTGTTATTCTTCCCTGCGGTCGACTAAATCATTAATTATCAAAGAAAGTCGATAAAGGTGGTCAGAGATAACTGCCCAAAGTGCTCGATCGACTGGTGATAAAAATTTTCATGTTTTGAAATGATGCCGGTAGAAACTCAGTGCCCTGTTTGTTTTCCAAAGTTTTCAAAAGTGAAGTTAAGACTTTGAACGCGTATGAAATTTTTGGAATATTGTCCATTTGTTTTCCTCTGTCTAACCTTGAGCTTTTCGTCAATAAGTGGAGATTATAAGGATAAATGTTTCATCAATGGCTCTTTTACTAGGTTAAACTAACAGTTGTATTTCCAAGACAAACTGGTTAATACCCAGATTTGTGAAAACCGTGGCTGGTTCGTTTACAGGACGTCCCAGCTGGACTTACCCCTCCAAAAATCTTCCAGGTTGACCTAACACTTATTTTGAGATTTTTTTTGTTTGATTTGTGCAGCACTATTTTTTTGGGGCCTCTCCCTTTCCCCTCCTCCCAAATAGCGTAATTTTTGGTGGTTAAATTTAACGATTTTGTCGTGAGTACGAGAAAGGAGGGGGCACAATCCTTCCTCATTTCACCCCTTAACTCTCGTGGTACCAAGGCTCGTGGTACCAAGGCTAGCAGGAGCTGTTTATTTTCCTGGTTGGAAACGACCATGGGAAAATATAGTTGCTTCTCTCGCTGTTTGGAAACACTAGGAAAGGTATTTAGCCCTATACAAACTCGACTTGATTCTTATTGTCAAAAACGATTTTCAAACAATAATAAAGCTGGCGGACTGTCTAGCCCTTCTTGTTTTGTTATTCAGTTTTGTATCTCCTAAAAAACAATTCAGATCGGAAGCATCAGAAAAAATATATATGCTTTTTAGCAGGTACGAATGCAATTTGCTTCTCATTCCACCCGTATTTACAAAAATTTTCGAATCCAAAAACTGCAAAGATGTCACTCAGAAACCACGACAAAAATGCAATGGTCTGCTCTGCTTTGTGCAAGAAAAAATGAAAGCAAAACAGTTGTATAATACATCTGAAAAATGTTTCTGAAACTTTGAAAAACATACGGGATTTAGCGTCACAGCGGCGATGCTATCCTAAGGGACGCGCAGTCATGGGAATCTAGGGGTGTTGGAATCCAGGGGATGTGGGAATCTAGGGGGTGGAACAGACATAATTCTACCACCACGCCCTTTTTTATTACAGTTGACGCCCATTTTTGAATAACCTCGATGCTGTATCATTTTGAAGATTAATGCAAAATTTTCCTTCGCAGTGGCCGTTCTACCAACTTTGGGCATTTAGCAGGACTTTACCTCCGTTTTCCACAGCGAAAATTTGCACAAAATAGGCTGAAATTCTCTCCTCTCTCTCTCTCTTTTCTCTTTCTCGTCCCCCTGCCCTATTCCCTCCCATTTGCCCCTATTTTCACATCTGCTTCCTTAGCGGCACTTACAACAAACTAGGGGCTTACATCAGATAACAGGAGGGGCAATGAACCAATGATAGTCGACCATTGTAAAATAAAGGTTATTGTTTATGGGGATAACAGCATTCGCTAATTGCATTTCGATCAAGGACATGACTATATCAATCGGATGGACTAAATGATTTCCTATTTAATTGCGACCACGATTCAGCAAAATATGATAAGTGTGGTGGATGAATAATAACATTAAACGGAGACAATGGCGAGTGAGGTTTCTAATAACGGGATAAATCTTCATCAGAATCTTCACATGTGGGATCGATGTTCTAAGCTGGCACGCTGTTGAGGATCATTGAAAACCTTTTCTTATCTGTGACAATTTTGTCTAGATGAGAAGACAGGACCCATCGAATCAGAAAAATAAGAAAAGAATCGAAATTAAATATGTTTTGAATTGGTTCCAGCCTCGAAGTCGTTTTTGAACGGTCAACGTCACTGGGGCTGAAGTAGCGGTTGTGGGCTACCTCTCCCTGATCAGCCGTTTTTGAAACTTATTTTACAAGAGCTACAAATTTAAATTCAATTAAGCTAATGACGTTGAAAGAGGACTTAATGCCATGAAAATCAGATAAACGCAATCACAAATGCAAAAAGGATACATTTGAAAGGGAGACAATGACTGTAATAACTTAAAAAGCTGTCCCAAACTTCTTCTCTTTTAACATTGAACTAATTCCACTCCGTTTTTCTCATGCAGGAAGTTAATCTCCAGACATTAATGTCTGAAACACCTCTTCCAAAAATTAGTAGCTAAACGTATATTTTTCAGAGAGGCAATGCCCCAAACTTTTGGCAACTATGCAAAAGTGCCCCTTCCAACCCTTAAAGTACCCCGTTTATGGGAGTGGTCATGTCCCCATGCAATGACCTGCCCCCACTTTTAAGATTCCTCCTACGTTCCTCATGATTTTGAGTGTTCAATCGAAGCATCTAATCTTTCTCTTAATTTCCAGATCACCTGCTTTGATCGCTAACGAGTTTCCCCTCACCTGTGCCAAGGCAGTTTGAATATAAAGACATTGTTTGAACAATAGTCAATATCATTAATTGTAACTGAATGCTGAAGTTAAAAGGTCACCCTGATATTGATTTACCAGCCTATATAATTAGCAATCTGGTCGCGACCTCCTTTTGAATGTTATTTAATCCTTTCAATGAACCCTTTGCTCTAAAGGAAACCGAGGTCGTAAAAACATGGGTACAGTTTCATTAGAGGTTTGGTACTGAGTTCCCCAACTTAAGAAAGACTGCAAAGACATTTTCTTTTAAAATATTATGAATGCTTTATTGGTGAAATAAACCAGTGAAGGCACAATATTGTCATTCCTCAAAGAACTTAGCAGTGCTTTGAAATCTTTAAGGCAGTAAAATGACTAAATGTTTGCTAAGAAATTCTTAGGAATGTTTCAGTTCTGAAATCCTGCGATTGCGAGCAGAGTTTGAATGCAAGGGTCATTACAAACTTTCTTACACATGTATATTCCTCTCCATCTATCATTGCCACCTTAAGTAAGTGACTATAGTTAATGACTGCCTACAGCTCTCAGTCTCAGGGTGATTCTGTACTACATAATTCGAGGTGCTAAAAGCTTTGTCCCTTATCTAGAATCTCTCTAACTTTGTTCTCTATCAAAATATGTCCCGAAAACTTACTGGTTTTCTGTTAACATGGCAAAGTCTTTAGGTAAAGTTGTGCCAAAATCGTGGCATACTTCCTAAGTTCTCTTTCGTAAAAGTGTTCCTCTCCGGTCGGTCTCCTCATGTCTTCCTGTTTAAGGTTGGGTTAGGAAATATCTAGGACTTGACCGCCCCTGCAATTTCTGACGCAATGTAAAGTGAAAGAGACCTTAAGAAAGTCTTAAAAGGACTTAACAATGTATCTTTCTCTAATTGATATGTTAATACTCATTGTTTTAACGGTAAAAAGGTCATCGTTTGATCACAATGATTTAAAACCTGTCAACCGCAAGCGATGAAAAAGGACATTCATTTTTAAAATAAGATGAATCTGAGATAGATCAAATTCTCGGATTAAAACATGACAATTTGAATTTCCTAAGCTTTACCTTTTTGATCCGTAATGCCAACAGAATCAACGGAGTTCTGTCCTCTTCAATTGCTGATCGAATTCAAATCTTTTAGTGGGAGTGGTTACATACTTCAAAAGCTTTTTGACAGGCCGCTGATGAATTTTTAGATGGAGAAGCACTTCTTGTGCTTCTGCTCATATCTAGCGTTATCTCTATGGGTCGGCAAAGAAATCATGAAGCTATAACAATAGCATGTTGCTGCCCCCGTTATTGACTTTAAAAGGTACCCCCCTCCTCCATAGGCAAATACGGCGCTGGATAAGCGATGCACTTTGCCAATGAAGAGAGCAGCACGCTCCTTCGCAGGATCTTCTGAAACATTGGGCTGAGGAAAGTTGAAAATTATGCTGACGTAGACTAAAATCAAGTGAGCAAGATACTGCGGGGGAGCGTGTAGAGAATGATAACTCCCCTTTATGGGGGCGTTTCTTGATCAACTGGAAAGGTTTCTTATAAAAAGAACCAGTTAGTCTGAACTGTTGTTAACTTGTTCTCAGAGAATTAGGTTGTAGGCAAATAACGCACAAGTCACAACTAACAGTAGCAGAATATGAAAGAAATGCGTAACCTTGACTGAAAAAAGAGTTCTTACAGATGCAGAGCATAACAAGAATCAGTTTTAGAGCATTTGCACTTCAAAATTGCCTATAATTTATTGGACAGCATCCGCATCTTTGGCTAAAATTTGGCTTTAAGACAGTGCTCCTCAGCTTGTTCTTAACTTTTATAATTTCCGATCAATTTTGAGGCTCGATGTTCTTCTTGTAAAAGAAGGATTTCTTTCTTACAAAAAGAAGATTGGTTCAAAAGTATTGTAAACAACTCTTATATTGCATAAGCGGTTTCTTTACGCTTAAACATACTGATTAAGTTTAATAACATGGAATTATTTGACATTGGCGAGAGCTGTTGCAAATACTACACGTGTCTAAAACTTTAATGCCATATTTTGTAATTAACGATTGTGCTAGGTAATTTGGTTTTCAAAATTTTAAATTCTTTTATGAACATCAAAGTCGATGTAAGATGGCTATCACTGCCGCATTCATCGTATTTTGAAATGCTGCCTTGTTTCACAAACCACTTGACAGCTTAATACGGCAAGTGATGTAGGATTTGAATAAGTTGAGTAGATTTGTTTAGAACTTATGGGTAAAATAAACCCAAGCTTAACTGGAATGCAACGATTTCGTTGCTGAGGCATTTATCTGAGGATGGGAGTGAGCGCAGGGTTGCCGCACTTCAGGGCAAGGAGGCAAAACGGTGAAATATAAGGAGAAAACAAAGACAAAATGAAATAATCAGGTTGGTCATTTTGCCCCCACTTCCCCCACTATCCCCTTGCTGCAGGCGTAGCTGAGAAAGAGGGAGTTGCAGTTAGGCCCTAGAGTGCCGGAGAAATCCCTTGAAGCGAAATTGCAGTTGTAAAACATATTACGAAAATGCTATTAGGTAATTTGTGCAAGGGCCTAGCAGTTTTTTCAAAAGTGTAACTTCCTTCATTTAGTACATTTCGTCCATTGACTGTTAAGTTTGCGGTTTAGAATGACGAGTTTGTGATCAATTGCGGAGGCAACTTTAGAGTTGCCAGATACGCAATGGCAAACAGGCAATGCGATGTCTATAAATGGGCGATGCGTCTTTTGAGGCCACAGGCACAGATTAGTGCCACAGGATAGCATTCTTTGTGTAAGGCATCATACTGTTTATACTGTAAGCAGTTTTAATAGATAAATCCAAGAGATATGCGAGAAATGTTCACTCACTATTCAATAAACAAATTGGATTAAAAAACAAGGCGATGAACGGGTCGAGCAGAAATCAAAAAGTTGCGAAGCAGGTCGCTCATAGATTGCTGGCAGTAAGAGGAAAACTAGCTAAGAGGTAAGGTTTATCTCAAACTTACATAGAAATCGAGTCAGGATTACTTAAACTGTTTTAATTCTATCAAAAACTCCGTTGAAAACTATTATAAATCGAAATAATTCACAATTACAGGACCTATTTTATTCCTACTTTAGCGGGACCAATTTTAGCAAATGAAATGGGATGAAAACTAATTTGGGGCTACGTCCCCACACTCCTTACACTTACCTGTTTGAGCCCCAGAATAATTCCCCATGGGGCTTTTGCCTACCCTTTTTAAAGAAGGATCAAATTAGCATCTGTATTCAAACTTTCTTAGCAATCGCACGACGAAAATAATCAATTTCAAGGACAACAGAGTTGTCATCATGGGTGCAAAGGGTAGGGGGGGGGGCAAGAAGGGCTGCGGCCCCCCAAGCATCAAGTCTGTCGGAAATTTTCGGTAATTTTACCACTTTGTCGGAATGTTATAGGAATTTTTTGGTTTGCTGTGTCCAATTTTCCTTCAACGTTCAACTAAATTGTTAACAAAATCTCCTAGTTTCTTTTCCAATGAGCTCAAGCGATAGAAAGCGGGTTGGTAGAACGGAGAAATCCTGCAAACACAAGCCGCAAGCCACTCGATGCTGTGAAACCGCAAACCCATAAGAGGCATGACGCTTTAAGTTGTCTCAGGCCTTCGATGTCTCCCCTGTTTAGGCCACTAGATTAAAAACTCGTTTGCTCCACCTGACATGTTGGAACTCACAGTCAAAAAACATTACTTCACGGCAGTTTGTCTAGATCATGTGTATTCAACACAGTACTTCACGTAACGACGCAGCGAAACTGTGCAGGGCAAACTATGTAGAACAAGCGATGGAATCAAAATGAAAATTTTTATAATATTCAGCTCAGTTTGATCCTAAGTGAAAGGTGATATCAGGCCATGAATAATATCATAACAGATGCTGTTTATCACATCTTGTCTTTTAAAGTTTGAAACGTTTTTTAAAGCTGGTTTAGAAGCAAGTTGTCCCCGGCTCTGTTAAAAGCTGCCAAACCTTGGAAAGGATGTAACTACAGTAGAATTCTTTTAACACGGATCGTGGGAAACTCGGATATTCGCTTAGTCGTATGGATTTCTAGACCCTCTGGATTCAACGACCCCAATCAAGACTTTGGATATCTCGGATATTTCCTGAGTCAGATGAATTTGCTGTCCTCCCTGCGGATCGAAGAAACAGGATTCTATTGTATATTTTATTTCAATAATTACTTTCCATTGCGCAGGAAAACAGCCGTACTAAAATATTTTATCCTTGGGGTAAAAATTAAAGATATTCCAAGGCTATAATGGCTATAAAATTGTCCTTCTATATAAAAGTTCTGCCATCAAAATTCTCTTGCAGACAGGGGTGGCGCCAGGATTTGCCCGACGGGGGGCTAGGTTCCCAGACAGGGAGGCTATATAACAGATTAGAGGGTATCTTTCTGAGCATAAGAACACAATTTTCCGTTAAAAATTCCCCGACAGGCGAAAAAGTTTTCATCGACGGAGGGCTACACCCCCCCTGCCCCTCTGCCCCCTCTGGCGCAACCCCTGCTTGCAAGGGGTTCAGTTTTGCTCCACAAAATGACGAGCGATGTTGCCATCTCTCAGCGTCTCCCTAACACATCTGTCTATCCTTGAGAGGACCTTTGCACCCAAACGAAAAAGCAAATTCAGCATGGGAAAATTGTTTTGGTTTTCGTTTTGACTTGGTGCCTAAATTAATCATTGAAAAAGGTGGATTTTTATTCGATATAAATCTCATTACTCGATTTATATTTGCGATTGTAGTTTTGACCACCGCTGGTTATGTCATAAATTCGTGAGCACCAGCCTTGAACATACTCAACAAAACAGTAGTTAGGTTCCAAGTAACAGGGAATCCAAACTCATAGACGAATTCTACATGTTTCCTCGAGAGTTCGCCTGTAAGAAAGTCATCATAAGAAAGAAATAATCCACGGAAAGTTAAGAAAGCTTCTTCAACCTACGAAAGTTTGCATCTATTTGGGTAATAAGAACAAAGTATTGGGCTCTTTAGAAAGTTAAGAAAGTTTCGTACAGAGTTTCTCCAACCAACGAAAGTATGCATCTATTTAGTTCAAAACAACGAAGTACTCGAAAAGTTAAGAAAGTTTCGTACAGAGTTTCTCTAACAAACGAAAGTATGCATCCATTTAGTTCAAAACAACGAAGTACTCGAAAAGTTAAGAAAGTTCAGTACTGAGTTTCTTGAACCTAACAGAAATTTATAACTCTGGTTCTCTGTAACCCTTTGTGTCAAATCCGCCTTATTTAAAAATAAGTCATTCAAGATGAAATACGACATTCAAGCCTTAATTTTGTCCAAAATGTCATCCTTCAAGGAACTCTTTAATTCTATTAAAATATTTGGTAAAAAAGTAAATATTTATTCGAAAGGTTCTCAGAAAGTGGGAGTACTGGGGTCATTTTGAACTTTCTTATAAAAATCGTGTTGGAATTACTTAGTTGAGGGGTCAGGTCAGGTGGGACACGCGAGTAAATGTGTTTTTAATGCGTGTTTCTGGGGGTATGCGGGGTTTATGCGTTTTTTAATGCGTGTTTCTGCGGACTGAAACCGACCCAGTCGCAATGGGCAAACCAGTCACGGTTTATGGTCAACCTGTGGCCCATTAAAGGCTCGGGGAATTTCATTACACCAAAATTGGTGGGATTATGATAAAGGGAATGTTTTTAAGAAGGAGAATCCAATTAGTTGGTTATTTGTCCACTGTTTTGGTCATATATTTGAGACTTACAACCGACAACTCCTTTTTAACTGAGAAGTGAGATAGGAGGCTGATACAACTGAAGAATCGGAATATTTGAACGGCCACAGGTATTATGAAAACTTTATATTTTTATCAATAACTCTATGGTTCTACATGATCGCTTTCTGGTCACTATCATATTCTTAAAAATCTTATAAATATTTTTCGATAAAGGTGTCTTTAGTTATGTTTTTCACTTCTTGGACAATTTTATTTGCTTAAAAATTATATTTAGCCCCTTCATAATGCTCAACTTTGCTAGAAAATCGATGAAATTAGCGCTTGTATCAGAAACCAAGTTATTTTAGTTCTTGGACTTCGATGGGAAACTGATAATCTAAATACTCAAATTTGTCCCATTAAGAAAATGATACTGTTTGTCGATAGCATCTGTTCTGAGAGGAAAAGCCAAAATTTCGACGAAGTAAGGCCATCTAGTCTTAGAACCAACAGGCTAGAAATACTAACGAGGAATCAAACACAGGTGCTATAAAGAAAAGGCGATTTTTTTGACGTTTTACAAACGGAAAGTTTTACAAATATCCAGCTTTATTCTCCAACCTGAAAATGATTTCAATGTGCAGCCATACAAATGTGGTAAACCAAAATGATTTTATCGGGAATTTATCAGTAGAACGAACCTCTACTAGTACAAAAGCAACTCTAACGGTTTATCTCTGGATGTTTCCTCTGTTTTGCCCACATCTACGGAAACTCGTTGCTTCCTGCAAGCTCGACCACGAAATGGCATTAAGTTCAATTCATAAGGCTGTCCCTTTATCAAAGGGCACCACAAGATATCATCCGTTGGAGCAGGGTGTGGCTATTTGTCCTGTTCAAACGGGGTGCAAGGAGCAATACCCCCTAAAAGGGATGCCTCCTTATTTGTAAACAATTTGGAAACATTTTTCGAGTGTGGTTGGTATATCTACGATGCCCCCAATTGCTCAGGCTTCGAACTGGGTGACTGATTCGAAATGGAGTAGAACCAGAATTTCCTGGGGAGCTGCGGATCATAGGTCAGCATTTTTGTTGTTGGAAGTTGGGGTTTGCAGTCATCATGTATTTTTCAATTTAGTTTCAACTTGCAAATAGTTTGCCCAAATAAGCTTCTTTAGATATCGTAAATAGCATAAAATAAAAATCATAATGATAAAAATAATAATAATAATAATAATAATAAAAGAAGAGTGGTACCGGTAGTTGTTGGTGCATTAGGCTGTGTAAGCAAAAGATTTAATAGCTGGATGGAAATGTTAGGGCTTGAAGTAGATGTTGGAACTGTGCAATAAACAGCCTTATTGGGAACTGCGAGAATTATTAGAAAGGTATTGGACATTTGAAAGAATCCTCTTCGCCCTTGGCTACTAGTTGTGGCTCGCCCAAGAGGAAAATATTCGGCGATATCAACAGCCTGTGCGAAAGCTTTAGGAATGATGATAATAATAGTAATAATGATGATGACGATTACGATTACCCCTACCCCTTCTTGGCTACCCCCTCTAGACTGTTGAAGGACAGTGCGTTCACATTACTGTTTAATAAAGCTTTTCAAAGAATTTTACAAAAGAATTCTGGGTGGTTTCGATTAAAAAAGCATCCTTCTTGTGAGGTATCTTTTTTAATAAATCACCAATATTAATTTCGTGTGTAACTTTAGACCCGCAGACATAACAATAACACAGTACCTGATTAACATTTTTGATATAATTGTCTATGTTCTTTGCGATGGATAAGTTGATTTGTTACCATGGAGGAGTTTGTCTCCTTTTAGTCTTTCAAATGGACGGTATATTTTTCAGATTATCACAAAGCAATGAAATGTGGTGGGCCTTGCCTTGAAACATATTGCAATTTCAATGTCAATCTATCGATCATTTAATCTTCAGTAACTGGAATGAATTGCGTTTAGAAATATTAATTTCTAAAGATGAATGGACCTGTCTGATAGCCTTGCGGAACACTGCTCGTGTGCATCGTGTATGTTAACCCTTTGGTGGAAGTTGTCATTGGGAAACATTATCCCCCTTTGGCTTGAGCCTGCACCTCCGAGCTCAAAGCGCGTGCATCTCCGAATACTCAAAATAATTCGTTAAACTCAGTGTCGAACACAGTAGCGCTAAAAAGTTTGTTCCTAGGTCACCTCTTGCAACCTGCTAGCTTTGTTTACCAGGAGATCCCACACCTCAAGCTTTTCAACCAGAAATAGCCAGAATTTGCGTCTACCACCGCCTCGATTAGAATTCACAAAGAACAGTTTCGAATTCACAGGACCCTCCACGTGGTTCGAAATCCCACAACAACACAGAGACAGCCCCTCTCTAAATCGCTTCAAAAAGGAAATGAAACAGCTCCTGAGAAGCTGAGATGGATAAAAGCATTCAAGCACGACCCCTAAGGGGAGCACATTTACTGTTTTCTGAAATGAACTGTTTGTGTCGTGCATAGTGTATGGCATGTAATTTATTTACTTGATGTTGTTATGTATATCAAGATACGTCACATCCCTCCTCCCTTTGGGACATCTGCATCAGACCACTGCGCTCAATGATTTACCATTATAAATCGATTTTTTTCTTATTTTTTGTAGAAATGGATATATTCAGCATTGCTAACAAGCTCGACTCTGAAGTCTGGGAGAAAAAAGACGATGTACCAAACGATCTGAACAAATTAGGTAATGTTGATGTCTAATGAGGACTCTTGGGGGGCGCCTTCGGGGATAAAAGGCAAGGGGTTTGCTTTAACAAACCCGTCTTTAAGAAAGCATTCACCAAATCATCAAAAACCTTAAGAAAATGTCAAGTCTTCATTCTATATGTGATGAAACTTCGATCACCAATAATTGAGAAATCGAACTCGCATTACTCCAAAAAACCTGCTATGCGCAGGTAAACAGTTACTTTTTATAGGTCAGGGTCCCTTCTGTCCCCACAAGGAGAGAGGAGATGCCGTTTGCCCCTCATCCTCCTTGATGTGATTGCTAGCATGTTAAATGTTGAAATTTTTACTTTTCTAAAGTTTCATCATTCTGTAACAATCCCAGGTTCAAGTTAAATTTGTCATCTTATTATCCCTAGAAACAACTCGCAATCAGGTCCGAAATAACGACAAATATTCCTTAATCCTTCGGATCAGAGGCGGACATTTCAACGAGAAAAACCTTGATTCTAACCCTGATAAGTTGCCAGTTGTCTAGACTGAGTTTCAAAACAAGGATTTTATTTTTGGTATGCTAATCCTTTCCGACAATATTCTGCTCCCATGAGTCATGTTCTCTAAGTTCGTATGAGAGGGATTTGACCCTGAAGATAAGACAGCATAAACTAGAGCGCGTATCCATTTCGGCCTTCCGTTCACACGACCCTGTCCGATCCAGTTTGGATCCTGCCTAGAAGGTATGGACCGCAAAAGCCGCGCTCGCTCGGTTCTGATCCATCTGGATCTAGTGTGAACACAGGGGTCAAACTAGAAGCATGTATGGAAAACGGTGGAGCGGGAAAGTAAGGGTGTCCACTTGATATATAGGTCATCAATAGAAGCCAGCGGCGAAGAGACCAAGAAAACTGCCCGGCGAAAGGTTGGAAGGCAGTAAGATGGGACAAGAACCAGCGGCTAAGGACCGCCGGGGCTAACAAGGTCATTGGACTAAATAAAGACCCATTCTGCAGGGTGGGATGACTGCCCCACCTACCCATAGAAAATAAGCCTAATTACTTAAGTTTGCTATGGCGTTGACGTTATATTTTAATTGTTTTGCCACCGTCCTGGTGTGCAACAGGCATCCCTGTATACAACACCATTGATAGAATCTTGGTATACATACTAAATTTTTATTAAAAAAAGCGTGTAACTTGCGTTATAGGTTACAAAGAATACCATTTGACAAGATCCAACATCGAAGAAGGAGTTTTGACGTATTACCTGAGTACAGACGCTGGTGACGTCAAAGTGGCAACCCTGGGCGGTGTTGCTGGGAAGATCGATCCACTAAAGCACATCAACAAATGCTTTTTGCTTATCAAAGAAAACGCAGATCATGAGCTGAATGATAAGAAGACCCCCGGTATGATCAAGGGAATCGTCATCGATGACGATTGGGTTGAATGTAAGCGTTAGAGACATTTGCGACACGCGACGGGGGAAGGTATCGCATTAAATGTGAAAAGTTAAGGATATTAAGATTTGATGTTAAATGGCCAAGAATTTGAGAATCATTCCGAGATGGGATTTAATTCAGAGAGTTGGAGGTTCAAGAAACTGCAAAGAGGACAATTTAGTCAGGACTTTTTCTGTTTAAACTGTAATGCTTTATTATTTACTTACAAGAATTGCCTTTATCGTTTTTCTTGAGAACTAAAATCTTTACCGATGTACACTAATCTAAAATCAATTTGTAGCGAATAATCTATTTCGTTCGCAAAATCCTTATCAATATATTTTCACAGTCTGTGACGTAGGCTATTTTGGACCGCGATACGAGGTGCATTTAGGGGGGAGGGGTTAAACACCGTTGAATCATCACTTGCCACCCTGTTCCCTTGGATCAATCCTTTATGAAACCAAGTTATTACGAGTTTTGAATGTTGGGGGGGGGGCTTGAAAACGCTAACTGTGATAGTTCACACATAAGCAACTTTTGGAGCTCAAATCTTACAAACTTCAATCAGCACTGAGATCGCCTCCTTAGAAACGAGTCTGGACTGAACTAATTGAATGAGCTCCAGGCCTCGAGTCAAGTTGCAAGTAAGTGAATTACTATTTGTTGGAAAACCACAGTTTAGTTTGCCAAAGAAATAATGGAGATTTCTGATCAAGGCAACATCTGCGAACAAGATTAGCATAGCAGATACATTGAATTTCATTCTAAATGGAGTCGACTTTTCATCTATTTAACATTAACTAGGATTTATGGATGGCCAATGGGTTATGAAACAGAGATTCGAGAAGTTAAGTAATTTCTCTGATTAAGCAACAACTTGATTACAATCAATAAGTTACAAACATTGCTTTAGAATATGTATAAAATAACAATCAGTTTTGCTAATGGTTTGAGGATGTCTCGGTGCATGAGGAAAGATGTCGTAATCATGATTGAGAAGACATTTAAAAGATATTTCGAAAAAATGGTTATTAATGGTTTTATGGCATGATTGAACTTTGGTTAGTATGAATAAAGACAGGAGAGTGAAGACCTCATTATGTTGATGATTGATAATGATGATAATAATGATGATGATTATGATGATGATGATGATGATTATGATGATGATGATTATGATGATGATGATGATGATGATGATGATGATGATGATGATGACGACGACGATGATGATGATGATGTTGATAATGACGATGATGATGATGATGATGATGGTGATGATGATGATGATGATGATGATGATAATGATGATCATGATAATGATGATGATGATGATGATGATGATTGATGATGATGATGATGATGATGATGATGATGATGATGATGATGATGATGGTGATTATGATGATGTTAGTGATGATAGTGATTATAATGATGATTATGATGATGGTGATTATGATGATGTTAGTGATGATAGTGATTATAATGATGATTATGATGATAGTGTTGTTGATGATGATGATGATGATGATGATGATGATGATGATGATGATGATGATGATGATGATGGAGATGATGATTATGATCATAGCCTACCACATAAAACGTTGAACATCATCACTATTATCCCAATAAAATGGTCTATACAAGAAAAGTACGACAGTGGCACAGTTTACAAAAGCATATAGCACTATCTCTAAACACAAGGATATTGATGATGGCAAAGGGGTATGAAGACGGAAAATTAAATAAGGGATAATAAAGTATCTAAATTCCAGAAGTTTCTGTGGAACAGTGACCAGCAAAACAGAAGCAAGAAATAAAAGGATGAAATATTGTGAGTTTTTTACAAGAAGTTGCTGAGCCATAACCATTGCACCATAAATATAGCCAGGAATCACAAGATATTTCAAAGACCAGTGTACCATGAATATCTTCCTCCAAATGTAAAATGTGTAATGTCGATTATCAGCTAGGAGGTATTCATGAGCATATGTGAACTTGCTGACACAGGCAGCAATCAAGATGATGCCAAAAATGCCAAGGACTGTGCCAATTTTGCTACCAATGAACTCTCTTAGTTTTTCTTTCACGGAGTTTAAAGATGGTAATGAGAAAAATATTGGGAAAGAGAAGACCATTGTAAAACCAATAAAATATAGCAGTTGTGGAACATGAAAACATGCTTGATGACTTGACCGATCGCCAACAACTATTCCTTTGTTTTTTATAATAAAAACACAAAATGCAATTCCAATCAGTGCATAAGGGAGCAACTTTTGTACCAGAATTACTAGTTTTTGTCTGACAGCAAATAAAGCATCCCTTATAAATTCCATGATGCCATTTTCCAGTCCAGAGAGCTCATCCTCAATTTCTCTCAGCAATGTGGCACCAGCAACGAATGCCACCCAGACTATATTTGTTTGTCTGAAGCAGACAGCAACAGCTCCTGTTAATGCAGCAGTGAAATGACTGTCTTGTAAACTAAGCAGGTAAGTGATGAGCACCATTGATGTTGAGCCTTGGTCAGTGTAGTAGAGAAATGTGAAAAAGTACAACAGCGGAAATAAAGACAAAACAAATGCATTTGCAAAACAGTGATTCAATAATTTCAACTCAGCTGATGTTTTGTCTTCTTCCTCCTTTTGAATGGCTAGCTTTGATTTCCTCTTCTGTTTACCTTTATTTTCTTCTTTCAAATTATTGGTTTCATTCTTTATTTGATACTATAAAACAAGTTTGAAATCAAAAAAGTTTCATCAAAGATAAGAAGTAGTAAAAACATTTGCAGGGTGGGGTAAATTTTTGCTTGCCATAGTGTCTTGCCAGACTTGTTATCAGAGTAAATAACTTGCCACTGGGATAAAATATTTGCCTGCTCTTCCTTTCTAAGTTGAAATTACTTGCCAACACATCGTTGGCGATTTTTATAGAAAGCTGTTGTTCGCCACAGTTCTGGGAGGGGGGCAAAACAGGCATCAAATGCAGACAAGGGGGTTTCGGTGGTGATGAAGTATTTTGCATATTTCTTGATCAGAATTGCTCTTTCATCATAAATTTTTGAAGCCTTTAGTAAATAGATGAATTGAGCTATTTCACAACTAGGGCTACATTTTTGCTGAAATTGAATAAACGCTGAAATTTTCCAACCGAGAACAAAAACTCACATTATGATTGATTATGCATGAAAGCTCAAAAAAGAGCCAAAAATTAACCAGCATGAATACAAAATTAGTGCCTCGTAGAAATGATGTTGAGCATGGCTGTTCTGAGTCGAGAAATCTTCCAACAAACGGCAGAAAATTTGACATTTTCAGCATGATGAGGCTGACGATGTACAAGCCGGGTAGAGTTGTTATTTTGTTATTCCAATGGCTTAAATTGCCAACACAATAATTCTGCGCTTGAGGAATATGGAATATTTCATCCATGTATGGTTGAGGCTGTTTATTGTTGAATAATCCGAAAATTAACGATGTTATTGCAATCAGAATTGCGAAGAATAAAGACGACAGCACATTGCTGGAGGCCATCTTGGAAATGTGAGCTATCTTGAAACGAGGTCTCTCACCAAACAGAGGCTGAAAGACAAAATGTTATTTTAATTTTGCTGTATTTTTACTCTTGCAATTTTAATTTTTCAAATACATCAACCATTATACGTTATATCTCGATTTTAGGCCAATGAACAGTATTATTAGGAGAAAGATAGACAGGGAGATAGGTGGGTAGATCGACAGATACATATATAGTGCGATGCGCAAATTCTGGTACAATTTTTGAGGGAGGGGTTGGAAAAATTTGGTACAATTTTTGAATAATCATATTGGTTCAACACCATTTGCTAGTCTCGCAGGGCCGCATAAATATTTGTTTTCAGCTCATCGAGCGACTTTTATCTGCAATTTTCATAACAGTGCAAGGAGGGAATACCCCGGCAATAGGGATGTAAACCCAAGCTCTTGTGCGAAAAAGATTACAGGAAATATTGCAGATTTTTATTAAACCTAGTATTATAATTGAAACGTAAGGGCTACGGAAGGCAAGCGACATTCTTTATATGTTGATAGAGCAGCTTATGTTTTCGAAAAATTCGATGAGTCTTGACCTCTTTGATAGTTTTTTGGCCTAATTATCTGGAAAACAAATCAGGGAATTTTAAAAAACGACGGATTGTATCGAAAATTGCTGAATTATTATATAAAATAGTACAATTTTTTGTGACATTAATTAAAAACACGAATCCACCTAGAAGTCGACCCCCCACCGGTTCAAGTAAGATGAATTCAAAAGAAAAAGATAAAGATCTTTTGAGCCATGGGTAAAATTTTGACATGACAAATAATTATTTTAGAAAACGATCCTACAGACTAGAAAACATCACAAATAATATGGCAACTTTATACCAATACTAACAAAATTGTAAACTTTACAAGACGAGCTTTTAAAAAAGTTACGTAGAAATTAGCTTATTAAAAGTGTTTCCCATTTTATTTTC